>OX421449.1:42607170-42609670 GCA_949126865.1 Montipora capitata | reverse complement strand
TCCTCCAAGTCAGGCTCAAAAAACTGTTTTGATTTATTTCTTCATTTCCTTGTTTTTCGGAACCTGTTGTTATCCGATCGAAACAATTAACTTTAGAATACTTAGAATGAAATTCGGGAAAACTGATTACAATCTTGCTTCGTTATCATTACAAATATTTTGCAATTGACTTTTACCTCATAATTGAGAAATAAGCAAGCTTAAGTGAGTATTGTCGTCAAGGCTCTCTTAGAGCGCCGAAGTGAACTTCCTCGGAGAACCATGCGTAAATTCGAGACTGGCCAAAGATTACGAAACGCATTAGTGTATATATGTTGCTTAATAAAGTTTCCTCACATGGGCTTGTCGTGGAGGTCTCAATTTTTTGGCAACCCCGATATTGCTATGATTTTTTCGTTTCTTCGTTCCTTCCTACCTAACTGCCCATGGGAATCTGAGTTTTGTTACAATTTGCTTTTCATTCTTTTCCAGTTTTGCACATGCGCACTGGCATACGGAAAGCTTTTACGCCTGTCTTAACATCCGGTATCCGAAGTAGGAGCCGGAAATCATCTCGCTCTTAAATAACCTGAGGACTAAGTCTTTTTTGGTCTAATGATTGCTTGCTGATAGGGTCTTCGAAGAAGTACAAGGAAGGAAGGAAACGGCCAAAGCAGTGAAAACCTATTGCAAAGCAGCTGCTTAGAAACGTTCTATAATTTTCATCTAAAAAGGAGTAACTGCAAATAAACGTAGCGCACAAAAATTATCAGGTCTGGGTTTTTCAGAAACAGGAGAGGATAGCACGGCATCCACTGTCGACCAACTCAGGTGTCCATTGGATAGTGATTAATTTACTCCCTCTACTAACTCTGATTTACTGAACAGAGCCATCAACATTTGAGACAACTATTAGAGAGGTTAAGCATGACGTTAACCCCTGAACGGCAAAGATCGTGAGTGAAATTAGTGTTTTGCCAAAAATGTAAGAACCCGGCTTGATATTAGCTCATTTCTGTCCTCTTAGCTCGAGATATCAAGAAACGTTTTAAAGGAACGAGACAAGTTAAAATGAGAAAATTTTCACGCTTTTATGATAAGTAGGAGCCTGCCGTTTCCCGTTGGCTGTAAACGTCATACTTAAAGGGAAAGTACGGCCTAGCTAGAAAACGTTATTCTGAAGCGAAAGTTCTTTATCTGCATTGTCATACTTGACCACTCATTTGGGCTTAATGTATTTAACTAGCCAACAATAACGCTTCAATTGAAATCTGCCATCTTTGTTTTTGTGTATGCCAACGAGGCTATGACGTAGCAATAGTCAAGGATTTCTCTTGATGACTAGATGTACTTGACTTAACAAGGAAAACATAGTCGAGGGGAGCGATACTTTGTGGACTTGAATCTTGATCCAGAGGGTAAATTGTATTAATATTGGCTCCACCATCAGAACAGATTTACCTCGTGGTCGTTAAACAGGTTTTATATGTGAGTTATATGCAGGAGTTTTACGAAGGGAAAGAGAGCTTGCAGTGTTATCCCGCGCTAATTGCTGTGAAATAAACGCCTGGAAATCAAGTTTAATCTGTTTACCGTGGCTTTCTACGCGAGATCGATTATATATTTCCATCGAATGGTGAGAGTAAATCGTTTCAGTAGTGTCTATGAAGCTAAAAAAATTTAACTACATTTCAAGTTCTTTATTTTACTGCCTGGAAAAGTGCATAACAGTGAATAAATAAATAAATAATAAATAGATTTATATAGCGCCATATCCTAACTGCTGTATGGCGCTTTACAATACTGTATTAAAAGATAATGACTACATTAATTAAAAACATTAAAAGATAATTAAGACAAAAATCACATGAAATCACAAAATATTTGGAAAAAAAAGCCTTTTTGAAAAGGTACGTCTTCAGACATTTCTTAAAAGTAGCTAAAGAAAAACCAGGCTGTCTCATATGAATGGGCAGAGCATTCCTCAACCGTGGGGCAGCCACTGCGAAAGCTCTGTCACCATAAGACTTTTGAATTGACCTTGGGACAACCAGAAGAGACTGATTGGATGACATACGGTGTTAGCAAATCACTAATATAAGAAGGGGCTAAATTATTCAGAGATTTAAAAACCAACAACAAGATCTTAAAAACAATGCGATGCTCCACTGGTAACCAATGGAGCACGGATAGTAATGGTGAAGTATGACCAAATTTAGGATAACGCTTAACAAGACGAGCGGCGCAGTTCTGTACAGACTGTAGCCTCTGAATCTGGTATTTTGGTAGTCCGTACAAAAGGGCATTCCCATTGTCTAACCTGCAAGTTATAAAAGCATGTATAAGCGCTATTGTAGACTCCTCTGACAGATAGCTCCTAATTTTGGCTATCCTCCTTAGATGGTAAAAGGCCAATTTGCATATATAACTAATATGTTTCTCAAACGTTAAACCATTTTCAAAAACTACACCCAAATTACGAGCTGATTTTTTTTTTAGTGAAAGTCGTCTATATATTACT
>OX421449.1:42592170-42602170 GCA_949126865.1 Montipora capitata | reverse complement strand
AAGTCCAAACACTCGAAAATCGATACTACCGTATGTCAATAATTAATATCCTTTCGTGTTTGGTACAATGTGCTTTGCACTTCGCGTGCAAACTTCTGAAATGTTTCAGAGCTTATACGATATTTAATGATTGTTTCTTTAGTTCCTGCTTTTCTACGTTGAAACGTTTCCCTATAGGATTGAAATCCGGACTGGCAAAATTATTGCAATCAATCAGACAACAACTTGCAAAAATAGTGGAGACACTTTCACCTTCTTGGGGCGTTATTAATTTCCCTATTATCTCTCACACTGCAGCCCCCCTCCCCCCCTTATCAGTGTTGGTAGCGAGACAAAAACATGTTAGGAACTTAAGCAGTCAACATTGAAAGGGGGAGAGGGGAGAGGAAGTGGGAAAGGTTTAAATTCTAGATACGCCGAGTATTGGAAGTTAGAAAAGGTGTTTTTTAATGAAAGTGTCTCAACAATTTTGCAACTTGTTGTAGCAAGAGTCCTTCACCCAAGAGTTAGATTTACCCAAATTGTCGTAATCCTCACCAGTGTCAGAAAAGTGTCTCTTTTTGAACCAATTTTTGCGGGAAAATAAACAATAAACAAATCGGCTAACTCAATGTTGTGCCCGATTCAAACCCTTTGGGAATAAAGCGTTTTGTTCCAGGAATTTCCATATCATTTAAATGTGAATGCTACATTAAACTTTTTGTAATTTCCAAACATTTCTACTTTCCTAGGTTGTTTTTTAGCTTATAGACATTTGCCTCCCGAAACAATTAATTTGCTTATCTAGCTTTGGCCAACCTTACAGAAACACAGAAAATACACATTCCCCGAGACTGTCACTTAATGATATTGTAAATGGAAAGTTGGTATAGCAAGCTAAAGAGTATACTTGTCACCTGAGAAACATAGGCCAAAATAACACGACGGCTAGATCCTCAGTTATGGAAACAAACCGTTTTGCCAAGTCCCTGATTTTTATCGTGATTAACTAATCCTAGAACAGATGCTTACAAAACAAGGCACAAATGTAAGGACTTGGACAGTATCTTAATACTACTGAAATCTCATGGTACTTTAACTATAATTGGCATGATATCTTGTGTCTGACTGCTACTGAGGTATCAATGATTGAATTGTTTTCAATAACTCATATAATCGAAGAAAGGAAAATAACATATCGATGTATCAGAGTCCAAGTAAGTTTTTCACGTTTTAGACATCGTTTCTGAAAAAACAAAACAAGGAAGAAAGAAACAAGTAGTGGGTTAAATGGCAATAACGAATTTCGTTCTGATTGACAAGTAAATAATATAACAATTATCTTAATTCATTCATTTAACTGTTTGTGCTAGAGTTAATAGCAACAATTCCTATTCACTGTTACTTTGACATATAGACTTGAAGACCTCAATAACACACTTCCCTTGACATAAGCAATCGACAATCACCGATCAGTTTCACAGTCAGTCCATCATAACACGGGCTCAAACAGCTAGCTATCTGCAGGAAGCTGAAGTAGCTGACTTGGTGAATGCAGACATTATTTAATTCAGGTATTAGCCAAAGCAGTTCGAGTAAAAATAACCACTCTGGCAACCGTTTTTAAAGCCATTTCTCTGTGAAGAACGTACCTGCTCCTTTCGACAACTTCCTGATTAAAAACATGTACAAAGTACAGCGATTCAGTCATTAAAGTTATATTTAAATAGCACTTACCATTCTTTTAGTGTTCGAGCTCCCCAAATTCAAAGGTGACATCATCGCCAATTAGCACAAATGGCGCCCAGTATTTTATGGCCGAATAATTCTTTGTCTCCTGAAGAGATTTCATAGCATGGTGAAGAGCTTTACTTGCACTTTTTCTATCTGCCAAGTGTTGGTAGAAACTCTTCATGAACATGAAAGTCGCTTCGTCGTCGATTACCCAGAGTGACACCAGAACAGACCGGGCACCAGCACACAGGAAAGCCCTGGCTATTCCCACAATACCCTCAGATTTTACCTCCCCCTGGCCACTATGACAGCAACTAAGCACAACCAGTCTTGCCTGAAGGCGAACTGCTTGAACATCGCTCAACGATAACATGTAATCTTCCTCGTTGGGGATCTGGGATGTGCGTTCGGGATTTGGGGCCAAAGCAATTTCTCCAGATCCGTCATCCCCGTGTGCAGCAATGTGGATTAAGGCAACTGACTTCATTCTTCTCAGCACCTCAGCTTTGGTTGCATTTTTTCCTGTAAGAGGCACGGTCTGCAGAAGTTCTCCAATTATATCCACCTCCTTTTTTGCACACGGCAGCTGTCCATACATGGGTTCACCAGTGCCGTAAGTGACTTCGCTCAAGCACGGATCGCCTACAAGCAGCGCTTCATTCTTACTTTGGAAGTCGTCAGGTGCCATAGTGATTTTAAAGCAGTCAGTGAGGGAATTGCACGGATCCTGACAGAGTCACTCATTGCAGAAAAAGGAGCCAGGCAAAAGTGTCCATCAGGAACAAACACTAAGTCATCACCCTGGATCAAGTCTGCTATAGGACTGACTAAGACATCATACAAAGGCTGCAAAGAAGGCACAGGGAAGCTCAAGGACTGAACGGTTTCTTCAACAGCTTCCCTACTGTTCGAGAAGTCACTGCGTTGTCTGTCAAGCGAACGATTCTCACATCGTACAACGGTCCCCGCATTGATCTGTTTAAAAGTACTTTTCATCACAGACTTGGCACTTCCATTTTTGATTTTTTTTTGTCTAAAATTTATCCCGGTATCATCTCTTAGCAACCAGAAGCTGATCGTGTTCCCTTCAAGTGCTGTGAAAACAGTTTGTGAAGGTAGATCTTTTATAATCAAAGAGATAGTTACCTTCATCGTAGGTTTCTCATCAACGCTGTATTGCATCTTTAAAATATCTGCCAAAGCCTGTGCTCGTCCTTGCTCAGCAGCATACAAAGCTTCATCAACCTCTCCATTCTTCAAGAGCGCTGTCCACAGAGCAGTGTACGCAAACCCCTTTGTATCACGAAAGCTTATTTTCCATGCATCCTCTGACCAAAGAAGACGCCTAACTTCATCAAAATAATATATACTTAGACGATAGTAATTAAGAGCTTTGCTCAAGGAGACAAAAAATTCATGAAAAAGACCAATATGATAATATGCCATTGCCAGCCCTATTGGGTCCTCTGTTTCATTGCAAATAGTAAGATGTTGGTGGTGGTACTCTATGGCTTGCTTGAAATTACCACGACTTTGACAAGCATTGCCGAGATTGCAATAAGCTCTTCCTTCTCCGGCCCTGTCCCCTACCTCTTTCGCAATACTAAGACGTTGATGGTGGTACTCTATGGCTTGCTTGAAATTACCAAGACTTTGATAAGCGTTGCCGAGATTCCCATAAGCTCTTCCTTCTCCGGCCCTGTCCCCTACCTCTTTCGCAATACTAAGATCTTGATGGTGGTACTCTATGGCTTGCTTGAAATTACCAAGACTTTGATAGGCGTTGCCGAGATTCCCATAAGCTCTTCCTTCTCCGGCCCTGTCCCCTACCTCTTTCGCAATACTAAGACGTTGATGGTGGTACTGTATGGCTTGCTTGAAATTACCAAGACTTTGATAAGCGTTGCCGAGATTCCCATAGGCTGCTCCTTCTCCGGCCCTGTCCCCTACCTCTTTTGCAATACTAAGACCTTGATGGTGGTACTCTATGGCTTGCTTGAAATTACCAAGACTGTTATAAGCGTTGCCGAGATTCCCATAACCACTTCCTTGTCCAGCCCGGTCCCCTATCTCTTTCGCAATACTAAGACGTTGATGGTGGTACTCTATGGCTTGCTTAAAATTACCAAGACTTTGATAAGCGTTGCCGAGATTGCAATAAGCACGTCCTTCTCCAGCCCTGTCCCCTACCTCTTTTGCAATACTAAGATCTTGATGGTGGTACTCTATGGCTTGCTTGAAATTACCAAGACTTTGATAGGCGTTGCCGAGATTCCCATAAGCTCTTCCTTCTCCAGCCCTGTTCCCTACCTCTTTTGCAATACTAAGATCTTGATGGTGGTACTCTATGGCTTGCTTGAAATTACCAAGACTTTGATAAGCGTTGCCGAGATTCCCATAAGCTCTTCCTTCTCCAACCCTCTCCCCTACCTCTTTTGCAATACTAAGACGTTGATGGTGGTACTCTGTTGCTTGCTTCAAATTACCAAGACTTTGATAAGAGTTCCCGAGATTGCCATAGGCTGCTCCTTCTCCGCCCCTGTTCCCTACCTCTTTCGCAATACTAAGATCTTGATGTTGGTACTCTATGGCTTGCTTGAAATTACCAAGACTTTGATAAGCGTTGCCGAGATTGCAATAAGCACGTCCTTCTCGAGCCCTGTCCCCTACCTCTTTTGCAATACTAAGGTGTTGATGGTGGTACTCTATGGCTTGCTTGAAATTACCAAGACTTTGATAAGCGTTGCCGAGATTCCCATAGGCTGCTCCTTCTCCGGCCCTGTACCCTACCTCTTTCGCAATACTAAGAACTTGATGGTGGTACTCTATGGCTTGCTTGAAATTACCAAGACTGTAATAAGCATTGCCGACATTCCCATAAGCTCTTCCTTCTTCGGCCCTGTCCCCTACCTCTTTTGCAATACTAAGAACTTCATGGTGGTACTCTATGGCTTACTTGAAATTACCAAGACTGTCATAAGCGTTGCCGAGATTCCCATAAGCTCTTCCTTCTCCGGCCCGGTCCCCTACCTCTTTTGCAATACTAAGACGTTGATGGTGGTACTCTATTGCTTGCTTGAAATTACCAAGACTTTGATAAGCGTTGCCGAGATTCCCATAGGCTGCTCCTTCTCTGCCCCTGTCCCCTACCTCTTTCGCAATACTAAGATCGTGATGTTGGTACTCTATGGCTTGCTTGAAATTACCAAGACTGTAATAAGCGTAGCCGAGATTCCCATAAGCTCTTCCTTCTCCGGCCCTGTCCCCTACCTCTTTCGCAATACTAAGACCTTGATGGTGGTACTCTATGGCTTGCTTGAAATTACCAAGACTTTGATAAGCGTTGCCGAGATTGCAATAAGCACGTCCTTCTCCAGCCCTGTCCCCTACCTCTTTCGCAATACTAAGAACTTGATGGTGGTACTCTATGGCTTGCTTGAAATTACCAAGACTGTCATAAGCGTTGCCGAGATTCCCATAAGCTCTTCCTTCTCCCGCCCGGTCCCCTACCTCTTTTGCAATACTAAGACGTTGATGGTGGTACTCTATTGCTTGCTTCAAATTACCAAGACTTTGATAAGCATTGCCGAGATTCCCATAGGCTGCTCCTTCTCCGGCCTTGTTCCCTACCTCTTTTGCAATACTAAGAACTTGATGGTGGTACTCTATGGCTTGCTTGAAGTTACCAAGACTGTAATAAGCGTTGCCGAGATTCCCATAAGCTCTTCCTTCTCCGGCCCGGTCCCTTACCTCTTTTGCAATACTAAGACGTTGATGGTGGTACTCTATGGCTTGCTTGAAATTACCAAGACTTTGATAAGCGTTGCCGAGATTGCCATAGGCTGCTCCTTCTCCGGCCCTGAAACCCACTTCCTTAAAAATGGCTAATGCTTCTGTGTAATTTGTTATGGCCTGATTAAAGTCAGCTATGCCCTGATAGTATCTACCAAGATTGAAATAAGCCAAACCCTCAGACCCTTGTCTGTCTCCCTCCTTTCTTGCAACGCTAAGCTCTTGCATATGCCGCTCCAAAACGTCCAACTTTCTATCCACCATTGTTGATAATCAAAGCCAGGAAGTTTTTCTCAGAAATCTGGGGTGCACCTAGAAGATAAATGAAAGAAAACACAATAGGTTCAATGCTCTGAGTACAGGATGCTAAAGTGGCACAGCAAGATTAATTGAACAGTGAAGGAATAACTATCTTAAGCCAGTATTTCCAAAGAAAAATGCCTTTCTTCATCAGGGTTTCCCAAGGAATGATTTCGGCTAATGGAGACAGTTGTTACTGAATAAATACTTGGGCATTTAACAGACTAAGAGCGTTTTATGCAATAATAATCACGGAACATTAAAAATATAAATTCTATTGTGTAAATGAGGAAAAAACAGCCTATAGAAAAGCGATGGCATCCCATTTCATCTTTCTTATCGAAAGCTAATTAAAAGTTCCTAAGATATGCTTCGTTGGCAGGAAATTTGCTGCAGGTATGTAGCTGACACCAAAAAGACAGGAGGGGATGCCATTAAGAGTGTAATATTCAATTTTCTGCAATTGACGTCAAACTCATAATTTTTTATTTCAGGTCTAAATCTATCCAATGTCGGAATTGCTTGTTTTTCGTCACATTTTTTTTTTTGTCTGGATACCTGTATTTTGATCCAGGGACTTTGAATGAGCTAATTGAACTGCTCACACGTTTCCATTGAGAAAGGCTGCTCGTCAGGACAGAATTAGCCATTTTTATACTAGGGATGCATAATCCGGCCATTCAAATTATGCCTTTCTCTCTCTTTCTCCATAAGCCGAAATCATTCCTTGGGAAACCCTGATGAAGAAAGGCATTTTCTTTGGAAATTTTGGCTTAAGATAGTTATTCCTTCACTGCTCAATTTATCTTGCTGTGCCAGTTTAGCATCCTGTAGTCAGGGCATTAAACCTATTCTGTTTTCGTATTTCTCAGCATTGTTTAAAAAAGTAGGCACACAATGCGTACATGTGGGTAGCCACTTAGACACCGTACTACCAATGGAGTCTTAAGTATGCTGTTCATTTTCATTTGGGTTGTAACCATTCACTATACTAGCTCTCTACGAACTTCATCGGCTTCCCATTGCCTATACAATCAGGTTTAAGATTTCAATCAATTCATGGATAAGTGCCATCTTATCTTAGTGAAGTGTTTATGCTTGGACCTATCCTCTATTTACTGTATACTGCACCATTAGCTGACTTATTTCGACACCATAACTTGCAATTTCACCTCTATGCTGACGATACGCAACATTACGTTTCCTTTTCAACAAATCATGACCTGGAACTGACTAAAGCTGTTGTGAACGTATCGAGCTATGCCTGTGCTATGCCTGTGGATCAGAATTTAAAGAGTAAAACTAACAAAAAAGTCGTCACCACAAAAGCGTGATCGTAGATGAAACGTTTGAATACAACCGCGGAAAACGTGTAAGAGCTAGACTGGTTACTGCTCACTGCTGACCAAAACGAAAAGGACTCACTAGTTCCCAGTCCGGTCTCTCATGTGTTATCCAAGATGGCGGAGGATGACAATCTTTCTACGGAGCAAGATTCGTAAGATACTGGAGTTCATTGAAAGGATTAAGTGCTGACTTGGAGTGTGTAATTTTCAAGAGTAATGCATCATGTTCCTTTTGGAATAAGGCCGATTATAAGACTCAGAGAGCATCAAACAAGGTAATCCCTTGATTGGTTTTTCTCACAACCTATTGAATACATCGGAATAAAAGCTTTCTTTTCATTTGTCCGTGTACAGAGTGCTTTTACGTTCAAAGTTTGGAGCCTTTAAAGGACATTGCGTAAGCTAAGTAAATGTATTAACTGGAAAGATATCACATTCACATTCATAAGCTATTTCAGAGAGCTATGTGACCTTTAAATAGTATTGCAATAGTAATAGCACATGCTTTACTCAGACTGAACTATGTAACGAGCAAGTTGCATAGTTATTACATAGCAAGTAAGCAGCAGTAAATAGCCTTTATATAGCTCAACATAGTTATATGATAAACTTTACATAGCGTTTACATATGTCTGGTTCTACAAGGGAATTTTCTTACTTCGTAAATGTTATACAAAATAACAAACTGCATCCTAAACATTTCTTTAGAAGAGTTGAATTTATAGAATAGAAACTGTAATAAACTAAAATTTTGTTTCATTTGAGAAATTTTAAAATTGTCAACAAGCTGTAGACTATTGCTAGTTCTCATTTTCTGGCAGCACCTGATAGATGTATCAAATTCAAGCTATATCCAGATTTTGAAAGAACCCAAAACGTGCAAAAACTGGAAAACAATTTCTGGAATAAAGCTGTCACATTCTAGAAAGTTCCAGAAATTTCCAGAACTTAACAGAAAGCTTGAAATTCATTTTGCAAGGGGAGTGCCAAATTTGTGCGAAATTCGACCGTCAAAAAGCATCTTGGTACATGGCTTTCTCAAACGAGACTATATTCACCGGAATAAGCAATGTTTCTACTGCAATTAAATTCAATAAACTTTTTGCGTAAATGAAACGGAGGATTTTTGAGGCCCAATTTCAACATGCTGTTTGTCAACAAAAGTCGACCTTTGACCACCAAAGCGGAGGCGAGGTATATTGAAATCACACACGCTAATCTCGATTAAATCACTAAACAATTCGAGACTCTAGGTTTACTGACACAATAAAACGTGAATTGACTGGAACTACTGTAGGTCAAGGGGAAGGTGTCATTGAATATTAACTGTCTTGGTTTAAGAGTGACATATCCCGTAATTAAAATAACTGACCTAAAAATGTGCATACTAGCAAGATTCATTCCATTCCATATTTTTACGCAAACAAGTTTCCTTAATTCACTTTGTGAACATACCTGCAAAACAAACAAAGAAAGGTATCCCCCTTTATATAAGCATACGCTGCTTGGATTTTCCTCGAAGCCCTCAAACAACCATCGAACCAGTCGAACGCTTCGTGACTTTCGTGAGTTGTGCCGTGATTGTGTTGTCAGAGCTGTCACGCAAGAGATTAGGACAAAGCACACAGACCATTTTGACTGAGTGCGGTTCTATTCTGAGTTTGTTGGGGGAATTTGTGGCCCAAGTTCTGACAATCCAGCAAACGTTCAATGCGCAATAATAGCAAAATGTGATAAGGACATCAAGGCATACTTGAGAAGTTATCAAGTGTTGGATTCTTCTCTGGATACAGAGGCTAGGCCTTTGTGCTTTTCAGCAATCGCTCCAATTGCGAAAATCGAGTAAGCAAGATATGTAAGACCATGTAATCATGTATCGTTGTACAAGACTGCAAGCACTCACTTTTCCAGTTGTCCCTAAAGTGAGTACATTGATCAGCGCAGCCGGATTGTATCACTGCCCGTGAAACTAACGGTTATTATTTTCTTATTAATTGCTTTTAAAAGGTGTTTTTGAGATAGATGATATAATTTTTGGGTACGACGATTTGCCCATGGCATCGTGATCGATTTGGAATCCGATGGAGATGTAAAAAGAAAAATTGCGCCTGCCCACATGAATGGGCATCACACATGGCAGTGAAAGGGGACCGCGGATTAACCCTCAACACCGGCTAAAACCATTCTTGTGATGACAAGTTGTCTGGCTCAAATCAAACCACAACTGAAGCAGTTTCGCCCGAGCCAATGAAAAGCAACCACGTTCCAGGGTTCTCTTTATCAGGTGGTAACTGGTAAAATTTACCGCTTGTAAGAGCACTTATTACCCCCTGCAAACGCTCAGAAGTGGTTTATCCGTTGCAGAACGTCCAACATTAACCAAATGCTTTACCGGTTTGAAAAGGTCCCTTACCAGTTGTGCTGAAAACTAAGGAGAACCCTGCGTTCGCGCCAATTTTTTTACACATTATTTATTCTTTAATTTCTTTATGAACATAAAGCAATCTTTGACTCACCGTCAATATCGAAACTGTTCGTGACCTTCACGCAGACAATTTTCATACCGACTGCTAAATCACTGTTTAATTAATGGCAGCAAAAATGACTTGCAATACGGACTTGTTCCTCACCTGCCAAAACGCAGTCAAGGCATGCTATTTTTTACGAAATCCGCATTAAATCTTTCCTCGTAGAAAACAAATTCAGCGTTTCTCACAATTTTTACAAACGCACATGGATAATTAAAGGAAAAACATAGCAATTACATGTACTTACTTCGCCCGTTGTGGATGAATGTTGGCACTTGCGGGCTGATCTGGATTTGATCCCAATCAAACAAACACTTATTA
>OX421449.1:42559670-42587170 GCA_949126865.1 Montipora capitata | reverse complement strand
TTTAATCGAGATTAGCGTGTGTGATTTCAATATACCTCGCCTCCGCTTTGGTGGTCAAAGGTCGACTTTTGTTGACAAACAGCATGTTGAAATTGGGCCCAAAAATCCTCCGTTTCATTTACCCAAAAAGTTTATTGAGTTTAATTGCAGCAGAAACATTGCTTATTCCGGTGAATATAGTCTCGTTTGAGAAAGCCATGTACCAAGATGCTTTTTGACGGTCGAATTTCGCACAAATTTGGCACTGAGACTGTAATCAATCTAAAAAAGGTTAAGTTTTAAAATTTGGTCAAAATTCCAGTTTTGGTATATTGTACCGTTAACAGCGCTAAAGGGTGAATGAATTACTCTAGCTGTGCCATGTTGTTTTGATTTTCAAGTTACTCGTTCGTTATTTCAAAAAGAGTGATTCAAACAAGCGACATTTTGGAGTCGTTTTCACTCGCTCGCAAGGCCCCATACCGAAAAAGTCGCCGTCCAGGTAAAGCAATTATCGAAACAAAGTAAAACATTTTTCTAAAAATGGTTTTGGTAGTCCTTTATTGCGACAAAGTTTGGCAAATTTCGATTTTTTTATCTTGCACGGTCTTAGGTGAAAATTGCTGAGAGGCGCTCTTAAATGTTCCTTACAAGGAAGTGAAACTCAAACTAAGCAACGATATTATAAAAAACATACTGTAACTGCTGACACAATGGTAAAATTTTAAAAGTGTAATGCTAAACCGACATGATCAACTTGTTTGTTGAGTTTGGCCGGTTTCATCTGCTCAATATGGAAGCTCTCCTTGATTTTGAGTTAATAGAAAGAGGTAGCATTTTCAATAAATTTTAAGCAAGAAACATCTCAATTATCCTGACAATGTTTAGACAAACTAAGATGCTTGAAAATATGATAATTTTTATCCCAGAAAAGGTGCTCATTTACACGTGTGTAGAAATGCCTGTTATGCCTGTTATTTTCCTTGCCAAATTTTTTAACCTTCTCTTGCACAAAGTTCAGTTTCCACTACGGAAGACCAAATATTTTCTTGGTCAATTTATGACAGCTGATGACATTTACCTAAGGGAAGAAGGAGTTTACCACTCCTACACAACAGGAATTAGGTAAGAGAAATGTGTGGGGATAACACAACTACACAAGCAAAAATATGAGGAAATTGAGTAATTATGGGTAAACAAGCAAATAATAGTAATTAAGATAATGAAAAGAAGTTGAAAATAATTGGAATAAAAATAAACACAAAATGAACACAAGTGACCTACAATCTTGGACAGAATAAAATGGAACAGCAAACCCCCATCCCCCCAAAGCAAGGATGAAGCCGCGCAAAAGCCAAAACGCGCCATTTTCCCATCCTTGCTTTGGGGCGGAGGGGATTTCAAATTTCCCATCTATTTTGTCCAAGATTGTATGGAAGTTCAATCAAACTATAGACAAATAACGTATTACAGGTACACCCAGCAAGCTAATATCACTTAATACCTTGCAATGTTCCTTTTTAAAACCTTTTGAGCAGGAATAATGAATCTGGCTGCAAAAAATATTTAAGGGATAAATAATACTGGTGGATCATTTGGGTGCGTCATTCGCAACTAATCATGAATGACCGTGAGCACTTCAGAAAATAAACTTAAATAAGGAATTCTGACAAAAAGTAACGCAAAATTCATCAGAACTGGTTTATCACAAATAAATTACTTGTTCGTGTTATTAAGAAATGAGTAACAGTGAGCAACTTGCCAAAACGGATGCTAATCAATGCGAGGTCCTCGACGACAAGAAATGACTCTGCAAAATGTGGTTATCCATGCATTATGGAATCTTGTAGGAAAACTTTTAACTTTCATAACAAAATTCCCTTATGCCTAGTATACATTAAAAATGTAGAACTGGAGCGGAAAGCTGAAAAGTTCTCAAGAGTACTAACAAATGGAGCAGCAAGGAGAATTCATTTCATACTCGAGCAAACTGCGCAACTGATCAGTGAAGCAGTCCAACTTGAACACTGATCGAAGTGAGATGATTGTTCCATTGCTCCGAAAAACTCAAGTAATGGTTTCGTTCGGCGAGGTTCAAAGTTGTAATGAGAACGGGTACATTATACGAGGCTCCGGTCTTGCTTAGCTTTAAGTAAGATTTTAAAGCGAGTAGACATTAAGGGTTTGTTATGGCTAAAACTGATTGAATGCATTCTTCATCGTCATTTGCTTTGTGACACCCTCAATTTTGAATCTAAGCGGATTCAAAAACTAAAAACCCTCTCTGTTCAGGAACAATTCAAGATACATCATTTACTTACTTACTTACTTTCTCGATGTGCAAGAAAATAATGGAGAGCAGTATATACATTGTAGTTCGATCACACAAAAAACAAATAATTTAGCACCGTGACCCCTCAAGCCAATTGTTACTTATTACCTTGCAACGACAGACAAATATCTGATTACACCCAGCAAGCTAATATTACCAAATACCTTGCAATGTTCCTCTTTAAAACCTTGTGAGCAGGAATAATGAATCCGGCTGAACAAAAAATTAGGGGATAAATAATACTGGTGGATCATTTGGGTGCGTCATTCGCAACTGATCATGAGAGACGGTGATCATGATCACTTTAATTATAAAATAAACATATTATGCAGGAATTCTGACATAGTCACTAACTTGATCCAAATCGATCATGAGTAAAGAGGAAACAACAAAAAGTAACGCAAAATTCATCAGAACTGGTTTATCACACATAAATTATTACTTGTTCGTGTTATTAAGAAATGAGTAACAGTGAGCAACTTACCAAAATGGGTGCTAATCGACTTGAGGTCCTCGACAACAAGAAATGACTCTGCAAAATTTGATGATTTAATGTGGTTATCCATTTTAACTTTCATAACACAAATCATTTATGCCCAGTATGCAAAAAGAGTGGAACTGGAGCGGAAAGCTGAAAAGTTCTCAAGAGAACGGATCGAGGTGAGATGACTGTTCATGATTGCTCGGAACAACTAAAAAAAAAACATGGTTTCGCTCGGCGAGGTTCAAAGTTGTAATGAGAACGCATACATTATACGAGGCTCTGGTCTTGCTTAGCTTTCTGTAAGACTTAGCGAGTAGACATAAAGAGTTTGTCATGGCTACAACTGATTGACTGCTTTCTCAATCGTCATTTTGCTTTGTGGCACCCTCACGTTTGAATCTAAGCGGATTAAAAAACTAAAACCCTCTGTTCAGGAATAATTCAAGATACGTATCATTTACTTACTTTCTCAGAATGGTGGGCAGTTTATGGTTCCATCACAGAAGAAACAAATAATTTATTACACCCTCAAGCTAATGTTACTTATTACCTTGATATGTTCATCGAGTCGTTACAAATGAATTAATGGGTAAGCAACATTGGTTAATTGTTTGCGTGCGCGGTGCGTGCGTGCGTGCGTTCGTGACAAACAGCCAAGCTTCTGAATGATCGTGATCACTCAGAAAATAAACAGTTAAGTTATGCATAAAAGGAATGTGTGCCGACATGGTTACTGACTTTAATCCAAAGAAAAGAAAAGAGAGGCGAGTAGGAAATTTATTACGCATACATTACTTGTTCTTGCTATTAAACAATGAGAAACAGTAAAGAGTTTAATTTAAAGCAGGCTGATGAGACATATTATGTGATCACAATGTACAACTAATTAAAGAACAGAAAGCAGTATAGTTCAATCAAACAACAAACAAATAATCAATTAGGAGTGTCTCATTACCTGGAAACGTCCTCGTTGGAATGTGTGGAGCACGAACAAGGAATCTAGTTACAAATAAATTAATGGATAAGCAATATCGGTGGATTGTTTGCGTGCGGGCGTCAGTTACAACTGAATGACCGTGACCGCTACAAAATAAATGTAAAAACAATACCGACATACACGCATGATGGAAATGTGTAATGGGCCCGAGGGAAGGACTTGATACAACACAAGTTGCGTTGACAACTGGCAACGGGGGTAGGACAACTTTAAAGTCAGAGTCCTGGGCAGGAATCAAACCTACGACCACAGGCAGACAACCCTAAGGATGCGAGAGCGCGTGACGTAACGTTATTTTGAGACAGTCAACTAATCGAGGAAAATGTTCCATAAAGACTTCAAGTCGCGATGTTTCTTTTCGAAAACTCATTTTATGGACAGCTAGATAAATAAAGTTGACTCAGCTACTATTTTCTACGTTGTCCTGGATGATTTGATGGTTTTTTGGGACCCTTCGATTTCCTCCTCAGATCACACGCGTCGTCAAATACGATATAAATAGTCTATTTGCAACGAGGTTATGCGCATGCCTTGGGCATGCATCAAATGGGAATCCTAACGGACCAATCAGACAAAAGTCTCCATTGCTAATCATATTTCGAAAAGCAATGAAGACTTTTGTCTGATTGGTCCGTTAGGAATCCATTTGATGCATGCGCATAATCTCGTTGCAAGCAAGATGGCTGCCAGAGAGGAAGGGAACAAGTCATGGAACTTTCTCGGCAAAGGAAAAGAATCGATCGCTTGTTCTTTTTTTTCTGGAAGATTCTAACTTTTAGCTGGTAGCCGCGTTTGCAAAGGCGGGAAATGATGAGGGGTTGCAAAACTTTTCTCCACCATGCGAAGGACTTTTTTGTAGTGTAAGAAGCTTGCGTGCAAGTGATGTACCACTATAAAATTGGCTGTCGTGTTTGCGGCAAAAACACGTTGTTTCGCCTTTCGTAAAAACAAACGAAAATCTTCTGTGTAGAGGCCGCTATTGTGCTGAAAAAACTAAGAAAACGCGCAGTCGACGAAGCGAATCAAGACAGCGGGTCAGGTTGGTTTGAGGCATTAATTTTCTTGTTGTCAGTTTCATAAATATTTTGAGAGTAAGTTTACAAGTATGACAGAAATTTTGTTATTCGTTTATGTTCGGCAGGAAATGAAAGCTCTTCAAATGCAGTTAGAACTTTTACAACTGCAACAGCAACAATCGGTAAGCTTCAGTTATATGTAAGTTACTTAAGTTTGTGACTGGAAAGTATACATCCAGATACAGTAAAAACCCGCGTGTAAGAACCTACATTTTTCCAAGTTTGGCAAAACAAGTTCTTATATTTGGGGGTAGTTATTGGCAATTTAGGCTAAAGTAGGTTCTTCATTAGGTTCTTAAATTTACAGTAGAAACCATTCCCGTACAAGCAGAAAAAATAGGTTTGGTCCTTTATGATACAGCATTTATTTATAACTGTCTTCTCATGAGCCTTGAGCAAGACTAACTAAAAAATTATATACACTATAAACAAAGTATCTTCGGAAAAATTTGCATACAAAATAAAATACTAAATTGAATAAGTAAAAAATGCAAAAAAAAAGTCCTTTTGCCTTAATTTTGTGGTCACATTCATTTTATGATGGAATCATCATAATTGATCATAGTGCTACAGTATATGAAATGAAGCAAACAAACAAACAAAATAAATGCACCTCTTAGTGTTCAAAGAACTACAGTTTCCTTATTAAAACTGTGCGTGCATACTTTCCATGAAGTATTCTCTATTTCTCAAAGTCACAAAAGTTATACTTCTTAGTTTAAAATGCTTATAAAAATATCCCATAACTCACATTTAAGAACCTGATAAATTTTGCTTGGCTAAACAGGTTCTTATATTTTGGGGTATAAAAATGGGAAATTTCTGCCAGCAGGTTCTTAAAACACTAGGTTCTTACATACCGGTTTTTACTTACCCTGCGAACGCAGACGTATTTCCGGCGGTAGTTTCTCTCCCCCGAGAGAAACGACCGCCGGAAATACGTCTGCGTTCGCAGGCGAAGGTTGTGATTGCCCAATCAAGCAGAAGTGTCTGTCCAGTTTCAATACTGAAAAGATTACTTAAGCATGCTAGATATTAACCCCCACTCTAACGAATTTATCTTTAGAAGTCTAGTCCAAACTAAATCGTTTCATGAGCTAATTCCAAAATGATAAACCGATTTCGTACACAACGTAGTGTAGTAAAGCTGAAATATGTAAAAGCCGGCCTTTGCATGAATATGAATTAGCTGGAAATGAAATATTTCTGAGGCATGAGAGCAGTGGGGACTGGGCCTGTACAGTGCATCATGGGACACGATGACAGCCATACAAGAGAGTTTTGTCACATGGGAGATCATTCTTGGCCAACGCCAATACTATGAACGTTTTTTATTTCTTATTTTCTTTTTTCTTTTTCCTTTTTGTACCACAGTTTAAATAGTAGTTCACGCTTTCGTTTCAATTTTGTCTTAGCAGCGTGGCCTTCGTAGGATTGGCATTCAGAGCTTAAGTCATGGATCCTACCCAGGTTTCCTTCCTTATTTTCCCCCAACAGGGTTTTTTCCGGCAGGTCTTTCCTGGCCTTCGTTCTGGCAGTAGCTGTTTCTGTAAACTGCTGCTTAGCTCTGTAATTTTTAGGTAGGGTTAGGGTTAGTTATCGAAGTTATCCTAGCTATAGTGTAATCACGTGTGATTACGACTGTACGGCGCTCGGCCGAAACTGCCCAAACAAACCTAATGGCTTTCTATTCATGTTTTACACTGCATAGTGGACCTGAAATCTAGTAAATCATTAAAGTTCGCCCGGCAATCTCTTTGGAAGCAAAGCAGATGGGTAGAGAAAGAAATAATCTGTTTTTTTGTGTTTGGTCTATCGATTTATTTCTTTTTCTGAAAGGGTTTTAAAATTTGTGGTTTTTGTAGTCAATCCTAAAGTTTACAAATGGTTTCTAAACAAAGTCAAAATCCAATAGGTGTCAACACAAACAAAGGGAAAATCGCAGCACACGCAAGATTCGAGCGACCAACGCTAATAACATCAGAGACAAACAGTTCCAGCTACATAACTCTTAAGTGGCAAGCAGCTTGGTGGACATTCAACGGGGCTGGATAATCTGCGAGCCATGCGAATTTCGCATTTAAGTCTAAGCACCCATTTCAAATAGGGCTGATAAACAGTTATTAAGTCTAAGTACCCATTTTAAAATGGTTAGCTTTCAATAAATGTGTGACTCGCATGTTGACTCGCATGGCTCGCCACTGTGTTTTCTCGCAAATTGTCCTCACTCACATTCAACAACCACATAACGAAGTCTCAAACTGTGGGGCTAAAAGAACATCGTTATCAACAGAATAGAGACATTTAGAAACTGAAAAGAAATACCGAAATGCTCGAAAATAAGAAAACTTTGCTGTGATCGAATATTATTAATTGACGAGATGCCAGCACACTAGACGTCATTGTTAATGAAATGGTATATAACGAATTGTAATCAAACAAGTTAATGCACTTAGTCCAACGGCGCGTAAGCGACTAGACCTAGGGAGCTTTTAATGAGGTACAAGATATGTAGGTATACGATGGCCTTTTTTAAATTGATATATTTATTTATTAATAAGATGCAAGTACTGAGTTAATGTATCAGGTTTGTGCCAATCAGGGTCAAAAAAATGTCTATTTTCAAATCGGGTTTTGCGGGAAAGTAAACAATATATGACTAATCGACTCACTCAATGATTAAGATTATTTGTGTATAGACCAATTCGGCTTACTCAATGTTGTACCCAATTCAAATCTCTAGGGGTTAAGATGCTTTGTGTATTGCATTTGCATGATAATGTAGCATTCACATTTAAATGATATGGTAATACTTGGAAGAAAAGGGGCATTATTACTGTAAGGAATGATGTTATTTATGTCGTCGACTTTGACCTCCTCGGATCAATAGATGCATTCAGCCAGAAAAATGAGCCAATCATAGATATGCAATCTTTGTGACTGGCGCTCTTAGCTGTACCTTCACGGACTAAACTTGGATTATCAAGATTTTTCAGGCACGTTGTATGCTGTTCTTTTTTAGAGGGCTTTATTCTCCCTAAACGTTTGGCATGGCTCCACCTCGGGTATTGATTCTTGGCCACTCCTTTATCCGCCGTTTGAAGGACTTTATTGCCTCTCATCCCGACCTTAACGCCAATTTTCTCATTGCCGAAGCCTGCGAAATTAAATGGCATGGTGTTGGCGGTAGAACTATTGCAAAGGCACGTGCCTTTGATTTACCAATGGTTGAGTCTTTTCTGTCCCAGATTGTCATTTTACAGCTGGGACCGAACGATCTCGTACACGCTGACCCGTTGTCGATAGCTTCTGCTATTGAGGATTTAGTCACTTTGCTTCATGACCGCTTTCAGGTTAAACGTGTTTGCGTTTGCCAAACTGCTTATCGAGAATCGAGCCCTATGTATAATAAACGCGTTCGCGATTTAGTCAAGTACTTGAAGGTCCTGCTAGAGCCACTCCCGTACTCTTTTTATTGGAGGCACAGGGGTTTTTGGAATACCAAGGTTAGCCTTTATTCCAGCGATGGCGTTCATTTAAACTCGCGCGGCCATTATCAATTTTTTAGGAGCCTCAAAGGGGCCGTTTTAAGATGCCTACATTCCCTACACAATGAGAGCATTTCACCAATCGCAATCTCTCATCATTGAAAAGATTTGCTATTTATTTGCTATTTGTTCGCCATTTCCTTGCGTTTTATGTTTACCAAGCCGATGAATATATAATTTTTAATGAATCAGCCTTCAGTTGGAATTACACGTTGCTGACTTTTTGACTGCAACATTCCACGCTGTTCACAACTTCTTAAATCATGTGCGGATATCCGCCTGATGGCACAGTGTGCCCGATGTTATTTCTTATACCGGCTTTGGTTGTTTTTTGTTGTGAGCTAATTACAAAAGCCATACGGGTGTACAATCCTTTCGACCACCGAGTAGGTTAGCTGTGTCCAATGCACTCGGCTGCTGTTTTTTCTCACACCGCTATGGAACTCGGCTTTTTGATACGTTTTTGCGCTAGCACACACGCTCTCGCTATTGTCACATGATTTTTTATTCAGGTCATTTTACAATACGCCCCTCTGAGGAGGAATTTCCTGCTCCGATTCATTTTTCCGATAGCCCAGCTTATCAGTTTAACCAGATGCGGGCCATCTGTTGATTCTTAATGACTTCTAATCAGTGTGGGTAACACTTGCACTCACGCTTCCTTTTTAATTAGCTTAGTTTATCTTTCCGGTAGCTTTTTTCACCATCAGCTATGCCTCCCAAGAAACGCACGTTGGGTACAAATTCTCGTCGGTCAAAGCGGTTACGTCCTTCTGAGCTCCCTGAAGTGGCTCCTACAACGCCCTCCGTAGCTTCATCTGCAACTCCTCAAGCCAATAACGACTCTGGGCTTATGCAAGTAAATGTCGAGGCTCTGGCAACTACCATTTCTGTGGCCGTCACTGAAGCCGTGAATACTGCCCTAGCGAATCGCCGTTCCAGCACCAATGACGAGTTAACCCCAGTTCCTTCCACGTCAATTGTGCACCACCAAATGATCAGGCGGTGGACGACGAGGTAACGGCGCTCACGGGAGTCTCAGGCACGCTTGAATCTTGTACCATGTCTGGGACCGAAGATGGGCCCCGCCAATCATTTACCAGCATCGCCATCTTCCTAGGATCACGCGTGAGTGCTAAGATCAAAGTCAAGATTTAGCAAAACGAATATGTAGACTTTGGGGCGCTGTTTGGCGTTGGGCCCCCGACTGAAACGTTCGCACTATCACTCTCGCCGGGTAATACTATTTCCTCACAGAACCGTCTCCATCTAGAGCCCGTGCAGTCCTCTAAAAAGGTGCAGACCATTACCCAGTGGGTAACTGCCTTCAATGCTTTCGTAGCAATTCATGTAGAAAGGGTGCCCCAGGATGCTCCAAACAAAGGATTTGAATTGGGTATAACAATGAGTTAGCCAAATTGGTCTATTTTATTGGAATTTTGATGTAGCATGCACATTTAAATAACATGGAAATACCTGGAACAAAACGTTTTATTCCTAAAGGGTTTGAATTGGGTACATCATTGAGTTAGCCGATTATACTCGTAAAGAATGAAGCACAAAAGAGACAACAAGCTTTCATTCAAATAATACTTCATTGTCACATTTCCATTTTTTTACCTTAATTTGCAGAGTTGAGTACAAAATACCGGTAAGATGCGACTTGAGTAAACACTGTGATGAATTCAACGCGTTCGATCCCTTCAATGTTTGTTAAATCCATCAAAAAATTGGCATTTGATTTCAGTGTTTTATATAATACCAAGTTAGTAAAATATAAGAAAGAAAGCTCACTTGATATCCAACGGCGAAAAATGAAATTGTTGTCGAAGATCATTACTCGTCGCTTTAAAGATTCCAGATATTTGTTTCAGCGCCTTTCCTCTTCATCCAATTGACGTTCCATTCTTGAGCTCCATAAGGGTATATTTTGTTTAAAGATCCACTAAAATACTCCATTCGCGTTACAATGATTTTCGACGCCATTGCAGGTTAATTAAATGTTCTTCTTTGTGTAGGGAAATCTACGCATTACCCCAGCCCCCTCAAACCGAACAAAATACGCGCAGAAGACTCTATGCACAGACACCACTTAGCAGGGGAGTGACAGGCAAGACTTTTTCCGACATGGAAAAAAATAACAAAAAAACCCACGAAATGAAACAGAGATTCCGACTGGGTTTGGCAACCTAGTAATTAACGATCGATTTTGATCGTGTTGTGAGAGAATGGAACCGTTTGTTCTTTTATTTACGATGCTTAGATTCCCTCGGTCAATTTAAATCTAAACTTAAATCTTAATTGTATGGTCAATTACGATTATGCTAACTGTATCAAGTTTAGTCTTTTAATCTATCCTGATTGGTTATTGTAATTAATTTTCAACTTACTTCAATAATTTCTTGTTCATAAATTTATCACTTCCTTTTTTTTTTGTTTTTTTTTTCCCAGATAATTAGAGTTCTAAGGTGACCTCTTTGTCAGGAATGGTATATCCTGTCTGAGGTTTTCCACATGTTCTTACGGTAGATTTTGACAACATCATCATGCAAATACTACCAAGTAGAAATATTTTATTAGATTGACTTTCTCGTTGGAACTTAGTGATAGCTACAACTAGTTTTTGGTTTAAAAACCCCGTAGGTCATATTGTAGGCTGAGTATCGTATATCCCTCCAAGTTTTCATTTTCATTTTAGTACCTGTATCAGGAAGTTGTCACTGAATCATGCGGAAGTGTTATTCACCTAGTTCTTTGCCCCTGGGTATAAATAGCCTTGACTGAGTTATCCCTTTTTTCAGTTATATTGTTCGCGATATCGAACGTTACTAACCCTTTGTCATTCCCTCTAACGAAAGGCTAACGCTCGAAACGTCAGCTTTGTAAAGTTCTTACGGTGATAATTTGACCCTTTCCAATTCCTTTGATTTCTCAATGCAAATTTTCGTATTTCACTTCTTGAATAACTTGAGGCCACTTAGTAATTAGGTGAAAGCAAGACTCATTAACAGAAAAACGCATTATGTAATACAAGCAGTGATAAAACACAAACAGCAGTTACAAACATTTGCTTGAACTACATAACTACTTTTTATAAACTTAACGGTTCGTATGTTACAACATACATCATCAGAAAGGATTATTAAATGTCAATCAAATTCGTTAGTTCCCAGTCCGTTTCAGTGGTATACCATGGTTAAAACAGTATATCGATTTCAATACACAGAAGAGAACAGATGCAAAGAATGCTTTTGAGAAAGACTTCTTCAAGCTTATGAATAACAGTGTATTCGGAAAAACAATGGAAAACATCAGAAAACGAGTAGATGTCAGATTAGTAACTGATGAAAAGAAACTATTGAAAATAGCTGCTAAACCAACATATGTTAGCAGTAAGATATTCAATGAAAATCTAGTGGCAGTACATAAGGTTAAAGAAACACTTACCCTAAACAGGCCGGCATATGTGGGTATGTGCATCTTGGATCTGCATGAGCAAGACATTAATGTATGATTTTCATTATAATTATATCAAACAAAAATACGGTAGCGAAGCGAAATTATTATTTACAGACAGACAGCTTAACCTATGAGATCGAAGCTGAAGACGTTTACAGGGATTTCTGGAGTGATAAAGATAAATTCGATAACAGTGATTATCCACAAGATTCTCCATATTTTGATAAGACCAATAAAAAGGTCATTGGTAAGTTCAAAGACGAGGCTGCTGGAATACCAGTCACTGAATTTGTAGGTTTACGATCGAAAATGTATAGTTATATGAAAGACAATCAAAAAGGAGGAAACACTGCTAAGGGAATCAAGAAGAATATCATCAAAAATAATATCAAGCATGAAAATTATAAAGAGGTTATATTAAATGACAAACAAATACATCACACAATGAAAACAATCAGAAGTCAAAAACATCAATTAGGAAGTTATGAGATCAATAAGGTATCGCTATCTTGTTTTGATGATAAAAGATATATACTAGAAGATGGAATAAAAAGTTATGCATACGGACATTATAATATCAACACACTAAAACGATCTAAATGATAAAGTTTACTGCTAAAGTTTACTGCTAAAGTTGATCGAATGTTACGCTATTTTGATTATGCAAATATTTAAACAAACTTCATGCATCAGAAAATTTATCAGATCTGTACTTTTATCAGAAAAAATATCAGAAAATAAATTTATGGGTACATTTTTGATTTGTTAAAATCACGGGAAAACCCCTTTCTTTATTTCTAAGAATGTTATGCTATGTGATTCTTTCATGTTCCATTTGATTGATTATGTGAATATTTAATCATGTAGTTTTGTGCTTGGTAATATTTAAAATATATATAGATTTCCAAAATTAGTTATCCAACTAATGGAGTAGTATAGCAGTTGGGTTGGTTAAAGATCAAAATTGATCTTGAACCCCCAACTACTATACTACTTAGTATTGTTATTATTACTATCAACATAAACTAATCACGTTATTGGTGTCTTAGGTGTTTTAGTTAGAGCCCGCAAATCATGGTGTACTATAGGGCTGAGTATCGTATATCCTTCGGCGTTTTCATTTTCATGTTAATACCTGTACCATGATATTGTCAATGAATCATGCGGAAGTGTTGTTTTCCCTGGGTATAAATAGCATTGACTGAGTTAGCCCTTTTTTCAGTGATATCGTTCACGAAAGGTGAGATCATTCTCTTTACCATGAGTATTGTTATTATTACGATCAACATTAACTAAATTCTTGGTGTCTTAGGTTCGAAGATTTGGCAGGGACGCAGAAGATATCGCAGGTATTGAATTCTCGTAGTTCAATTTCAGTGGGTTATAGTTTCTTATTTGGGATACGGGATCATAATGACACCCTCTAATTCTTATAATTAAAAGCCGTTGAAGAATCACCTTGAGTCCAACACGCAAAGCGTTCCTGAACTTATACATTCATCTGGTCAAACCAAAGTTGGAGTACGCCTATGAAGTTTGGTCTCCCTATAAATCTTCTTTAATTGATATCAACGAAGGTGTGCAACGGAGAGCTACAAGAATTATTAATAAAGACAAATTTTACGGAGGGAGACTTAACGAACTTAAGCTGCTCTCCCTAGCAACTACACGGACTTCTTTTGACCTAATTTTTCTATTCAAGATCAAATTAGGCTTGCATGTATGATATAAACTTGAATGATTATTAATTTATTTAGAAGATGTTAGAGACTAGCCGTACACCTTAAGACGCTCTGAATTTATCGTCAAGATTACGTATGCTAAAACCAATTAACGATTTTAATCGTGTTGTGAGAGAGTGGAACCGTTTGTTCTTTTATTTACGATGCTTAGATTCCCTCGGTCAATTTAAATCTAAACTTAAATCTTAATTGTATAGTCAATTACGATTATGCTAACTGTATCAAGTTTAGTCTTTTAATCTATCCTGATTGGTTATTGTAATTAATTTTCAACTTACTTCAATAATTTCTTGTTCATAAACTTATCACTTCCTTTTTTTTTTGTTTTTTTTTCCCAGATAATTAGAGTTCTAAGGTGACCTCTTTGTCAGGAATGGTAAATCCTGTCTGAGGTTTTCCACATGTTCTTACGGTAGATTTTGACAACATCATCATGCAAATACTACCAAGTAGAAATATTTTATTAGATTGACTTTCTCGTTGGAACGTAGTGATAGCTACAACTAGTTTTTGGTTTAAAAACCCCGTAGGTCATATTGTAGGCTGAGTATCGTATATCCCTCCAAGTTTTCATTTTCATTTTAGTACCTGTATCAGGAAGTTGTCACTGAATCATGCGGAAGTGTTGTTCACCTAGTTCTTTGCCCCTGGGTATAAACAGCCTTGACTGAGTTATCCCTTTTTTCAGTTATATTGTTCGCGATATCGAACGTTACTAACCCTTTGTCATTCCCTCTAACGAAAGGCTAACGCTCGAAACGTCAGCTTTGTAAAGTTCTTACGGTGATAATTTGACCCTTTCCAATTCCTTTGATTTCTCAATGCAAATTTTCGTATTTCACTTCTTGAATAACTTGAGGCCACTTAGTAATTAGGTGAAAGCAAGACTCATTAACAGAAGAACGCATTATGTAATACAAGCAGTGATAAAACACAAACAGCAGTTACAAACATTTGCTTGAACTACATAACTACTTTTTATAAACTTAACGGTTCGAATGTTACAACATACATCATCAGAAGTGATTATTAAATGTCAATCAAATTCGTTAGTTCCCAGTCCGTTTCAGTGGTATACTTGAATTTAATTTATCTGCAACTGAATAATAATCTGCCGATTTTGACCCGATTGCTACTGATTTCATTCGGAATTATCACTTGGTCACACAGAACGCTACCAAAGAGGGGAGGCACAATCTGTGAGCCAGCGAGGCATTGAAGGAAACTCAAACCAGTTTTTGCACTTTCAACAAACTGTACTATCTGGAAGGGTTGGAGAGTGATTAGCACGCTTGGATAAAACTCTCTGCAACGTTTTAACTAGACGATCCATGAGCGTACACTGGCTTGCCTGGGGTACGTGTTACACAAAGCTTTGGTAATAAATTCAGTTCAAAGATAACAGAACACGGTCTCAAGTGAAACTCACACGTTTCTTCTTTAAAGGGAATATGTCACACAAAATGATATAATTCCATGGTTCGCAAAATGCCCAAAGTGTAGAATGAAACATTGCAATAACCACTTAAAACTGTTGAACAACATAAAAGAAATACTGCGAAAGGAAAGAGAGGCATAGATGAAGATAAATAGACAAGATCATCAAATGGATTCTGCACCTATCAATTTTAAGCTCAAAGGAGGGGGTGGGGTGGGGGGTGGGGGCTAACCACGGGAGTTTGATCGTGAGGGCTGTCCCCAGGGTAGGAATTTGGATTGTACGTGATGTCCCCAGGGTAGCGATTTTGATCGCACGAAGGACATTTGACCACCTTCACTTGCCCCACCCCCCCCCCCCCCTTCCCTTTCCTTGGCCTTAACATTGACAGGTGCTTTACATTTGGGTAATCTTGCCAAAAGGTCGGCACGACGTTTTTCAAGTTTATGAGAAATCGCCTGAGAAAAGGTCGGTTTTTTTCTCAGAATCACTTCGTTTGTGATGTAACGATAATTGTATAGGTAAAGGAATTCCACATTGCCATTTTCGAGTTTTAAACTCGTGATTAACCAAAGATTTCCCCGCAACACCTTAAAATGATGTGAAATAGCCCCTTTAAGTGAAATAGTCTGCAAAAAAAAAAAAACTGCAAATTGCTCTGACGGACGTTTTCCTGCATGTCATGCATGTCTAGAGTTGCACCAAGCAAACGCTTATGCCACACACTAAGGAAGGACTGAACATGTTATTTCCGCTTCATAATTCCTCTTCTTTTCAGTCTAATCTGATGACAGGTCAAATTATTTTTTGGTTTTACGTTTGCAGCAAATAGTATCGCAAAAGCTGGGAGTTACCAGATTAGCACTTTTATTTTGCGGATAGTACTTGATCCGCAAAAATAAGTTCCAGCAGAAAAAAAAACCGGCAACGTTAAAAACAGCAAAAATTTACTCCCGTTAATATAACTAAAAATGGCTTTTAATCCACATACAGTAGGGTAGAAAAGATCGTTTATTATGATATTTGCAATTGGAGCTTGCTACAAACAAAACAAAACGATAAAAGGTTAAGTCAATACTTTTCCAGTCTCAAAGGCATAAGAAACGAACTCAAAGCAGTCAAAAAATAGGTCACCATTTTCTAAGGGAAACCATCCTCTAAGGCCTCAAGATGTCACAAATTTTCCACCCGTTCTCGATGATTGAGTGTTTTTCACCAAAAAGTAATAGAAGTTGAAAATAGTCTTGCTGCTTGAAAAGAAAACCGCAAAAATTAGTTCCCAGCGGAAATTTCAGTCAATTCGCGCCCCAAAAGTTTGTTCCCGCAAACCTCAAAAAATCGCCAACCCGCAAATAAAAGTCCCGCAAAAATTTCATGGTAAAAGGCAAGCCAAAAGGCAGATGAAGAAAACTTACGTTTATATGAAACTCTGAATTTCGAATTCGCAGCGAAAGATTAATGACGTAAAAACACTAAAATTTCTGCAGTCTCTGACTTCCATGAGTTAAGGTTATGTCAAAAGGAAGAAATTAATCACGTGCTAAGCAACCACAAAGGTGCAGGTGATCACCTTTTGTCAAGGTTCTTGTTTACATTGAATGAACTACAGGGACGAATGTTAATCATCCGTCGCTTTCAGAGTTTAACAACGTACCTTTTAGCCAAGAAACTTTCATCTTTCGTTTTTTAATTTTGTTGCAATATTTAACTGAATATTTACATTTCATTTGTCGGGTCGGGAAGCCTTCTTTGTCGAGTTATTGACCCGAGACCGGACTCTTATCTGGAGCAATGCTGATCAATCCCTTCGCTGAAGAACCATCTCTTTCAATAATGAGGCAAAAAATGGACAAGCTTTCTTTCAAATAATTCTTTAACAAGAAGAATTAGACAAATTTTAAATTGTATGCGACTAAGTTCCTTGAGTGTGTTTATTTCAAGCTTATTATGCAAATTTTTGACAGAATATTAAATTACAAAAAATATTCCACTTAAAGGTCGTTAAAAAGCTTTATTTTTGGGCGTTCATTTGGACAAAATTTTCCATTTGGTTTCAGTGTTGTACATAACACTACACTTGGTAAAATATTAGAAGTACAGCTCACTTTGATTACGGCTCGATGGGCGAAAGATTTTTGTCGAAGTCAATTACTCGTCGCTTTTAAGATTCCAGGTATTTATTTTTCACCGCGTGTCTTGTTTATCCAATTGACGTTCATTCTTGAGCTCCATAAAGGTATATTTTGTTTAAAGACCCACCAAAACGCCATTTGCGTTACAATGACTTTCGACGCCATTGCAGGTTAATTAATATTCTACTGTGTCCACTTGATAATACCTACCCATTTCTACCACCCCCTGAAACCAACCAAACATACGCCCACAAGACTCTACGCACAAAGACACTACTTAGCAGGGGAGGGATAGGGATGACTTTTCTCGACACTGAAAAGAAAAAGAATAATAGTAAGATGAAGAAAACGCCGAAATTCCACCCATTTTCCAACTGGGATTGCCATAGTGGCAACCCAGTAATAATAATAATAAGAAGAAGAAGAAGAAGAAGAAGAAGAAACCGACGAAATTCCACCTATTTTCCGACTGGGATTGCCATACTGGCAACCCAATAAAAAATCCTCTGGAGCCGATTCATAGCCACCTCAACAACTGGAAAATTTTAAAAAACCTTACTCAACCACTTTACATGCGCGCCTTTGTTGTTGTTGTTGTTATCCGGGAATTTGGAGCGTCTACTTCCATATATGGGCAAGTATCGTTGAGTTATTTTTGCACTCGAGAGAAAAATTAGAACAATTTTGTCAGGAAAATAAAAAACACTTCGAAGATCCTCGAGGAGGATTATCCTGTGAAGTTAAATGGAATTCGATCAGAAAAATAGAAGAATACCTTCATTTCGAGTGCTTTTCTATGAAGCGTGGAGCTACGTCTGCAGTGAATTCAAGAGGGAAATACAGTTTCTACGAGTGGTGCTAAGTTGCAATTGTTTGAACTTTTAACTGGTCCTTAATTAATAAGCAAGCAACCCACATTTATTTTATACCCAAGCAGTTCGCAATGGAAACAACAAGGCGAGATAGATTAATTCGCTGCTAGCGCGGTACTTAATTAATAAATAATCTTAATGCGAGCGGTTAGCGATAAGCGAGTGCGAATATAAAGTAAGCTAAAGACAGTTTCTTCAGTGTGGTGCGCACACAGTTGTAGCATTAAATGAAATTCTCTTACTTTACGTTCCTAGAATTTCTTTTTTTTTCAAGTGTACCTAGTCTTCTTCCTGTAAATAAACACAAGCTGACCTTCTGACCTCTATAGTTTTCAACATTTCCAGACCAAGAATAAAAATGTCACACACAAGCAGTTTTATTATCAGCGAGAAAGTGAAATGAACAGCAATGGAGAAAGGCTTTTTACCGATTGTGATGGAGATCAGTATTGAAATGTTTGCCGCATTAAAGACTTGCCTTTCCTCTTTGTTCAGTGCCGGCAGCCTGAGCGAGCTTGAGCGGTAGACACGAAAAACAATATTTGAACAGAATTATCGATCCGACGGTGGATTTGCTGTTCGCGATTCCTTACAATGTTGTCTAAGAAGTAATTTCTTCATTTTCCAGAAATGATAATACATTAATTATCATCGTTCTAGCCGTTAATCGAGGAATTCCCAATTGCGGTACCCTTCGCTGCCATTCCTAGAGCAGATGGTTCAACAACGATTCCGTTTCCACTCGCCAAGTCATACATAAATAATATTAGAAACTCAAATTCTAATAGACATAGCTTAGTTTTCAATAGAAAACAGAATTATAAAGCCCATTTGATGTCCGATGGAAACAGATTACTTTACACAGTCATAGAATTCAGAGTTTCGGGGGCCCTGAAAATGGCGAAAAGGTCGCTCTAAATCCGCTCCAGAGAATTTTTTTTAAACTTTGCAGAGTTTTATCTTAGCTGGCTAATCACTTTTCTGCAATAAAAAAATGGGTGGCACCAGAAACCCATAAGGGTTGAAACGTGTAACGCGCGTTCACAGCTTCCGAATATTCAGTGCGAATTGATTGGTTGAACGTTTCAGTTCTACGTACCATGTTTTTTAAATCCCTCGCTCTTGTTGTTCCAAATATGGTACTTAGCAAATTGAATATTCAGAAGCTCGTTTCCCAGCACACAAGGGGCCGTTACACGTTTCAACCCTTATGGGTTTCTGGTGTCACCCAATTCGTTTTTGAGATATGAGCGCTTAAGGACGTTCGCGCGAAATTTTTTCAACATTGATTTTTTTCTGAAACTTTTACCACTGTAAGATGATGAGTTGGTTATGTCAGAAATGTAAAAAAAATGGGGGGTCACCGACTTCGTTTTGGATAGATCATGCCCGGAAAAACACCCAAAATGGGACAAAATCGGGCTTCGTTAGCGAATAAGGCCAGTGTCTGTAAACCCAAATATATTGCAATTAAATCTTTGAAGTGAAATCTTCTCTGCCGAATATTGTTTAAGTGGACTTACTAAGTGAATTTAGTCAACTGGTGAGGTTCTTTAAAGATCAAGTTCGCATTTAGCGACCACAGTTTCACGCACCTTGCAGCCGCAAGATGGCAGGATTTGATGTCCCGTGAGCAGAAATCTTGAAATTTTTTTAACTTCCCACATTGATTTTTTGTTCATTTTTGGACAACGTGGAGATAATTGTAAATAAAATCCGTTTCTGGAAAGAAAAATAGGGGTCACCGAACGTCCAAGACCATTAAATCCAGGCAAAGCTATAGCAATGGCCTTTTGCCCTATCATCTCTCATTTTACTACTTAGCGCGCGCGCTCGTGTATGACGTGGCGTGTGAATTTGCGTGCGCAGTAAGGATGCGCAGAAACAATTGGCGCGAACGTCCTTAAACCCAAAATATTGGGAGTTTTTAGGTAGCCCTTTTGTTTCCATGGTAATTTCGTGCGTCACATTAACATGTGCATCTTGTTAAGCAATTATTGATGTTTCATATGGTAACATTGTCGAGTTCTTACGGGTTCCTATTCTACTATACGGAAACAGTGAGAAAGAATTGTAGTTCCATTAAACGCTTTATTACAATGCTCCTGAATATACAATTGGTTACAATTTATATACAAAATCAGATCACGTGGTTACATAGATTACATCATTTGACATTAATAGCATGCACTAAAACAATACATTGCCGTTGAAATTTAATTAATTTTATTGTGCAAGCTACATGTAGCACTTCCATATAGGGAAGTACCCCCCTCCCTGGGCCAAGTTGTTCGAAGCATGGTTAGCACTAACCGAGGTTAAATACCATGACAACCTATAGGCTTTAATGCAACTTAACCAAGGGTTAGTGCTAATTATGCTTTGAGAACTCGACCCTGGTGTATCAAGTTTAATAATGAACTGGTATTATAATATTGTTCGTAAAAACTACATGCTAGTCTTCTTCATCAAGGTCAAATCCTGTGAAGCTTTCATCCTTATTGACTGGAAATTGATTTCTGATGCTTTTGACAAAAGAAAGAAAACTTTCTTGTTTCTGCAACAAATGTTACCATAACATGACTCTTACACTTTTCGCCGAGCACTTCAAATCATATTGGAAGTGCCATTGCCAGCAATGAGTATTATAGGAACGCAGATCTACGAATCTCGAAAATGAAAACACAAAATTCACAGCAGTTATATGACTCACCTTTCTTCGCAACCTGTTTGTCGATACATTTGTTTCCCTTTAGTTTTGTATTTACCCGCTGCCAACCTTAGACTCCATTTCTGAAGGCAAACCGCTTGAAAACCAGGATGTTCAGTTATACAGGTCAAGGTAGCATTAGGGGCAAGGTCTTGAAGGACAAGATCGCTCTTCATTGATTCTAAGCAACCTTCCAGCTCACTGCAGCAATAACATTCGCTGATGTTTTGAAGGGAAGTAATACCGCAGTTGCTACACTTGCACCTACAACGTACAAACACTACATTAATTAAGGAAAAGCTGTTGAAAGCAGTTGAAATAAAGAAAGGTAAGCACAAGATCATGCTAACACAAAGTAAGCGCGTAGAAGCATCTGCATGTAAACAAAGTGAACACAGTCATGTTGCTATCGTACGTACCATTCGCTTACTTCAACCTTCCCATGAAACCGGTCCTTAAGTTTTCGTTCCAGTTCTTCGTCGGCCTCTCTTTTCTTTTCATAATTTGCTGTCCATTCCTCGTCGGCGAGCGGGTCGTCAGCATGGGGTGCAACATCTTCATCGCTCGAAGTCGGCGAAGATATGCCTGTGCATAACTCACGCATTGACTCCTCTGTTTCGATTTCAATGTCGTATCCAGCGATAAAAGAAATTTCCGAGTCCTCTGAGTCATAATTAATTTCTGAATCAGAAGATGTGGTCGACATTGTTAATTTAAGAAAATTCGTATGACTATGAAGCTCCAATGGAAACAATCTCGCTGTGCGAAGCCTTCGGATAATAAGTGTGTTTTGAGGATAGTTCTCGATTTGACGTCACAACATCCCGCTCGCCCCAGACTCCTTTCACGCGGTCATGGGGCCATCGAAGCTTGACTTTAACAGGGCATAGAAAATAGAGGGTTTTACCAAATCCAAAAATTTTCGCGGCAAAATATTCCAAACAATACTCATAATTTTTTCAGCGCAAAAAAAATTTTGGGTTTAGGTGCACTTTAAAGTGAAACAGTGTTGTAGAGTTAATCCTTAAGGCTATAAGGCATTCCCTCCAAATTGTTGAACCGGTTTTAGCCACTTGGCCCCAGTTGTTCAAACGATGGATAGCGCTATCCGCCGAATAAATCACTATCCAGTGGATAAGTGATAGCGAAACCAATTGCGCTGGATAGTGTTATCCACCTTTTGAACAACTGCAACTGGGGCCTGAAGTCTAAGCACATATTTCAAATAGAGCTGATAAACAGTATTTAAGTCTAAGCACCCATTTCAAAACTGTTTCGCATGTTGACTCGCACAATGGCTCGCATGTTTTTGTTCATGCCTCGCTGGCTCGCAAACACTCCGAAAAAGCTCCGACTTTTACCATTGCTCACACGTTCCCAAACTTAGTGAGCTACTAAGCTATATTTGGTAAATCACGTTACCAAAACCGCAAATGCCTAAAAAATGAGCGTGTTAACAATTTTTTTTTTCACAAATTTCTAACGCCACAGAATGGGAACATTCTAACAAATCTGTGGCACGGATTTTATAAAATATCACATACTTCTAAAACAATTATGAAGTGATAAGGCCCACCGATGATACAGTCGATACACTTTTCAAAATATTAGTGCAAATAAGAATTCCATGTTACAGTTTGCGAACAATGATGGGACGGTTCCCGTTCGGTAAAAAAAATGCCTCTTCCTTTCGTTTCCGGGGCACGGCAGAGGTTGGGACTAATATCTTCAAAAATGTCTTTTTCTATGACAACTTTAGAATGAAGTTTTAAAATAAAGTTGTTTTTTTTACTGTTTTATATAGACTCTCTCCAGTATAAAGACAGATTTTTCAAATATGTTCGAAAATTCTTGTTATATAATAAAGTTAGTCCTTTTTCTATGATAACTGTAGAATGAAGTCTTGAAATAAGGTTTTTTCGATGTTTTCTGCAGACTCTCTTCGGTATAAAGACAGTAATCGAGCTCGATAGGTAACTTTGAAATCGAACGCGATAAGTAGCAATGCTTGGAAATCGAGCTTGAGAACTAAGTATTGCGAATCGAGCTCGATTTTGCCATTTTGTCGACATTTCGAGTGCGATTGTTACTCGAGTTCGACAGGTAACTCGAGCTCGAATACGGTGAATCGAGCTCGGTTGTCTATAAAAAAAAAACAGCAGAGATAAACTTAAAAATGCATTTTATATCAACTTGACGTTTCGTATGCTTCTCTCACATGCATTCTCAAAAGTAACCTCATCATCAAGTAACATCATCATTCAGCTATCGTCGACCATATCACAACGACTGGACACAACTTCAAATGGGACAATTTATATATAGTATTGCATAGGGAAAACGGACTATCATTTTAAAACAAAACATTGCATAGGAGCTAAGCCCTCTATCAATTTAAACGTTGTTACTATATTAGTATCAATCAACAACTGGCAATGCTTTCTTGTTATTTTAAGATCGTTTTCCATATTGCTATAATACCCAGATCTCTTTATTTCGTTTATAAGAAAATTTTGAATATGTAACGGTTACTTTTGAGAATGTATGTAGAGAAGCATACAAAATGTCAAGTTAATATAAAATATATATTTTAAAAATGTTTATCTCCGCTGTTTGTATTTTATTCTTAATTAAGCTACGATGGCAGAAGAACAAGAGTTAAAACAATGTTGATTTGAAATGTTCGGAGGGTTTTGCTTTCGCCGGTTGGGACCAAACTGTCGCCATCATTTTGTATAACAGAAAGCGAGAATTGAGGAGAGCAACAAACCCAGCCAGTGGTTAGGGACTGGGGACACAATCAGCCTCTCCATATCCACCCACTATTTGGATTAATCGCATTCCCCAAGAACATGTACAGACAAATGTATCGACAAAGGGAGGCAGTAAACGGAGTGATTCTCATGAACAGATGCTTCATCAAGGCCCGCGTATCTTTTCATGGTTGCCCGTTTACCTTCGGGGGAACACTTTAACTAGTTATGTGTTTGCAGTGGGGTATAGACTTTGCCACGTTAGGGTAGTGGTATTAATTTTAAGTTTATCTTGAATTAAAAATGAGAATTAAAAATTACTTTGAGCCTTTTAACAACGCAAATGCATCAAGAATTAAGCTATAATTGTTATAAATGAGTCGCGAAAAAGTCTGAACTTGTTTTACAAAACGTACATACAGATGCTGTAATAAAATCCTCAAATGCTCAGGAATGACTCAGTAATACCATAATGACAACAGTCAGTATTGATTGAACTACTGAAGGGGTCTTACACTTTTGTAAAAACCAAGTGAATGGCCCTTTGCAATACAAATACTTCAACCATATTTAATCATTTCAACAACACTATTCAGCATTATAATTTTTGCAAACAAATTTGAGTGGCAACTCTGCAGTCAGAGGCCCTTCGATCTTTCTAGATTAGTGCTATCGCTACTTTAAATAAGAAGTAGAGGTTTACCACTCAACAGGATCCGGACATTTCGTGATGGATATAAATATGAAAATTACTGCGCATCAAACCACCAGCATTTCTAGTGAAGTAGTCGAGAAGAAAGAACCTCTTCGTTGCTGAGCATGTGTTAATTAAAAAGCACGCGTAACCAATACAATCTAAGCATTTCCCATGACGTCACCGCGGCCATGTTGGTGTCCCACAACAAAGAAACGACGGCCATGTTGGTGTTGTAAACTAATCCTGTGGGCATACGGCCCAGGGAAAGACAAAGTAGATATGGATCTCTAAACCAAATTTGTCCTTGGTGTAAAGGAGAAACTGACGGCTGGGACTTTTCAGGTGTCAGCATACACTAAGGTTTTGGAACTCCCTTCGTAATAGGCCATTTCCGAGTTTATGTCTGCCTCCTCTTCAAAGCGACTCTAAGTGGGAAGTTTTTCTTATGAAAAAATAGTTTTCATTCATGCGTAAATTCGAACTAATTACCATCACAACTAGACGCTCCAAAAGCGTACACTGGGTTGCCTGTGGTATCTGTTACTCAAAAACAGAAGGAACTGATTTGGGTGGTATTAAACTGCTGCGTTCTAGGCAATTTTTTCAAGTCGGGGTTAATTAAGACCATTTAAGGGGTCACCCAGAAGTCGTACCAGCAGAGGCTCTTTGGCTCACACGTTCATACGACGAAACAGATCTTTTTCTGATGTTAAAAACCTGGCTACCGGCCTATTAATCATTTGTCAGAAAGAAGAAATTCCTGTTATCTTTAGAAAAAATAGCCACGCATTGCTTACTTCTGGTAGTGCAGTAACACAGGGCTTTATTCCATATTGTCAACTGAGTTGCGTTTTGTCTTCCAGGAGATTCAAGTTGTCTTTGCGTAATATGTAGCTCTAATAGTACACAATATTGTTTTGGTATTGTATATCATTGTAGTGCCATGGTAGAAGTCTTAGGTAAATAGCACCCTGAGAAGATATCTGGCTACTAGCAAAGTACTGAACCCAGAAAAATTGAAGAAAATAAAAGGGAATCGAGAAACTTTGGCTTCTGGGCTGACATGTTGATCATTTTCAAGTTCCTCACAACTTCTTTTCACCACAAGTTTAAGCTTGCACTCTGAACATCTGACAGCCAAGAGTTTACTGAAGTTAACCCCGTCCGGCGGGGTTAATATCTGGATGGGTGACCCAAAAAATATACCAGTTTGCAACAGAAGCATAGGACCGAAAATTCTATTGTAACGCTCAAAAATGCGAACTAAGCAAGGTACAGATTTTGTAAGCTTGCTTTATGGAAAACAAATATTGATGCAAAAGTAAATAAATGTTGATACATAGTTTTTTGGAAGAGCAGAAGGGAGTTTTCCGGACGGTCTATCGAAAATAAAATATTTTGCCATCAGCACAAAATTAACTAAATGAAAACAACATTAATTTTGAACCGCGAATATAAAAAGTTACGATCAGCGACAAACATTTTGGGATATTTTTGCTACGTTCAATTTTGTTATTGCACTTTTGGCTGCACAAGTAAATCGCAAAATCGAAAGTGGCATCGAATTCAGCGGGCGCCGTGATCAAGTTACCGCGTCGTGTTTACTCGCAAAAAAGTGAAGCATCTGTGTCAAATGATGGCAAGATATAAGGTTTTTGTTTTTGTAAGTTTCCTTTTCTTTCAAGTGTTATAAAGTTTGACAAGAAATGTGCGAATTACAATCGCCGAACTATTGAGGTTGACCATTGTTTGTGCAAAGTCAAAAATTTACTCTCCAAGACGAGGTTATTTATCACCACTTTATTATTCATCAGCGTCACATTATTTGCCTATTTTGGGGCTCATTTTGTTGAAACTCAAGCACGCTTCCAACAGACCTGTTTATTTTCCGGTGTATGACATTTGCAGACTGCCTACAAATAGCACTGATAAACAGTATATAAGTCTAAGCATCCATTTCAGATAGCGCTGATAAACAGTATTTAAGTCTAAGAACCCGTTTTAAAACGGTTAGCTTTCAATGATTGTGATCTAGGGTTAGTCTCAACTCTGCAAATGTCAGACACCGTTTATTTTCGTGACTTATGCGCTGCTTACAGTGCACAACCACAAAAATCCTCCCGTCTCACATTTCAACACACGTATGCAAATTTGTTAAGCTCGAAAATTACACAACGTGATAAATTCACAAAAGGTGGAAATTTCACAAAAATCGTTTGCAGCGAAAAATTTGAAACAAACAACAGATTTACTATTAGAGGCAAAAAACCGTTCCTACCATAACATGCTATTTGCGCTTTGTCTTTCAGAGAATTTACTTCCTATCAAACAAGATGACAATTGTGCATTCTTTTGCTATGCTGTTAATCCTGTCCGCTTTTGGGGGCCTCTCTTATGCAGGAACAAAATCCAAATGCGATGTGGTCAGGGCGCTGAGGACTCAAAATGTTCCGGATTCAGATATGAGAGATTGTAAGGAGATTTAATTTCGGTTTTGTAGTTAATAAGACGTTCTTTTCACCAGGCCTGAGTCGTGGCCACAACAGTCAGTGATGCAAAGTTTGCCGTCGCGGAACAAATATATATGGCATATGTCTATGACATGTAAATTGCTGGTTAATAATAATAATAATAATAATAATAATAATAATAATAATGGTTATTATTATTATAATTATAATAACAAGGCTAACATATTTACTGCATGGTGACCCAGTAGTTTTCAATCTGGCCCTCAATCCCATCGAATTGGAATTTAGAAATGTTGGTTTTTGAGGAGAGGGGAAAAGCGGAGAACCCGGAGAACAACCTTTCGGAGCAGAGTAAAGAGCCAACAACAAACTTTACCTACATATGTCCACGAGTTCGGGCCACATTGGTTTTCCCTCTCCACAAATATCTGCTGAACTAAGCAGATCATGTCAATCCCATTTTTTGTATATGAACCAACCAATCACAAGGCAGCTTTTAGAAAAGGCAAGGCAAACATATTTGTTGGGTAGATCCTCCAGGCAATTTGCATTGTCGAGTTGTTTCTTGCAAAAAAAAAATTGTATCGTCAGAGGGAGAATAGGGCCGACATTAAAAGCGACTTCGAGGGGTTCTTACTTAAACGTCCCGAAATTCGGATTACATAAATTTGCCTGCGTCCTAAACAATGTAATTTATCACTCTCTCGAAAACTTTTGAAAAGACCATCTTTCCAGAATAATTGTTCACTGCTTCAAAAAATGAGGCAGCTATTACAATGTCTCCTGGGATTGGCTCAGAAAAATAAATGG
>OX421449.1:42539670-42552170 GCA_949126865.1 Montipora capitata | reverse complement strand
TTCAAATAATTTTTGACTAACAAGAATTAGTGAAATTTCCTATTGTTACCGGAAGACTGTTGTTCAATTCCTTCTGTCTTTGGTAAACCCATAAGTTGCGAGAGAACTTTTCCATTTGATTTCAGTGTCGTACAAAACGCCACACTTGGTACAATATTAGAACTACAGCTCACTTTGATTACGGCTCGACGGGCGAAAGATTGTGGTCGAAGTCCATTACTCGTCGTTTTTAAGATTCCAGACATTCACTTTTCACCGCCTGGCTTGTTTATCCAATTTACGTTCCATTCTTTAAATCCATAAGGGTACATTTTCTTTAAAGATCCTCCAAAACGCCATTTGCGTTTCAATCTTCGACCCATAAGTTACCAGAAGTGCCATACTGGCAACCCAGTAATAAGTCACGACATCCATTTCTTTGTGGCACCGGCTCTTAGAAAGCTTTTACAACGTGTTATCGTGTTATACACACTTCCCCTGTTTGTTCGTTGGCACAAGCTTTTAGAACGAGGCATACACACTTTCCCTTCTTTGTTTGTCGGCTCCGAGGTATACACACTTTCACTTGACGGCAAGGGTTCTTAGAACGAATTATACACACTTTCCCTTGTTTGCTTGTCGGCGCAGGCTCCGAGGTATACACAGTTTCGCTTGTCGGCACAGGCTTTTAGAACGAGGCGTGCACACTTTCCCTTATTTGTTTGTCAGCGCAAGCTGCGAGGTATACACACTTTCGCTTAACGGCATGGGTTCTTAGAACGATTCATACACAATTTCCCTTGTTTGTTTGTCGGCTCAGGCTCCGAGGTATACACACTTTCGCTTGTCGGCATAGGCTTTTCGAACGAGGCGTGCACACTTTCCTTGCGTTCCTGTAAACCTTTGACGGCATGGGTTTTTAGAACGGCGCATAAACACATTGTCTCGTTTGTTTTGGTATGCGGTTCAGTGTGTTCATGTTTATGGACGTGTTATACACACTTCCCCTGTTTGTTCGTCGGCACACGCTTTTAGAACAAGGCATACACACTTTTCCCTTGTTTGTTTGTCAGCGCAGGCTTCAAGGTATACACACTTTCGCTTGACGGCATGGGTTCTTAGAACGATGCATACACACTTTCCCTTGGTTGTTTGTCGGCTCAGGCTCCGAGGTATACACAGTTTCGCTTGTCGGCACAGGCTTTTCGAACGAGGCGTGCACACTTTCCTTGCGTTCCTGTAAACCTTTGACGGCATGGGTTTTTAGAACGACACATACACACATTGTCTCGTTTGTTTTGGTATGTGGTTCAGTATACTCATGTTTATGGACAACAGCTCATTCACAAATTGGACCGCGACGCATACACACATTGACAGGCATAAAAATTAGCAACAGCATGCAATAGTCGAATCGACACGGGTCGTAAAAGCGTTTCACGAATCGTACGGATCGATCGATTCGTGGGGACAGCTGTGCGACGGTATTATCTAATGAGATGCATTTTTCGGGTCGACAGATCGTGTCTTCGATTCGGGCAGTTTCCGCATAAAAATAAGTGACATACTGCCACTATAACATGTAATAGTCGAATGGAGACGGGTCGTAAAAGCGATTCACGAACCGTACGGATCGTTCGATTCGTGGGGACAGCTGTACGACGGTTTATCTAGTGAGATGCATTTTTCGGGTCGACAGATCGTGTATTCGGGTCGTTTCACTTAGTGAGTATTGGACATGCATGGAGCTTTCCTAGAATAATGAAATAATAAATGGACGACAAGCTTTCTTTCAAATAATTTTCGACTAACACGAATTAGTCAAATCTCCAATCGTTTTCTACCTGAAGACTGTGTAGACTTCGAGCAGTCCCTTCATAAATCAATCGAGTGACCCGCTTTTTTGAGACACTCTTGTTTTGTCACGCAAACAAATAAAATGACCGAGGGAGGCTTGGGAAGAGAATAGAAAGAAGGGGACTGCACCCGTTGCTGTAACCGACGCGTTCAGAATGACCAAATCTGTTAATCTAATTAGTGAAAGTGATATGACAGATGGTTCCGCCTTTTTTATTGCTAATGTAAATAAACACTCAAAATAACTTTAGTAACGGCGAGGGAATACTTATATGCATGTCGAATTCAATCAACTACTCGGAAAGGAAACCGAAGAAAAACTGCTATATTAACTTTTAATTTAATGAGCGACACTCCAAAGAAGCCCGGTAAAAAGAACGGTAGAAAAGCGAAGTAGAGAGAGGCGTCAGATTTTTGCCTGATTTGCATAATAACTGTTAAATTGAATGTGGGAGTGTTCTGGCAAGTTTCGACGGTGTGATGTTCGTCCACAACTATCAAGGACAAATTCTTGTGCGGCAGTTTGGAACGGACAACTCGTCAATCATAAAATCTGAAGTCAGAAGACAGAGCTTGTTCTGCTGATTGATTCTGAATGATTGTTTGAAGCCATTTCCTTTAACAAATTCCCCTTCTTCTCTAAAGCAACTACCCACAGGTAATCGTTCGACCGAATCTGGTCTTCGGTGATGCTGCAACGAGGAACGACTACATGTACCACGATCGGATGGCGTTTGATTTGGGTCACCCGTAGACGAGATATGTCCAGGTTTAAACGCAAATGCGAAAATTGCGAAATTTGCCAAAAATCGCAGAACACTGAAGGGCAAGAGAACACAAGGAGTCCCAGACAAGAGCTGGGATTTTTGCGCTTTTCACGATTTTTGCGAAAATTGCGAATTCTGCGAAAAATCGCAAAAATCGCAGAACACTGAAAAGCTAGAGAACACAAGAAGTCCCCGGCAAGAGTTGCGATTTTTGCGATTTTAACGATTTTTGCGAACATTGCGAAAAATCGCGGGGCGTGGTACGCTGGAAGGCTATCTTAGAAGCTGGCTACGCGGTACGCAGTGAAATAAGCTCGTGAAAAGTGTCGTTAACAACCGAACCGTAAATCGAAAGCTAAAATGTCAAAAGAGTGCTTAGACCTAATCACTGAACGCGTAGCGCCGAGTTGGCTATAACCAGTCTCATATCTTACAAGCGCGAATGGAATAATTGTTTTATTAAATTCCTTCAACTCCAAAAGTTTGGAAAGTACGAAATACGAGCAAAAAGAAAAAACTTGATGAGAACTCAGATGCGATGTTGTTGTATAAGACCTTGTGGTCAGACAGACGCAGACTCATCACAAAAAAAATTCTTACCTTTTCGCGTACTTCTAAACGGGGGAATTGATCCAAACTTTCCACAAAAAAAATTTTTTTTTTGCTTTATTCAGAGACAAATTTCGCTTTCCGGCGGAAAAAAAATTAGTTTAGCAACGCTTAGCGCAATCATTTACCATATAGGGTCAAACTAATGTATATGAGCTGATAATCGAGATTGAGTGAACCAGTCACGAGAAATGCATTAGCCGAAAATGAAAATTTAATAAATATAAATAGCCAGACAACAGAGATCCGAGTTTAGAAAACACATATCCACTCAAGGTGTTCGCTTCCTTCTCTGAGTTTGTTGAACCGATATCCAACCAGAAAAAGTCACCACAGGATTTTCTATTTGGTTTCAATGTATAACACGACAGTAGGTAAAATGTCAGTAGGTAAGCGCTTTCCGAGCCAATGACCCAACACGCCGGTGCTTATACCCGGTTTCCGTAGCATTGAGCGACTAGAAGTATTTTTTAACTCCCCACTGGACGGGATGCTAGTCCATCGCAGGGTTACCCCCAGCATTACGCCTGTACCCATTTATACACCTGGGTGCAAAAAGAGGCACCGTGGGAGTAAAGTGTCTTGCCCAAGAACACAACACAATGTCCCCGGCCAGGACCCGAACCCGGACCACTCGCTCCGGAGTCGAGCACACTAACCATGAGGCCATCGCGCCTCCCTTCAAAATTTCAGTAGTACAGCTCTTTTTGATATGCGACGCCTCGTATATCTCTCTGGGAACAAATTTAGCTTTGTGTTTTTATTGCAGACTTTATGGACTCCGACATCTCTGATGATACAGAATGTGCCGTCAAAATCAAGACCTGTTCACGTGACGGCTTCTCCAGATGGTGAGTCACTAATCAGCAAATGATGACTGCTGGATCGTGAATTTACAACAAAGTGCGAGAGATGCAATAAGGCCAGTTTCAGACAAGCTTGTTTTAATTTATTCCGTTATGCAATCTTTTACTCCAAAAACAAAAGATCTCTCATTAGCTCCTTTTGTTCGTCCACCTGCAATTGTACATTTTTAACTTTGTAATCTGTGTCTCTAGAGATTGGTTTCAAACCAACTCAGTATAGTCTGATGTAGTTACTGTTACTACAATGTAGTTGTTTTCTGAGAGAAAGTGGAGTGCTTCGAGGCTCAGTTGAATTCAATTTCAATGTAAATAACAAAACAGAAAATGTAGGGAGCGTAGGTGTAACGAATCCTTAATAACACGATAACCGACACAGAATTGAGGGATGGTCGCCACGTTGAATCGTCTTCACAACTCTTACACCGTTCCGTTCACGGCATACAGTAAATGGAATTTCTTTTTTATGCAAGGGCCAGCTGAACAAAATAAATAAATAAATAAATAAAACAATATATATATATCCTCACAGCCGTACAGCCAACCTCGCATCATTGTTTTGCTTTTTGTAAACGGAAACCAGGTCTTATTCAAATTTGTAGGCTCCCAGCTGTCAATTTTATTGAATTCACAACTGCAAGAGTTCGCACTGGGCTAGAACTAACACAAAGCATTCCTGACACTTTACAAACGGCATCTCGTTGACGAAACTACCGGTAACAGGAAAGCAAATCAACGACAGAGCTTCAGACATGAACGGATTCAAATGCACCAATTTCTGTCTTCACGGGCAACAACACCACCGATTAATGGAAAGAAGATTAAACGTAACGTCCTAACTGACCAATCAGGTCAGAATCCAGGGAACTTGTACAGCTCAACGACACAGCACACAAATCATGTGAAGATGACTTCCGCTCATGTTGTCGAAAGCTCAGCAACAGTCCTTCTGAGGACTATAGCGATATTTCTCGTTACGTCACCTATTGTTATTAATATGCCAACCAGAAGCTAATTGGCTGTTGAAACAATAACTTCTTTTGTTCCATGGTTGGCAAATTTCAGTATCAAAAGAAAGGTCACGTCAATGTTTGTAAACAAGAAATATCGCTATTCTCTAATCCGTACGACCTCACTACATGAAGTTTTGAAGAACGCTTATGTTTTTTTCCAAGGGGGCACGGTATCGAATCCTGTTTTTTCTTTTACACCGAATCCGTTTACATACAAAAGCTAGTTTCAAAACAGGAATTCAAACAACAATTTTTCTCTCGGAAACGTTCAGTTTATAAGTCGCTTACTGCATTCGCTATCAAGTGCGATACAAGTCAACAATTACAAAAGTGATTTCAGAGAGGGAGAGAAAGAGTTGGGGGGAGGGGGGGAAGGGTGGAGAGAAAGAGGAAAAAACATATAAGTTATTTACCAGCGAAGGGCGGTCCGTATAGCAAAAACTGGGACCTCGGTCTTGAAAAAGCTGCCCCCGGTCTGTGCATGCGGCCTCCGGCAGCATTTTCAAGAAGTAGGTCACAGTTCTTGCACCTCTCGGTGCAGAGAAGAGAACCAACAAACTCAACCCACATATGACGCCGAGTCTGGGAATCGAACACAGGTCACATTGGTGGGAGACGAGTGCTCTCATCACTGCGCCATCTCTGCACCTAGTCCAGAAATAAATTTATTGAAATAAAAGAAGCAAAAAAAAAAAGCAAAGAACGTTGCTCAGTTTTAAACCAGAGTATGGTTCACTATGTGTTGTCTGCTGAGACAAGAGGACCGTAATTCTTCGTAAAATTTATGTCCATCGCTACTAAAGTTCATCGATTTAAAGTAAGGGTCTTTCCATCTTTTTGTCATGCACAATTGCATGAACCCGTCCTTTCAATGATGAATTCAGCATTTAAAATTGCCATCATAACCACTTTAGTCATAAAAACGAGCGATAAAAAAGAAGAACAACAACGTTTGGACCCTTTCACGGTCATTTTCAAGTTCATGGATAAAAATTTCCGCATCTATACAAAAAAAATTCTATACAAAAATTTCCGCATCTATACAATTTCTGAAACAATGGGATGAAAGGTAAAAAGCTAAACATTTACATACGAACAATAAAAATAGCAGAATGGGAAAATGATCTCCAAATAAGAGGTGAAGAAAATGAAAACTATAGGTGGTTTTCACGTTACGTCATCGCCGTCATGTTGGTTGGACGAAAACAAAAGATCTCTCATTAGTTCCGTTTGTTCGTCAACCAACAATTGTACATTGCAGCATTGTTATCTTTGTTTCAAAGGATTGGTTGCAAACCACCTATTAGAAGTATTAAGCAAACAACTTTGCGCGGGTGGAATTCGAAACACTCTGTTTCTTTAATTTTGGCTTAACTCTTTTTCCTACTTTCCCATTCGCAAGAAAAGGTCCCGAATAAAGAACATTTCAAAAATCAAGCACTCGATCCTAAAGTTTTTCACGATTTCATGTGGCTCGTTTCCATGTTGTTCCTTTGCACGGTTGCCGATTACCGATCGTTTGTGTTCCTCCACACGTTGCTGTAGGTGTCGGATTGTAAAGCCGACATAAGCTGCATCACACAGATCACACTTTAAAATGTTACTATGACCAAAAAATCAATTTTCATTTTTCTTTAGATTTCAGAACTATGCTAACTAAACAGTAAGCGACCCTAGTTTTAACCCTTGATTTCAAAAGGAGGCCTGTTTATTTTAACTGGAATTTTCCTATTTAATGGTCCGCCATTACTAAATTTAAAGTCTTGAGAGGGCTGGATCGAGGAGAAAATGACATCAAAGACTCAATATTTTAAGAATGCAATGCGTGTGTACGCGGCTGAATTAATAAGCCGCACGGGAGGTTCGGGCTTTCAGACTTTTAACTCGTGTTTTGCATATATAATAAGTAGTGTTTACACGCTGAGATTTTAAGCTAGTGAGTCAATGACGTCACTTTTTCCTAGATCCAGCACTCTGAGGTCCAATCGGTCAGTTTTGAACGTGAGTAATGGCGGACTGTGAAATCCAAAAATTACACTCAAAGCAAACAGCCAATGGATAAAAATCAAAGCTCAAAATTTTCCCAGTCGAGCGTTCAGCAATCACATCTTTCAAAATCTGAAGACAAAAAGAAAGTGATTTTTTGATCATAGTAGCACTTTAAAGAAATATACAACGTTTTGCTCATTGACAGAGTGATTCCAACCGCGCAAAGCTGTTTGCTCAACACTCCTAATAGTTTGCATTCTCTCCACCTCTTATTTGCACTTGATTTTCACATTGTTGTTTTTTTAAATTTTATTGTTCGTATGTAAATATTTAGCCTTTTACCTTTCATTCCATTGTTTCAGAAATTGTATATTTGGGGAATCCTTTATCATGAACTTGAACTTGAACATGACCGTGGAACGGTGGAAACGTCGCTCTTCTTCTTCTTTTTTATCACTCGTTTTTACAAGTAAATGTTTTACTAAGAACCAGGAGCCCATTACCCGGAGCTGCCATCTGTATTGTACCCTTGAGTCAACCCTGTCCCGTATCTTTCTATTTTTAGAACTACTGCATTTTGACGTATGTGACGTATGTGACTGAGAACATAAGTGAAGTGGTTCACATACATCACATACCTATGTGACGTAATAAATGGCTGACCATAGGTCTCTTATGATTGGCTATTGTGAAAACACCCAGTAAAGCCCCCCTGCGAGTTGCTTCTAAAAATAGAAAGATACTGGAAAGGGTTGACTCAGAGGGTTAATATGGAAGATGGAAGCTGCGGGTAATGGGCTCCTGTAAGATTTCGTTATAAAATAAAATGTAACGAACAGTTTCCTGCACTGATTATTTACAAGAATAGCCTGGGACCACGCTCCGCAGTTGGGGTTATGGAGCGAAAACGAACGTGGCGAAAGATAAATTGGCTAGCGAAGCGAGCCGATCGGGGAAATTGGGGAGGCTCCCCAAGACCCCCCGGTCGGCTCGCCGCGATCGCCAATTTATTTTTCGCCACGTTCCTTTTCGTTCCATAACCCCAACTGCGGAGCGTGGTCCCAGGCTATGAAGAGAAACGAAACCATTTCCACAACTTGAAAGTCGCAGTACAATTCACCTATTACTGACAAAGCGTTTGACTGAAAAGTACACAGACCGGGACCATTTCGGACTTTTGACTACCAATCAACAACAATGCAAGAGAGTCATTTTTTATAAGATAGAACAGTTTTTTCGTCATATTAAGACAGCATGCTGTTATCCCCAACCGACCACGATTACTCTTTTTTAATATCCTTGCAGGGCCGCGTGGAGGAAATACTGCCAAGGAAAGGATCTCCAATCGAAATCTCAATACGACTTCTCCGGATGCTAGAATGTATTTCAGTCGACAGTCAGAGATACATTTTCTGTTTGACGAACAGCCTTATAAAAGATTGTAACCTTAGTAGTAACACATTTTAAATTTGGTCGCTGCTTTGCTGAAGTGCTGCATGTAGAAGTTAGCAAGAGGATAGCTCTCTGGTTTAAGGTTAGCATTGTCAAATTAGCGCAAAACCCGCTTGGTTCTACAGAAAACGAAAATTAAATGATGCATCGAATTTGAAGTGTCAAGCTTATTGAAATGGGTGCAAAAATTAAAAGAGAATAAAGTAATCCATGGGCTACTCGTCCACGCTTTTCAAATGTCTTCAAACCTTCGATAACTATGAAGCTACTTCCGTCATTTCTTTATTACTTCAACACTAAATTGAAAAAGTGTATCTTGAAATGGCCAGAAAGTAACAAGAGGCCAGGGTCTCAAAGAGGTTAACATTTAGCCATCAAACAGCCTAAAATTAAACGTTTGTATTTTCAAGTGTCAAAAAACGCAGCGGGATATTAACCATCAAACGGTTTCATTGTCCTTCAGGTGTCACTTTTTAAGCTGCTGTTGACTAACAATCCTGTCACAGCGACTCTAGGATCTTTGCACTGGTAAACCAGTTTTCATTCTCCCATATGAGCTCACTTTATGGCCATTTTCACTAATCTAAAATGTTAATGTACGTCTCACTTTACCAGTAAAGGACTAAATACAATTTATAATATAATCCATGTGGAAAAATACGAAAGTTAGAATTTAAATTAATATAATTTGAAACAGGCATATATGATTGAAATTTCTTTTTAATAGCCCTCAACAGTCAAAAACTTGGAAAAATTAACTTTCAGCTTTCAAATATCTTTTCCTCATTGATTGTGCCTGTGTCACACTTCAATGATTTGAGTACAAATCTCAAGCCACTTTAATTCAGACTGAACATCGGATTCTTCTCTTTTCAAAAACAAATTAATATTCAGTGGCCATATTTCCAGTTGAATGCAAATTTGTAATCACGAGCATGGACTTCTACCTGGTAAAATTGGTAAAACTTTGAAGTTTGGGTTAGGCCTTGGATTTAGACTCAGGAAAATAAGAGGTTGAAAAACTGAAAAGTTTAAAAGCTAATTAGTTTTGTGAAAAGAATACTAATAGCGGAGGTCGCGCGCGCGCGGAGCACCATAATTATGTTTCAAGGTGTAGACAGGTCATACACGACTCCTATTGGTCAAGATAGGAAATTAAAAGACCTCAGAGCTTTGCTCTGACGAGTACATCTTTCAAAGACCTCCCTTTTCTATATGAAATAAAGGGAGGGTTTTTAAATATTTTTCTTAGTAAGGGCTGGTCTCAAGTTCCGCCATAAAGATGTTAGCGTAAAGGCTAGTAACGTCCATTGAGACAAGGATTGTGTCTTTTGCGACTTTAGTTTTCGCTACAAAATTTAAGAAATCTGTGCTATCTTTGCCTATGAATTTTGTATTTTAGCAATAGGCTGAAGTAGGTGATCGACAAATGATGAGATTCGTTCAGTGGGGCCTTCGCAGCCTGATATGATGGGTCTCCCGACCGGGTAAGGTTTGTGAATCTTTGTAAGAGCGTAGAAAAAGAAGCTTACGCGCGATATTTATCAGAAAAAACAGGAAACAAATAAGCGATACAACAAAAACCTCTCAAATCTTGACCTGACACAGGCATATTATAAAATATTGACTGGATTGGATTTGTAAAAGGTGGATTTGTAAAACATGGATTTGATTTGTAAAACATGGATTTGTAAAAGGAGGATTTATAAAACATGGATTTGTAAAACATGGATTTGTAAAAGGTGGATTTGTAAGACATGGATAGTTGCTACCAATTCATACACTGAAAATGATTCGTGTTTATTTTAGTTTTTGCGACGTTCTGCACGCTTTTTCGCGGGTTTACTGGATGCAAAGTGTTCACTTTTTTACGTATTTGAGTTAACGGGAAAAGATGGGTCCAGATATGGGCAGTTACTATAACAAATCTGGAAAACGTTTCTATTCCTTCTATAAAGAATTTAAATATTTCAAGGACATAGCGCTTAGATAGAATCCACTGTTTAATTCACCTTTAAAGTAAACTTTGAACACAATGTCAACAAAGCAGAACCTTTCCTTTTGCGAACATGATCCAAAAACGAAACTATCTTGTCATTTCCTAACCTGTCTCGACAAAAGTTTACAGCTGTATAAGTAATGAAGCCTAATCACTTTTTTTTTTCGACAACACATGCTAAATTAACCTTTACGTCTCTACCTGGAGGTTGAAGTGTTTAAAACATCGAATGTCAGCAATGATAAAAAAGAATTATGTCTCCTAATTTAACAACTTGTGAGAGGAAATTGATTTAATAGTATCACGGGAAAAAATATTTTAATCTTATATTAGAAAGAAAACCGACCAAACACTAACAACAATAACACCACTAGCAAATGTGGTTCTCGCGTTGCTTTGAAGCGGCGGATTCACCTTTCAACTTCTTGATGCAAACATGACGCTGCACTTTTCCAATTTTAAAATATGCCAAATACACGGACCCAAATGTCCCGCTTTTAAGCTCTTCTTTAATTTTTACTGAACTCCATGACAACTCTGGAAGCTCAAATGCACGTCGTCGTTTTTTAGTCAGAGATGAAAGCTTTAATTCCACCCACAATCACCGATCTTCTCCCACAAAATAAGATATGCAAAATTATTTTCGTCTAGAAACGCCTCCATGATCAAGCTTCAATAAACCGCTGACGGTAAGATCCTCGCTGAACTTCGAAGCCATACGTACTTTCACTTAACTTGTCACATTCGCGAACGATGTGAAGGACAAAGTATACTCGATTAGAAAAAGAAACAACTCTGCTTTATTCCGAACACACGCCTCTGCAAACAAACAAACCGGGGAGTGATGCGAGGTTCGCTACGAGAAAGAAAGAAATGCAGTAAGGGGATAACAAGAAACCTTTTAAGACACTCAACTGATTGTGCTCACTAATGAGGTAGTGTAACCTGAGTAAAAAAAATACGACTAAAAAACTAATAGTTCATTTCCGAGTTCATGTGCGCCTCCTCTTCAAAGCGAGTCTAAGTGCAAAGTTTTTGTGATGGTAATTAGTTCTACTTTACATATGAGTGAAAACTAATTTTCATAAGAAAAACCTCGCACTTAGACTCGCTTTGAAGAGGAGGCAGACGTGAACTCGGAAATGGCCTATTTATATACAAGTAAGAACAATTAATTGTCCGCAGCAGGGGTTACTTTCAGGATTTGCTAACAACCTTGAAATTTTATCAGTACTTTTGGAGGGTCATTACTATCGAAACTGTATGGTGTGTTCTTGAACATATTGACATACCATAAAGTTACATAACCCTCTGAAAGTAGTGATAAAATTTTAAGGTCGTTTGCAAATCCTGAAAGTTCCCCCCACCCGCCCTCTAAAAATAACAACCTTCCGAAAGTGGGGACCTCAAAAGTAATTTTCCTTTCAGCAAAAATAATGGAAATGATAGGTTTTCATCAACCTGGCCCGGGTTGCTCGAAGCACGGTTAGCGCTAACCAGCGTTAAATGCCATGGAAACCTATAGGTTTTGATACCTCTTAACCAACGGTTAGCGCTAACCAGGCTTCGAGCAACCGGCCCCAGACCGCTATTGCATGGAAACTGACTGTTGGTAATGTAGATTATTCAAAGACTGAATCTTTCAAATTGTTAATCAAAACAATAACAAGTAATAAGTTTTTCATAATACAAAATGTCTAGTTTTCACATGCGTTACGGTTTAATTAACTTTGTTCTGTACACCCTTTGGCTGCCCAACAGTTTCAGCCCTCCAACCGTAGCAATAGGAAAAGGCCGCTAAATCTGAAAGTAACGAGAGTTATTACTTTCGGAACTTCATGATAGCTATTTTATTTTTTTTTTTTAATTTTAATTTTTTCAATGCAATTAATAAATGATATTACAGTAGAAACGTTGCTTACAATAAAGTTAATTGATACAGCCATGGCTCTTACAGCACTAACGCTACTTG
>OX421449.1:42519670-42532170 GCA_949126865.1 Montipora capitata | reverse complement strand
GAACCAACGCTTGATGTTTTACATTTCAGTAAGCTGAGATACCTGTTGGGTGCATCCACCCTCAATAATGAGAACTGTGTTTACACGCTTCAGCAGGTTGAATTATCAGTTACATCGCAACGGTAGGGAAACTTCTAAATAAGTTTTGTTGCACGCGGCTACACGTTTTTAACTTGCTTTAGCAAGCCAATGGACTGTGGTGACCATACTTAAGTTGCGTAGCCGAGACAGCACCGGACGATAGATAGATACAGTGTGCGACGCGTTTGGGTGCTTTGGATGGATCTAGAAGCTCGGTGCACAAAGCCGAGGAGTTTGTTGGCTTTCGCGCACCGTTCAAATCACTTGTTTGTCTGAAGCAAGATTGCTTGACACCCACACACCAAGATCTTTCTCTATGTCACAAGATTCCAAATATGTTTCGTTGATGGTATAGGTGTACTGTACAGGTGATCTTAAGGTGATCATTTGCGGGTGATGCGCTGGTATTTACACTTGGGCTGATTAAATATCAGCCCAGAAGATTCGGAGCAGCTGACAAGATCGTTAAGGTCGGATTGCAAGGCGTTATAGTCTGTGATAGGATCGATGCTCTTAAAAATCTTGGTGTCATCATCGTAACAGGCAACTCTTGATGTCTCAACAGTTTTGGGTAGATCATCCACAAACAGCAGGAACAGTATCGGCCCTAGTAGGGACCCTTGAGGTACCCCGGATGTAACTGGCAGTTCTCGGGAAGTGGACCCGAGAACTGTAACCTGTTGCTTGTGTTCCTGTAAGTATGAACGGAACCAGTCGTGAAGTTTGCCAGCAATGCCTTATTGGTGCAACCTTTCAAGTAACTTTGGCGTGATCCACTTTCTCGAATGCCATTCTAATGTCGAGATACATAATGTCGGTTTGTTTACCGGCGTCGAGTTGACCACCAGTGTAATGTAAGACACTGGTGAGCTGCGTCACGCAAGATCTACCAGCTAAGAAGCCATGCTGTTCCCGACTGATGAGATGGGATATATGATCCCATAGACCCGCCAGAACACAGAAAATCTAGTGACGTTTTTTTCCCACCACAGCAAAATCAAAATTATTTGACCAATGCGGAACACCTTGTTTGCGAAGGCTTGTTGAATAGGGAAGAATGTCTGCAAGCGCTAAACAGTATGAATTCGGACAAAACGCCAGGAACAGATAGCCTCCCTTGCGAATTTTACAAGATTTTTTGGAATGATGTGAGTGATATCTTGATAAGTTCTTTTAACTATTCGTATGAAACAGGAACACTTTCAGTATCGCAAAGACGCGGAATTCTTAAACTTATTCCTAAAAAGGACGCGAATCTCAGTCTAGTTAAACATTGGCGACCCTTGATATTACTTAACTGTGACTATAAGATTGCAACAAAAGCCATAGCAAGCAGAATATAAAATTTTTTTCCGAAACTTATCTCTGATGATCAGACAGGTTTTATTAAAAATAGATTTATTGGTGAAAATATCCTTTTAATTGATAGTGTTATTAGATACACGGCAGCGAGGAATATTCCCGGACTTCTTCTCTTCCTTGATTTCGAGAAAGCATTTGATACGTTAGAGTGGACTTTCATTCAAAAGACTTTAAAGTATTTTGGCTATGGCCCACAACTTCTAAAATGGATTAACATTTTTTACTGTAACACTGAAAGCTGTATTTTGAACAATGGTTGGGTGAGCAATTTCTTTAAACCGACTAGAGGAGTTAGGCATGGCTGCCCTTTGTCGCCATACTTATTTGTTTTATCGGTAGAAGTAATGGCCGAAGCTTTTCGAAAAAATGAAAAAATTAGAGGAATAACTGTGAAGGCAAAAAATATTAAGTTGAGACAATATGCAGAAGACACCAGGCTAATCTTGGACGGTTCTATAGAATCCTTTGAAGAATCTTTAAGACTATTAGATCTTTTTGGAGAGGTATCGGGTCTCCGACTCAACTGTGGTAAAACAGAAGCTCTATGGATCGGCGTGAAGGTAAACAGTGATCTTAAACTCTGTCCTGAAAATAATTTTAAATGGCCTAAAGGAAAAGTTAAAGCTCTTGGTTTTTGGTTTTCGTCTGATTCAAATATAACAGTTTCTCATAATTACATAGATAAAGTGGAAAAAGTGAAAGCGATGTTAAGTTGTTGGAAATTTCGTAGACTTAGTCTGCTTGGGAAAATTACAGTCATTAAACGTCTTGCGGTATCACAATTGGTGTATATACTTGCGCCACTTCAAACAGACCATAAAGCAATTAAAGAGATAAACGTGCTCTTTTATAAATCTTTATGGGACGGAAAAGGGGATAAAATAAAACGAAATGTTATGATAAACGATTTTTCTGAAGGAGGACTTAAAATGATTGATATAGAGTCTTTTAATAAATCTCTTAAATCATCTTGGATTAAAAAATATCTTGATCCTGAAAACAGTAGTAGCTGGAAGTCTTTTTTTGATTTAGAACTTCAGAGCAAAGACGATATTTTTAGGAAACCTTACTAGGAAGGACGCGTGCTGTTTCATTGAGGTCTCTGACCCTTTTCATCAAAGAAATTCTTGAAATTTGGTGTGAAGCCTCCTTCACCGAAAACTTGACATCCGAAGCACAGTTTTTATCTTCACCTCTATGGTATAACTCACACATAAAAATTGGAAATAGACCAGTTTTTTTCAAAGACTGGTCCCTTAAAGGTATAACCGAAGTTAAGCACATCCTAAATGATTCCTTTGAGTTTTTATCTTTGACTGCTTTTCACGACAAATATAACCTTCAAGTTCCTCCCTTAAGTTATTACGGAATAATTTCGGCAGCTAATTCTCTCCGTAGGCAAAGTGAAAGGACTAATGCTAGTTATGAGAGCTTCCTTTCAAAATTTCTAAAAAACTCAAAACCCTCTAGATTGAAGTTAGTATCAATAAAAAGTGAGCTACCAACTCTAAGTCAAGAAAAATGGCACAAAGAAATTAATCTGGAACCCGGTCACAAAGTCAACTGGAAAGCAGCCTATGTCTTGGCCTTTACATGTACCAAGAGTTCAAAACTCATAGTTTTTAATTTTAAATTCCTACATCGACGACTTTCAACTAATAGTTTTCTTAAGAAAATAGGACGTATAGATAACGAGAAATGCACCTTCTGTCAATATGGTAAAGAAAGCCTCCGTCATTTATTTTGGGAATGTAGCAAAAGCCGTTGTTTTTGGAATCATGTTTTTTCATGGATGCAGGCCTGTAAAATTGTTAGTAAAGAATATGCTTTTCAGGTAGATACTTGCTTGGGACTGAGGCCAGATACCTCTAAATACAATTTGCAAATTAATTTTTGTTTTTTGACAAGCAAACATTTCATCTGGCTGTGTAAATTTAAAGAACGAAAGCCAATTTTCGAAGAATACTTACGGCATCTACAATATATTCATAAAGTAGAGAAGGAAGATACAACAACGCGAAAGAAATGGGAACCGCTATTGCTTTAAAAATAAATAAATAAATAAATAAATAAATACAGAATCTAGCACCTTGTTCTCCAACTGTACAGGTAATTCCCATCTTGTAGAGTATAACTGGTCGCTCCTCTCAAAACAAGAGCTCCTCCTCCTTTTTTTTTTCTTTTCTTTTCTCTATTATGTAAACATAGTCCGTGTTTGTGGGTGTGAGTGTGTTTGTGGGGGAAGGGGTGTTTGTGCTTTTAAAACTTAAGGTACTACTACTACTACTACTACTACTACTACTACTACTACTACTACTACTACTACTACTAATAATAATAATAATAATAATAATAATAATAATAATAATAATAAATAAATAAATAAATACATAAAAGAACACAGCGCTCCCGTGCTTTGGAGATGACAGGGAGGAGGGAAAGCGAGCAGCCTCCTTTTTCCAGAGAGCGTGGATGACTTCACTAATGATCCAAGGTGATACGATAATCATACACTGTTTTTTTTATTTTGTGGGTAGCTTTTGCAGAGGCGTGAAATTCAAACGACGTCGTGCCATGATCCGTGAACACATCCGATTCTTTTGGACTAAGTACTTCACGCACGCAAACACGGTCCGGCACATTTGTAATTACAAGGTCTAACACTCTATAACGGCAGGTGGGAATAAGTTTAATTGTGTTAATTCTGTTAAGAGATGATCGTTAAGAATTTCTAACAATGCCACCTCTTTTGTGCCACGAGTGTTTTCTAGTGAGTCCCAAGAGATTTTGGACAAATTCAGGTCGCCTCGTATTACCATATTATCGCGACTTTCAGAAGCATTATCAAGAAAAAAATTCAATTTGCTCAACCAGAAGCCTGGAGTATCGTCGGAATATGGACAGTAAAATCGAGCTAAACACCACGTTCTTGTTACAAAAAGTGGTCATCTCAGCACACACATGCTCTAAGTCCTCTAAATTTTCAAAGTCCAGTACATATTCCCGCAACGATTTAAAGGAACTAGCTTTAGCAGCAATGAGGAAGCCACCACCATTGTGATCCTTGCGGTATTTCCTACAGACAATAAAGCCAGAAAGCAGAAAACGTTCTTGGTCGAGAATGTTACTATTCAGCCCGGTTTCACTGATTAATACGATGTCGGCGTGTTCGGAACATAAGGGACCTTAAGCAAGGACAACGACGATAGCTACGGGTACGTTGTCTAAGAAATATCATTTCCCGTTACTGTAAAAATTTTGCGGTTTCTCCAAGTCGCTCGGTATGGAAAATGTGAGACAACATTCCAAGAATAAAATTTGTGAGAATGGTGTGGACATTTAGAGAGAAAATGGAAAATTCATCGTAAGGTGTTCTCGTTCTCCACATGACCTCAAATTTGATCATTCACGTCGTGGTCAAGACGACAACGGCAAAGAAATGTATCAGAATGTAAAACGCACGTGCAGGGCATGCAGAACTATTGTTTTTGCCAATTAAGCCTATTGTTTTGTGAGCTTGTTTTGTAGCCAGCGTTGTCGTCCTTGCTTATGGTCCCTGAAGTGTCAAATGTATTTGGTGCTGAGGCACTAATTGGGACACTGTACAGAAATCAAATCATAGGCTGGTTTCAGTTTGTGGAGAGGGGGAAAACAGGAGTACCTGGAGAAAAACCCCTCGGAGAAGAGTAGAGAACCCACAAATATGATGCCGAGTCTGGGAATCGAACCTGGACCACATTGGTGGGAGACGAGTGCTCTGACCATTGTGCCATCCTTGCTCCCAATAACCTGTTACAGATGTGGGTTATGTGGCCATTTAGGAAGCAATCTAAAATGCCCTGCAAAAGGTCAAACGTGCAGAAGGTGTACAGGGAAAGATCATTTTGCCAGCGTGTGCAAAACGAAACCTAAGAAAAAAAGCAGTTAACCATGTACAGGTGGAATCAGGGAACAACAGCCACCAAGCTGATATGCATTTGAATGCATGAGCTAAATCTGTACTTTGCTGGTGTAACCTTATAGATGCTGGTAGACTCAGGTACCACTACCATAATTGGTGACGAAACCTGGGAAAACCTGAAAGCCAAGAAAAATAAAGTGCAGGTCTGAGACTGCTCCTGCTGACAGGAAGTTGTCTGCGTATGCCTCCAGTAAACCCCTCCCAGTGAAAGGTCGTTTCATTTGTGAAGTAGTGGTAAGCCATGGGAAGGCCAAAGCAGAATTCTTGTTGATCAAGGAGAAAGGAGCACCACTCCTAGGAAAAGGCACTGCAATGAAACTGGGTGTATTGAAGGTAGGTGTAGACATAGCTACGGTTACAGTAACCAAACCAACATTGCAACAAAAGTATCCCGAGGTGTTTAGCGGTGTTAGAAAGCTAAAAACTGGGCAGGGGACACACCACATTGACCCAATAGTGAGACCAGTAGCACAACCCAACAGACTTGAAAATCAAAGTAGATGAGAAGATCCAAGAATTATTCGACTTTGACATCGTTGAAGAAGTGGATGGGCCCACACCTTGGCGAATCCAGTCGTAATATTCCCAAAGCCAATAACACGAGCCGTAGGCGAGTGCAATTTTTAGAACTTTCACAACATCGCGAGTGACCATAAATGCACGAGCAAGTTCATACGATTTTTCATTTTTTATATACTCCACAAAATTACTCCATCGCTGTTTCTAGAGCAACTCTATAGGAGGTTTTCATGAGACGTCATCGCCACCGCGTTGGTGGACAAAAACAAACCTCTCATTCTCTATTTTCGCAAATCCCATAATACAGTTCTTTTTTCGGGGGGTGGGGGGGGGGGAGGTTACTTGCATTAAAACAATGGATATCCAGTTCACTGAAGCATGATACAGTCCCAAGAGTGCTTAATTTTTATTGTTTTGATGTAAAGAACCACCAAAAAGGATTGCATTATGGGATTGGGAAACTAGTCTATTAGATTCTATTGTTCGTCCACCACAAGTCGTACATTTCTCTATTGTTATTGGTGTCTCTAGTGGTTGGTTGAAAACGTCCTATAACCTCTTTTGCTCTCTATAACCTATTTATGTATTCATCATTGACCAATCAGAAACGCAATACATGTATTCTGTTGAGTATATATATAGTTTACGTCGTAGAAAGTGCGGCGTACGGGGTTTTATTCACGAGTTCTCTCAAAAACCCAAACGTGCGAGGTACGAGCACGTGAGGGTTTTTGACACAAACAACGAGTGAATAAAACCCAGTACAAAGCACTTTCTATGTCGTGAGCTGTTTATTACACATAAGACGAGAATTTTCATTGCAATAGTTTTCTGAACGCAAATTAGAAACAAAAACTCACTAACAATAGAACCAAATGCAAATTTAATAGCAATTGAAAATATCACAGAACATGTGCATCAAGGAAATAAAGTGCTGAACGGAAAATGCACTTACAATTTTTTTTTAATCTAAGTACGATATCAATAAATAGGATCAAGTCTCATTTAGTCACCATCTGATTCAATAACAAAGTACGATTTGCACGAGATGCACGAGTGGCCTGGAAAGGCTTTTATGCTATCGTTGATTGGTTATACTTTCACACGTGAAAGAGCTGTACGCCATTCTGATTGGTGTATAGGCTTTTTTCACATGTGAAAATGAAGCGTATAGATCTCTACAAATGAGCTTTATTGAATAAAATTCTCATGTTATGTGTAATAAAATAAGGTTAAGACCATTTGTTGTTTTGCTGGGCGATTTGCAATCGGCCGTTCCTTAAACTGTTTCATATTACATTGAGCAATTTTTCATTTCTTAAACTCAGTACCTATCAATGATCTGAACCACGTTAGGTTAAGGAAGCCATTTATTAGCATTACATCAGACTGTTTGTTGACATACTACACCATTTCCCGTTCGGAACATGGCCGATTTTCGTTTGCATAAAACGGTTTTAGTCTATTCAGTCCAGTTTACCATCAGTTATGACTAGAAACTTCCTATTTCGTTTATCGTTTGAGTGAACCATTTCACAAAAGGCAGCTAGGCTACTTTCATTTAGGCTGTATCATTTCTAAATCATTTATTCTATTCTGCAGTGTGCCAATGAAGCACTTCACATTCCCTCTTTTCCTTTTGACATTCTTTGTATTTTTAGCGGTGACGGCCGCCCATAGAAAAGTTTTTTGAGACTGTTCCAGCCTGTAATGGTTTCTACAATTTGTGTCGATCGACGTCGTATTAAATTTGGTGATAGGGACTTTAAGATCTATGACGGCGAAAACGAAAACGTGACATCTTGCATTGAAAATGTTGCGTGCGTTTGGCCAGCCCGGGACCAACACATGCTGCAACATCATGCAACAATGTTGCAAGATGTTGGGTTGAAATGTTGCGAGCGTTTGGCTAGGCCTTTACACGTTGATGTAAAAGCCTCAAATTTGATGATTTCACGTCGTTGTTATGCAGCGTGCCGCATGTGCAGCACGATTATTTTTCCTCTTTTAACCAATGAAAGTCTTCTTTTCGTCGTTTTTTAATCTCCCGTCCTGGTGTTTCAGATACCTTGCTTTGCAATGGTGCTCCGAGACAGGTTTCCTCATGTTTTTGAAGCGAGAAGTGGGATACTGTGACAGATAAGGCGCAAAGTGGAGTTTGCACTTCCATAATAAAGTACAAAGATCTGAAAATATTGGAAGCGTTCCTAATCCCTCACTTCAGAGATACTGATTCACGAATTGACAACGTTGACGATTTGCACTCGATATTCGATACCAAAATATTATTCATCCTCTTCATCTTCATTTCCAATTCTGGATTCAAATTCCTCTTTGCTAATTTTTCCTGCCTTCAATTTTTTCACCAAGTTGGCCTCACGTGCCAGATCTTCAAGTTCGCTTTGATCAAAATAATATTGCTGGCAATTTTTCTTTGGAAATCCTCTCTGTGCTTTAAGTTTTTCTCTCTTAACTTTCTTCTCTTTATTTTTGGACGAGGCGATAAAACCACGTTTCATCTTCTTCTTCCTCTGTTGATCGCTCATTTGTTGGGAAATATCCTCAAAGGAGTCTTGCTGTTCCTGGAGCTTCCTCTTTCGCTCCTTCTCGCGATTTTTGTCTTTATAATTTATTTTTTCCACATCAATATCAACTGGTTGAAAGTCTACTATTTTCTCTTTGAGTTCTGGCATGACGGGCAACTTTAAAAGACCAAATCCGGTGGCTAGCTTTCCGAGGTTCAAATCTTAACGAGGGATAGACAAAACGGAAAATATGTTAATTACATCGATATGATTGCGTAATTTACTAACAAGACTAAAATGAAGTGAAGCTATGATCCTCGCAGTTATGAACGCAATTTTAGCAACTGCGTAGAGCAACATGAAATTTTCAAATGGCCATTAATTCATAGCTGAGTTGGTTAGAGCGTCGCACCAGCATCGCGAGGTCGCGGGTTCAAACACCGTGAAGCCCTGAATTTTTCAGGCTTCTCTACGCAATTGTTAAACTTGCATTCATAACTGCGAAGATCATAGCTTCACTTGATTTCATATCAGCAGTTCAATATATGATTCATTTCATATATATTTTCATCTCGTTCGTTAAGATTAACATGCTTTGAATGGTCTCTACGGTCAGACAAAGAGCGCGGAAAAATCTGAAGAGGAAAGAATTCTACAAGCACTTGACAATACGAAGCGTTTTCAGGCCAGTCCAAGCGGTGAAGATTTCACGGTTAAACATGTTTTATGAACTCCAAAAAAGCAAAGAATTGTAGTCCCATTCGTTCGCCATCTTGAAAGAAATGAGAACGTGACACGACACCGTATCCATAGAGACGACAAACTAGTAGAATTAGTACACATGCGCACGTCAATCTGTCAAAACGTGCAAAACCCGAGAACAAAAGTAATGTTCTACGATATTCAACAAATGTTTGACAAAATCCAAATCATACCCAACTCGTTGAAACACGTTAAAACAACACAAAACAAAGTGGCCAAACGGAAAATGTTTTGCAAGCCAACAATGTTTTAACACGTTTCACCGTAGGACATTCACCGTTTGGATAGCCCATAACATTCCTATGCACTCCTTAAAAACCCTCCTTAACTAATTCAAGAGTGAAAAATGTTGAAAACGACCAGCCTTAGTTAACAAGCAGATAGCACAAGCAGGGTAAGTGAAAAGTGTGATGAGGGATAAAAAAGAAAGCTTTTGGTCACAAACTCACATAACCCCTTTGGAGGCAGTATGGTCCAGTGGTTATGGCGTTGGGTTTGCATGCGGTTGCCCTGGGTTCAAATCCCGTTCTGCTCTCGGGTTTGGATTTGTTTTCGGTTGTCCCGGATTCAACTCTACCACGCTTTGTAAATAGCCAAGCCTAGCCTCCTGCCCATTGGGGTCTTCGTCATGGTTCTGTTAAGTTTGAATTGTTCCTGTCAGATTCTTAAAAGTGGGGTGCCTGTGAACTAGCTTGATAGCAAGTGCACTCCCACTATAAACAAAGCACTTACATTTTTACATTTTTAACCCGTAGTTTGAAAACTATGCCGCCTTTCTGTCAGCTGATCAATTTTAAAGATTATGTTCTCACCAGCTGTTCGGAAGATCAGGCTACACTCGTGTTTTCTGTAGAACTGCACAAAGGACACGAATGCCCTCGTTCCCTTCTCGTAAATATCTCTACAGAGAGAAAAGAGAGGCAAAAGCTGAATTAACGTGATCTATCCTTTTGGAAATACGGAAGTCATCAATTGAGTGAGGTGAATGTAATCACTTTGACCAATCACAAACAACGCAAAACATCAAATCAGACAATAGTGAAACGACGAAGCAAACAAACTGGGTCGTCGCTGCTTGCGAGTTGCAAGCGAGAAAACATGTGACAGGAAGTTGCAATAAACTTAGGCCCCATCCACACCGTCGTATCCGGGTGTTTTTGAAAACGGAGACTTGTTTCTCCGTTCCTGCCTTCCGTCCGCAAGTAAACGAATTTGAATTAGTAGGCACCGTCCTTAAGACGGGTGGCTCAGTTGGTTGAGCACTGGGTTCCCATGTGGGAGGTCAAGAATTTTGAGTCCAGCCAACTCAGGGTCTTTAAATAAGTGAGGAAGAAAGTGCTGCCTTTGTAGTGACATCTGCTAATGGTTAGACAATTTAGTCTTCTCAGATAGGGACCATAAACCATATGCCACGTCTCACAACCCACACACTATTAACAACAGCAGAGCATGGAGTTCCCAGTGTTGTGGTCTGTCCCACGTGGTACCATAGTTGGGAGGGTAAATGCTCGGAGATATACCGTCTGGTTTATTTCATAGGTACTGAGATTTATCCACGAAAATCATATTGAATAAAATTCGTACTGATTCTAAATGTAACCAATCAGGAACAAGAACGACTAAATTTCACTGAGAAGAATTTCACTACTGATGAATGAACGTATCGAATGGAACGTCATCCGACAGCCGTTGCAAAAAAACCGCGCGCTTTGAAAAATGGCCGAGGAAAGGTTTGCTTCTGTTTGCTCAGTTGAGGAATTTATTTTAGAACAAGAAAACAAAAATGCCGCTCAAAAAACTGAACGAGATGTATGATTGTTTGAATGAATTTTGAAAACGAAGGTCGAAGACAGGAAAATGGAAGTTATTCCAGCGGTTGAACTGAATGAATACGGAATACATCAACCAATTTATCATCTCCGTCTGCACTGAAGACGGCAATGAATACGAGCCGACTTGGAAGTTTAGTGGCTAGCTTGGAATGACAATTGAAGAAAAAGGGCTTTTCCGCAAGCATAACAAACGACCTGGTATTTGAGAAAACCAGAGAGGTTCTTTAGCCCAAACAAAAACAACTAAAGAAGAAAGGAAAGGGAAATAAACCCAAAGCGCCGGTAACTTGGACAAGCGACAAACTAAAAATACTCTTCACTTTGGACTACTTTGGAATATCTGAAACAAAGTAAGTGTTGTAATTTTTATTAAATAAATTGTGGGTTGGACGATTTTAAACCATTGTTTATTGCTTTCATCGCCCCACTCCATTTGTGCGAAATAAATCTCTCTATCAAACACTACCACGAAAAAGACCTCAGTACCTATGAAATAAACACATTACAGCATGGAAAATGCTTTGTACGATTTTTATTCACTCGTTTTGTATCAGAAAACTCAACTCGTGAATAAAAATCGTAAGCGCGCATTTTCCATGAAGTAATTTCTATATGCTACACCAAGTTACTTGAAACTCCGAGGGGAAATACAGAATGATATAAATGATAATGATGATGATGATGAAGATGTTGACAAAGACCCGGCAAAATCACAAGGGACATAGCACACACTGAATTGAAAACCGCTAGAATGCACGATTCAAGTTAAGTTGGTATGGAGACCAATAACACACAATTACACAAAAACTTCATAGACGCTGCAAGTGACCACGTTATAACAAATTCCCATTTTACGTACCTGTCCTTTGTCGCCATTTTTCTTAGGTTGGGGACGATATCTGTGGCGGTTTCTTCGATTTCAAACGGCTGAAGAGGGACCTGAGTGTTAAGATATTGACAGAAAGCCCAGAATTCAAACACTATTTTTTCGCCGGATGGGAGCTGCCTTTTTTCAAAGCTAGAGAAATTGCTTTTTTTGTTAAACTTGTCTCGTCGGACAGACTAGTGCTGCCTTTGTAATGAAATCTGCAAATAGGTACATGCTCTGATCTTCTCGTGTAAGGACGATAGACCGTAGGGGCCCGTCTCACATCCCTTTAATGTTCATAACTCTGTGGGACGTAAAAGAACCCACACACTATTCGCAAAGAGCAGGGCACAAAGTTCCCGGTGTCGTGGTCTGTCGTCTGTAGTGTATCATGCTTGGAAGGGTAAACGCTCAGAGATACTAGCTACACCAAGCTACGCTAAAATCCAAGGTTAACCAAAGATATGATTATGATTCTCAGTGTGCTACTGTTATAAATTTCAAGGTGGTTATAATTTTTTCAGACGGAATCCAATTCATATGAGAGCTGCTGAGCAGTATTTTCCTACTATGCTGTTTATGTTGCACAA
>OX421449.1:42502170-42514670 GCA_949126865.1 Montipora capitata | reverse complement strand
CCTTCACAAATCTGCAAAAAAGTTACACTTCGTCAGCAATATGTCACAGAGTTTGTATGGAAGATCAGAAGAAGGGTTTTTATTGGCATTCATTGGATGGGCTGTCAGCTTACGAAAGTGTCCGTTAAGGGAGCTTCGACTGTATTATGAAACTAATTCATAGCGGACTGAACAAGAACTTGTTACACTTCCCTCAAGCATTCCTCACTCATTCATGCGCCCAAAAACCAACCACACCGCCAAAACAGCACCCTCAGTAATTAACAGTACAAATGGCAACTTACTGTATAGAAGTTTTTCAGTGTAGATGGAGTCCTCTGTTCAGACTGGCAAAAAAATAAATCAAAAGTGAAAGTCGGTAAGTTCATTCCAAAGAGTTGCCCAGAATGATGGTATGTATTTTAATGCAATGCAATGCAATGGTATTTAAATGGGATAGAATGGAATTGAATCTAAGAAAACAGAAAACAGCTACGTTGACCATGGTGGTGGGAATCACACAACAGAGGGCGGCTCCAGTAACAGCGTACCCTACACAGTCCTGTCCTTAACAATGGGAAGTTCATGGTCGGTCCTTTGTTCCTGGGGTCTTTAACATTTTACAGAGCTTATGAACAATGGTTGTGAGGCGGGGCCTAACAGGCTACAGTTTATAGTCCTTCTCCGAGAAGACATTGAAGTCTCACCATTTGCAGGCAAAATTACAAAGGCACCACGTTTTCCTCAGCAATTTTAAGATCCTGATCATTGGTCCAACTGTGGCAAGAACCTGCAACCTCCCACACTATAACATCTACACGTTCCAGCAGTCGGCAAAGTCCCTTTTTGACTTATGGCTGCTGTTTCTGCTTAGGGGCCTCATATACCACAAGCCTTTTTAGAGACATCGGTCACTTCTGCTGGAGAGAACAGGACAGCACTTATCCCCTACTCTCCTAGAATAGAGTGTGTGTTCTTTAACGTTCCACAGGGAACTTATGAACATAGAAGATATTCGTGAGATAGGGCCTACGGTTTGTAGCCCTTATCCGAGAAGACTTGAATGTCTAACCATTTGCAGATGAAATTAAAAAGGCTGCAGTTTCTCCTCAGTTATTTTAAGATCCTGAGTGTTGATCCGTCCGCGGTTCAAAAGCTCGACCTCCCGCATGACAGCCCAATGCTCAAACAATTTCATGGTGCCATAACATCTTATCGCGGCAATGCTTCTTTTTCTTGATTAAGTTCGAGTCTTCCCACCCAGCATGCCATGTAGCAGCTTTTGTAAGGTACAATGTGAGCGACATTCTTCCCAAACCAAAAAAAAAAAAAGACTTAACAACAGTAACATACTAAAGCTAAAGCTCGAAAACCATATACACAGCTGTGTATAGTGACATAGTACTAAATCTTTCAGGAGGGGGGCGGGGGTAGAACAGGTTTATGTTAAACTCTGGCCGGATCAACTCTTACGATCTTAAAATAACTGAGGAGAAAGCACTGCCTCTGTAATTTCATATGCAAATGATTACACTTTCAAGTCCTCTTTGATAAGGACTATAAACCGTAGGGTCCGTCTCACAACCCTTGCTCAGATCCCACGCACTATTAGAAAAGAGTAGCGGCTGGAGTTTCCCGTGTTGTGGCTGTCCTGTTCTCTCCAGCAGAAGTGGTCGACTTAGGGGGATGTCTCTAAAGGCCAACTAAGTAGAAAGAGCCAAAGTCAAAAAGGTACTTTGCCGAGTGCAGGAACATGTAGATCTAGATGTTGTCGTTAATGTGGATCAGTTCAAGGTTTAACAACGTCTAACCCACTCCTCCTAAGAAGTCATTTTTTGGGTAGTCATATTTCACCTCTTCCTAAAAACGACTGCGTGGGAGGCTATCCTAACAGTGCCATGTACAGATTTTATTCTGCCTAATCCCAGAAAATTTTACTCATCAATGAGGGCTGGTTAAGAGGAGAGAAAGTTAAGCAATTACCACATGAATATTACCGGCCTTTTAGACTTTTCTGGTATAACAGCTGACTTACCTTGGCTTTAGAAAATTTTTCACGTACTGTCACTCTGACAGGATTCCTGAGCCCAGCTCTAATTAGTGCTTTGACCTCATCAGTCTGAGTGGCAGAGAAGAGACCCTGCACACAAAAAAATAATTTTGTCCTCTATGAAATTCGTTCCTGTGGTCCTATAGTTTTGTGACTTTTGAAAGTTTTGTTATATTTTCCACCGGTTCACATTTATGGTAATGAATTAAAGTGTTGACAAGTTGATGTGGAAATCAAACACTGAAATTAAATGCGACTGAAGCAATTCAGCTGTAACCTCTCCAAACAGCTCAAGGGTGATACATAAAACATGTATTTCTCATCAAGGGGCTTCTTCTAGTAAATGTTTAATTCCATCCCCTTGCTTACACCACTCTGTCGCCCCTCTTTCGCAAATGTTCCACCTACTGGTTTGATGTGACCATACATTTGATGGTAGTTGATTTCAGGGTTGCAATGTGCACTCTTTTTATACAGGTGAATTAATTCATCTATGGTATTCCTAGTATAAGGCACAAACTCATCTCATCCACTTGCCCTCTTTGAAACTTACCGTTCTTCTTTGCTTTGGAAGGAAGCCCAAAATTGTGTTGATACTGGAAACAGAAACAATAATAATTGAAAACAATGTTAAAAAGCAAAGACAAACAAACTAACATTTCTACCCTTTTAACACTGTACCTAATAGACCTTTGAGAGCAGGCTGTTAATTTATCTCAAAAACAAATTTTCAACCAAACCCACCAAAAGCTTGATCTATCAAACATGGTATCAGTTTTATTTTCATTGCTTTTGTAATGATATTAAGCTTCTGCCACTTAAACAATTTAAGAGTAAGATCAAATCAAATGTTATTGCAAGTTATTAGTATAATAAGAATAACTATACATTGAAAATACAACTACTTTTTTCTGTTTAGCTAATCTCAAATATACTCAGTCTGTGTCTTCCAGAAGTTAATTGCTATCAATTGTCTAAATTTAGTCTTTGTTTTGTGTGTTTAGGTGTGCTGCTGCATGTGTTTTTTGTCTTTAGCAACCTAAATAGAATTTGATGTACTAAACAACTAAGGATGGCTGTCCAGTTTCTCATTAGCCCATTATGGTTATTTTAGGTACTCTTACTTCAATAATCAATCAATCAATCAATCAATAATCTTTATTTATACACGATAAATATTTAAAGCGATGCTTCGCTTGTGGGGTCGTGTCTAAATAATTAAGTAAGATAACTTAATGAATTAGAAAATAAAATGATAGGATATACACCAGCTAAAATCATATAGCTACTTACTACTTACAAGTCTAAAACGATAAAAGCTCAAAATTCTAAAATACAAGGTGGTACTCAGGTATCGACTAGTTATTAACACTAATTATACTTAAAATCTTCCTCCCTTCTGTTTAATGTTTGAGGGGAGATACAGTCGAAATCTAGGTGTAACAGAGCCTTTGACCGTCCTGCCATTATCGCGTATTTCTTTACATTGTCTATATCGTTATTAAGTTGAGGAACCAACGTGTTCCAAACTATTGCTCCTCTACGAGCTACAGAGTTCCTCATGTACTTGGTGTTAAAGCGAGGGACATCAATTTTCAGTTTTTTCCTAAGTTGATATCGCTTGATGTTATTGTTCTTAATAATAACTGACATAGCGTCTGGAGTCAGGTTATTGTGGATTTTATACATAAGCTTAGCTAAGCTAATTTTATACATAGAGGCTAAAGAAGACCAATTAGCCTTTTTCATAACATCTGCATTAGACATCTCCCAAGGTAACTCAAAGATAATTCTCGCAGCTCTACAATGCAGTGCTTCTAATGCCTTAAAACCTTCCTTATTTGTGAGACCTCCCCATACTGATATACCATATACGATCGACGGCATAATAACTCTAAAATACAAGTCTAATAACATATTCTTTGGAAGAAATCTGCTACGTTTTAACAAGTTTAACTTATCAACAAAGCCTTTTTTAACAACACTAACATGTTTAGACCAGTTTAGTTGATCATCTATCAATACGCCTAATAAACGAGAGTATGTAACCCATTTGATGGTGTGCTGGGCCAACGTTAACTCTTTCAATGGGCCAGTGAATCTTCCACGATGGAGGATCATTGCTTCGCATTTCTTTGGATGAGGCACAAGGGAGTTTGTTTTGCACCAGTATAGAAGCTCTTCTAAAGCTTTGTTAAGTTCAGAAATTACTGCGTCGATAGAATCGCCAATGCAATATAGGGTTGTATCATCAGCATACATGTAGGTTGTCGCAGTGGTTATAGCTTCAGGTAAATCACTTGTGTAAAGAGAAAATAAGGTCGGTCCTAGAACAGAACCCTGCGGTATTCCAGATTTAACAGTGTTAAGATCTGATGCTATACCATTTAGGACAGTATATTGTTTTCTATTGTCAAGGTAACTGCGCAGCCAGTCAAGGAGCACTCCATTAATTCCAAAATCATTTTCTAATTTACGTAATAGCACATTATGGGAGACACAGTCGAACGCTTTCTGGAAATCTACCAGCACTATACCAACAACTTTTTTTGAATCAATGGCACTCCTCCAAATTTCTGTCATATGTACTAGCAACAGCTCTGTAGAATATCCTCTCCTGTAAGCCCATTGTTTGTCTGTAATTAATTTATTTTCAATAAACGCATGGTGAATGATAGAATCAGCAACGATGGTTTCAAGTATTTTGCTAGGAACACTGAGAAGAGATAGGGGGCGATAATTTCCGATTTCAGTCTCATCATCCTTTTTAAAAACAGGATTGACCCTCGCAGTCTTCCACTGGCTAAAGACGTAGCCATCTTTCAAACTCATATTGTAAAGGAACATTAACGGGGTTAGCAATGCATCTCCAGCTTCCTTGAATATTTTCGGTGATATGTCGTCTGGTCCTGTCGCTTTATTTGTTTTGAGATTAGCTAATTTTCTCTCAATGGCCAATGGCGATAGTGCAATGGTATTGACACTGGGAACAATCTTAGTTGACGTGGCCAGGTCAGATAGATATTGGGGCTGGAAACTGCCAGCCAGTTTCTCTCCGATGTTAGAGAAGAAATTATTGACTAGATTTGATTTTTCTTTATCATCAACTGCGAGCGATCCATCCTCTCTTTTCAATGGACCTATCACTTTCCTTAATTTAGGGTTATTCGCCTTTGAAAGCAGGTTCCAATACTCTGCAGTGGTTTTGACATCGGCTAATAGATCTTTAAAATGCTTAGCCTTGGCTCTGCGTATATCAGCTGTGATTTCATTTCTAAGTTTCTTATATGCAGCCCATTTGCAAGGATCCTTTGTCCGGTTTGCCTCTTTGAATAATTTAAATCTGCGATTCATTTTGTGCCTAATTGTGTTATTAATCCACGGAGCAGACATACTTCTCACTTTCACATCCTTGAACGGAGCGTGAGCATTGCATATATCTTTAAACAATTGTTCCCATCCCCAGAGCGCATCGTCTTTGTGATGAAAAATTTCCAAGATATGAAAAGGAATCTTTTCAATATCAGCCTTAAAATTCGCTGCATTAAAATTTTTAAAGTTTCTGGTGCGAATAATCTTCGGCGGTGGTCTTTTGCTGCCCAATTTAAGCGTTGCATACACTAGGCAATGGTCAGATATACCTAGTGGCATTACTCCTGTGCATCGCACAACATCCACCTTGGTGGTAACAATAAGATCAATCAGTGACTTTGTGGTAGAAGTTATGCGGGTTGGTTCAGCAATAACATTTTGCAAATTAAAATCTTCAAAAAGCCTCAGCAAATTCTTTGTTTTAGATGTAATTAAGGTGGAGCCAGGATTGTTTTGGGCTTCCAACATGCAGCAGTTTAAGTCACCAAGGACAAAAATACTGTCTGTTTTCAACCAGGCTTTCTCAAGAACGCCATGATAGTTGTCAAAGAAGTTCGGAGTTTCGAGTTCAGATCGGTAAACAACTGAGAATAACGTAGTGTGGGTAGGGAATTTCACCTGTATCCATATGGCCTCAATATCCCTGACTAATAAATCTTTACGGTGTACAGCCGTTAGATGTTTAGCATAGTACAGGGCAACACCTCCTCCTTTGCATTTAGTTCTATCACGTCGGATAAGTTGAAGACCGTCTATTTGCAAGAAGTTATCAGGAACAGAAGAGTCCAGATGAGTCTCAGAAATTCCCAAAATGTCAAATCCACATACCCTCTGCAGGAGTCTTAATTCGTCGATCTTATATCGAAGGCTACAAATGTTCAAGTGTGCAACTCTTAGATCTTTGGATGAATAGTTCAAGATCCTTGAGAGGTTCTCAAGGTAATCTTCGGAAGCTAATGTTTGTTGAGAAGTCGGTTCAGCACAAGAGTCATCACCATGAGAAGTAAAGGAACCAACACTGGAGTCTAAATTGCTGATGTCAGCAAAAGGTAAAGTTCTTAGGGTAGATATACAAGATGGACAAGTCCAGTCGAAATTCTGTATGTTTTGCAATCGTCGGTATTCACGAAGCGAAATTTCGCCACATTTGATATGACACCAATGTTTACACACATCACATTCAATAGCTCGGTTATTACTACGGACATTCTTCTGACACACGGAGCACAGTGTAATAATCTTGCTGTTAATAGCAGGACCTGGATTAGATTCAACGTCTCCGCTGATTGAAATTCTTGTTAGAGTAAAACTGGCCTCATGGTTTGGGTAGAGCGAAATGCGAGCGGATAGGTATCTTCTTCCACGTGGCTGAAAGGTCCAAGTTGAAAATGAGATATTTCGCTTAGGACTTCGAAGATATCCATGGAAAGCAATTCTGCAATCTAAATCCACACTAAGTTGGCTGTATGAAGTAAAAGAAACCTTGTATAGGCAAAGGAAGACGTAAACAAACAAGGGAATGGTGGAGCGAAGAAACCTTCGACCGACCGCCATCATTGCCTCATTGCCTCACAAACTTAATATTTTATCAACACTAATCTGACTTGTAAATGTACTTATTTTACTTGGGTATGATTACATTTGTTGTTACTATTTTTGGTTAAGCTGGCTTAATCTTGACTAAATTTTGAGCTGATAAAAAAGTTGAATGAATTTGTTTGATTAATTACCAAATGAAATAAAAGTCAATTGGATGAACAAACATTGGGTTGCCTATGCCATGATAACAAGAACACCAATATTCCACAACAATAGTATTGCCATTTCAGTGAATAGGAAGTGATCTATCTCTACTAACTGAACAACAACAAAAGTGAAAGGTTATAAGAAATGACTTTCGTTGTTTTACCTTGCTTCAAACCCCATGTCCAGTAGCCGGTCAGCCTCATCCAATACCAAGACCTCCTGTTCAAATTTAATACAAAACATTGCATACCAGAGTGCTTATTGAAAGTAATGTATAATAGATATATTTGAAGTGTGGGCTCTAGACAAAATTGAGAAATGATCCTCACACTATTCTGGACAATTTAAGCGCTTGTCTCTCAAAGACACCTAAAAAAATTCAGAAAATATGGCGGCCACTGTCGCATGCAGAATTTTAAACACTCAGCACACAAATAGCAATTCAATCTCAGTCCTCAAAAAAGCAAAGCAGAACAGTCAAAATACCAATACAGCACCTACAATGAAGAGAAACGTTTTAAGGTGTGAATTCGTGAGAAATTTGACGCATGGTGTAATCGAAGTGTAAGCCGTTTCACTATTAACAAGGGTCCAAGTCCATCTTTGCCAGTAGTCGCTTAAATGTCAGAGACCACCACATCATAGTTTGTCTACAAACCTTTACTATCTTCACTCTATAATGCGTATTTGAATATTTTGAAGAAAAACCTGCATTTAGATGAGAGGAACTGCACTGTTGTGTTTATTTGTTGCACAAATTATAAAACTGCGAGCGGTGAGTAAAACACGGCTGAATTTTTTCTCTGCTTTTCATCTTTCAACTTCAAAGTTGTGTCTTAACTTTCTTTCAGCTTTGAAATGGCATGTTAATCTTGATAACATGTTTGGTATATCGCAGAGAAAAAAATATTTCTGTGTGAGTGCTTGTACCACCAACAGTATTTCCGGTCACACTTCATTGAATTCAGCTGTCAGTGAACAAACATGGTATCATATTTGGTGTTCACTTTTATTACTTCTTGGACTCCAAATCATCAATAAAAGATAAATTTATATACATGTTACTGCTTTTTGAAAGCCATAAGTCTAAAAATCTGTTAAAATTTTTGCATGTGAGAAATACTGCACATGTCATCGCATGACGGCACCCCTTTAATCGTTCTTATTGCCACATGACTTTATTATTGTACACCCCTGCCTCATGTATTCACTGTCTATTAAATTCAGACAATTCGCTTAAATGGGCCTTATTCGCGCGGCAGCCATATAGGCCACAGACAATAGATTTTGTTCCCCAGCATCAAGTTGAAATGTTTGGGAACAAGTTTCGGTGCGCAAAAACAAACGTTTTCAATCCCTCAGGACTCAACATGGCCGCCGTGTGATTAACGCCAATTGTCTTGATAAGTGCTGGGATCACTTCTCAATTTCACAGTGTTCTTATTGTTTGTGACAAAAGAAAAGACCAGTTACCAACTAAAGATGTACTTAATTAACTGTTTAGCAAAATTGAACTCAGCACTCATAATATTAATTCACAGCATTAAACTGAGAATTCGCTTTATTGTTCTTACTGGTACACCCCGTCATGTACTCAGTGTCTATTAAATTGAACCATGCGAGCCATGGCTGTGAGCCATGGCTGTGAGTCATACATGCGAGACATGCAAGTCAACATGCGAGTCACACAGTTTTTGAAAGCTTTAAACCGTTTAAAAATGGGTGCTTAGACTTAAATACTGTTTATAAGCGCTATTTGAAATGGGTGCTTAGACTTAAATGTGAGACTCGAATGGCTTGCATGACTTGCTGGGTTGCAGATTGTCCAGCCCCTACAGGTGCCTGGATCTAACAAGAGCACATTTAATTTAGTAGAGTCTACTCACCATTGATCTTACATGTGCTGCAAGGTCTAATCCACCCTTTTTCCTTGAAAATAAATCCTCAAGTCGTCCTGGAGTTCCAATAAGTATATGGCCCCTGTGGACAAAAATAAAGTGATGACTAAAAATTATTACTCTTACCGGTATATATTATAATTATGTTATTATTATTATTATTATTATTGTTATTATTATTATTAACCTTTCCTGTTAATGTTAATATTATTATTATTATTATTATTATTATTATTATTATTATTATTATTATTATTATTATTATTATTATTATTATTATTATTATTATTATTGCTGTGAACCGAGGGCTCAGTTGGTTGAGCACCGGGCTGCCATGCAGGAGGTTTTGAGTTCGACTCCAGCCAGACCAACACACTCAGGGTCTTAAAATAACTGAGGAGAAAGTGCTGCCTTTGTTTTACACTGCGCAACTGGTTAGACGTTCAACCACCATAAACTGACAGTAGGCCCCGCCTCACAACCTTTCCTGTTAATCAACACTGTTACAGAACCCATACAATGTTCATGAAGAATAGGGGGTAGACCCCTGTTGTTGTGGTCTGTCCTCCTTTCACATACATGCGTGGATTAGATCAAAATAATATGGACTGATAGCAGCTGCAAAGGCCCCTTTCCAAGTTGATGTCCGAATTGTACACCGCCATGAGACTGATATGTGTGGTATACACCTGTATAAATCATTAAACCATTATTTATTATTATTATACATTGGTGTCACCAGCTCGATTTTGATTGGCTATAAGCACGCAGCTAATTCTTGCCTGCTCTGTTTCTCTTACGTCATACCTACAAACAATACATTTTATATATGTAGAATTGACGTCATACCTACAGACAATAGTTTTATGCATGCAGAAGTGACATCACCTAACACACTAACCAGCAGTTTGATCAGTTTTGTCATGGCGGAGCTCAGCTCAGGAATATGCATAATAAAACAATTATTGAATTCAGTTTTCGCATGTTAGCGATAATTATCAAGGCCTCAGTTTGTGTTATCCGCCTCAGCCTTCGGCTTCGGCAGATAACACAAACTTTGGCCTTGATAATTATCGCTAACATGCTCAACCTCATCCAATAATTGTTAATCGATGGAGGCGACATTATAGTTTTTGACTACTTAACGCATCAAATGCCCTAGGACGCCCCCAGTTGACAAGTAAAATCGTCTGGCGTTAGAGTAGAATACGGTATGTCTCACTCCCAGGGGTCAATGGGTGAAGCAATTTATTTGAAGCTTTGACATTTTTGGCTTTCACCTCCTCCCCTCACTGATTTTATCAGCGTGTTAACTGCCTTGTCTCTCTACCTTCCATGCGGAGGAGAGAGAATTAATTAAATAATTTGGGATAATTATCAGGGCTCGAAATTGCGACCAATACAGTCGCATTTGCGACTAAATTTTTCCCTTTGCAACTAAAATATCTCCAGAAGTCGCAAATTTGCGACTTGTCGTCACCTTCACTCTTTCGAAACAAAAAAGTCAGTAGTTGCCACTTTGCTGCTACTTTTGCTAAAATAAATAAATAAATTACAAAATTATTTTGTTTTTCACTGTGAATTTTCTCTGAAGATAGCGTAATTGTAGAGTAATTTAGCTGCTATGTTACGTGCACAGCTCCATTCCTTCGATCATTCGCCATTTTCAGCGGTTTCTTTACACCTAAGTATTGCGGGCTCATATTTTTTTGCTAAACCGCTGACAACACAATGCAGCGCGGCGATTTTGCGACTAAAATGTGCGAATTTGCGACTAAATTTTCGTATCTCATCGCAAGATGCAACTAGATTTTTTCGTTAATTTCGAGCCCTGATTATATTATTCCACAACTTAGTCGCTACTGATGCATGAAAAGACAAGAATAAGCCTAGAGTCCAATTTCAGTTAGTATGGACAGGTGGAAACTTACCCTTCTGATTTGAACTTTTGTATATCTTCCAAAGGGTCCACTCCTCCAATCAATAATAGTTGCCTAGTAAGTGTATTAACCAAAGAAAAATAATTTTAAAAATTATTTTGATTGGCTTTCAATGAATTCTACAGTGTTTGAAAAAAAATTCTTCGTCGGAACCAAAAGGTTAGGAGTGGAACAAAGTCATTTAGTCATTGATAAGAGAAGTTAAGAGTGGTGCAAAATGGATCAGAGAGATAAAGAGTGGTGGGATGTTTCAGCAAGACTTGACAAACCACTGACTGAGGGTGGGTGAATGGGTGCGCATATGGATAGGTTGCTAAAATTCTGACTGCATATTATTCAAATGATTGTTGTTGATGCAAATTTAAAGGATTCAATTTACTTCTTTGAAAGCATGAATTCACAGACAGAATATTCTTTTACGTGAACTGAAGGGTGTTCCAAGTAAACACCCCTGAACAAACTACCTCTGAAAAGTGGTACATGTAGCAGTTGGAATCTCAACGTTTGAGGATGCTTTTGGTCCCAGTCGCTTGGTGAATGCAACCCTCATCTCCTGGGGAGCCATGCCATGAACAACGTTATTTTTACGTGTCATAATGGCCTTTTTGCTGCTTGCATGTTTGAGCTAGTGACCACCAATCTAATGCAGTAGACAGTAAACTTGTAACAGTGTGGAGATCCTTGTTTTCTACTTTCTAAAGCTTATCTGATAGAGGGCTTGTAATGGAAGAGTGATGAGCTATAGCTTACTCAGAGTTATCACAGTATAACATTACTTATTATACAAAAAGTCATCAAGCATTTTTATACCATGTACATTCTTGGGAAGTCTGGTTTAAGCTCCGCACGATCTATAGTTAGTCGAGTCAGCAAATAAATAGGTATTTAATTAAAATGTAAAATACATTTACGAGTTATTTAAGATTTTTCTCCTTTAAATGTGTATGTCCTAGTTATGTTATGTAACGATTGCCTTTACACGTGACAGGAAGGTTTGGAAGCGACGGGATTTTACATTCACATGTGAGTTTATTTCGAACAGCCAGGTGACTGGGGCATTCGCAAGGTTCACTTCGCTCACTAATTCCGTCTACTTCAAAACTACTCTTCGATCTATTCAAAGGTCTAACTACAACCCTGTGTTAGGAGAGCAGGTGCACATGAACAATTCATTAACCCAATGACTCCTAAACCAACCCCCCCCCCCCCCCGCCCCCCCCACCTTCCATTGACAAGTGAAATCGTATGGCATTAAACAGAGTAAAATCTATTAAAACTCACTCCCAGAGTCAATAGGTTAAGAGAGTGAGGCTGTCCTCCCCTCTTTTAAAAATGAGACCAATTCCTATCTGCTCACATAAAAATAACTCCCTCTACAATACCCCAGTTCCTGATGTCTCATAGGTAGTACAAGGAAACTTAATAATTTTGGTGCAGCCAAATTCCAACATATTATTCAAAAATGCATTATTTATACATTAAATCAGTTTTTGAAATTAAGCAAGACTGATAGTC
>OX421449.1:42484670-42489670 GCA_949126865.1 Montipora capitata | reverse complement strand
CGTGACAAGTGAAGAAACATCCAAATTAATTTTTTGCGCTGTACATTATCTCACTGCGCGGCTCGGTAAATATCCACCACTAGCCACCTCCACTTCGGTGAATAGTTGTTAAATATTCACTGACCCTAAGGCGAATACTTGTTTCACTAAAATTTTTTTCTCTCTCACGAGACACTATCAGCACTCTAAGATAATAAAATTTGAATACCCACACTGCCATGGAAGTAAAAAAATGCCACGCCATGCAGAGAAAGCTGTTTGCCATGGACAGAGATTTACTTTTCCATTTTATCAGACAACAATCTTTACCTACCCTCCCCGGGAAAATGCTTAACCCAACACCTTGACAGGGACACCACTCACCTCCCTGGGGATAGCATTTTCCTGCCCAGCTCCCTTGCGCTTACCTGATGTCCACAGAGTCAAATTATCTCTCAGAAGCTGCATTATGAGGGTGCTGTCCTTATAGGAATCTTCTTTCAGTGTGTCCAGTTCTGCGATGGCCTTATCAAAGGCATCCTTAGCCAGTTTACAGGCCTCTTCCCTATCATTTAAGAGCTCATAATGGAATACAGAGAAGTTTAAGCTCAAACCCAAGCGGATTGGATTGACTTGTGAAAGTTCTTGTGCAGCTGTATCAGATGCATCTTCATAGCACTTCTTGGCCTCGCTACAAGTCTCTTCCTTGTTTTCATCTGTTTCAATTTCAGCGAGATAGCGAAAATAGTCACCTTTCCTGTTGGAGCAAGGAGATTCTATTACCTACATGTATGCATTTAAAATTCAAAATGCTATAACTTCTTTTTGTTTATCATGCACAAGCATTTCTGTGAGAAAGAAAGAAAGATTTGAATTGAGTTTTCAACACTCTGGCTGTGTAAATAAGGAAATACTTGCCAGAATACTCCCCTACTTTACGAAACCCATTCATTCACTCATTGATGAAGCAAGGTTGTATTCATTAATGGGTAAAAGTAAGAAGTTGCTATCAAATTCACATAACTCATTTTGCTACCTAAACCTGGGAAAACAATCTGCTGGTTAGGAAACAAAAATTAAATCTTGCTGTTACCAAATAGACCATTTTACAGTTGTAGCTAAGTTACCTGGCCTACGAATGGAAGTGAGGCTGCCGGTGACCCTGTTTTGATACAAACCTCCGTGCTTTTGTAATGTTAATACGGACTAATTAGAATTACAACACAATTTGCATGATAAAAGCAGTGGGGGCTGTATCAATGCAAGGTCACCGGCAGCCTCACAGCCATTCATAGGCTAGGTCGCTGAGCAAACAACTGTAAAATGGCCTATTCGCACATATCATATTCATTTATCACTCCCCAAAAAAATTACTATGAGGATTGCATCAAAGTTTGTCCAAAACATTACCCATCATGCATCCTCCACTTCAATTGTTTTTCAAAAATCCACACCATCATATTTTCTAATAATCACAAGCCCTTCACAATTTAAGTTACAAAAAGTGTTACAATTATTTTTTAAAACACAACCACACTTTTGAATTTAAGGAACATGTTGACGTTTCAAACACCACCATCAGCTATAGTAAGTATAACAGTAAAATTATAACTAATACATATATATTAAGATGATCCATACAATTATTTATTACACATAAACATGAGAATTTTATTCCATAAAGCTCATTTGTACAAATCTATACACTTTATTTTCACATGTGGAAAAGGCTTATACAGCCAATCACAATGGCGTACAGCTATTTCACAAGTGGAAGTATAACCAATCAACAATAGCATAAAGGCGTTTCCATGCCAATCACTCGTGCATCTTGTGCATCTCGTGCAAATCGTACTTTGTTATTGAATTAAATTAAATTTGCATTTGGTTCTATTGTTAGTGAGTTTTTGTTTCTAATTTGCATTCAGAAAACTATTTTAATAAAAATTCTCGTCTTATGTGTAATAAACAGTTCATGACATAGAAAGTGCTTTGTACGGGGTTTTATTCACTCGTTGTTTGTGTCAAAAACCCTCACTCGCTCGTTCGGGTTTTTGACACAAACAACTCGTGAATAAAACCCTGTACGCCGCACTTTCTATGACGTAAACTATATAATTATAACTATCAATACAATGATTCTTTATAAATAGATTAAATGTTCGTTATAAGCAGATAAATTCAACTAACTGATAATGTTATAGAAAACACAGCTGAAATAACGGTAAATAAAAAGTTTAAAAATGTAATACCAACCTGACAAAATGAACCTTTAAAGGGATAAGAACTCTCATATTCTCAAACATTTCAGTTTTTCTAAAAATTGTCTGATGTCTCTTGTTTCAAAATCATTGATAATGCTACATCTTTCAATAAACTTAAAACAAAGGAGAGCTTTCATATTGAAAAGTTGAAACCTGAACTTAACAAACAAGTTGATCATGTCAGGTTAGCATTACACTTTTAAACTTTTTATTTACCATTATTTCATTCGTGTTTTCTATAATAATAATAATAATAATAATAATAATAATAATAATAATAATAATAATAATAACACAACAAGCCATTTACATTAACTGAACTCAACCAGATCGTTTATGTGACTGCTTTAATCATCACAGAGCAAATTGGCCTGAGGCCAATGAGGGAAACAGCCCGAAAAAAGAAAGTGCCCTTATGGAAAGTACGAATGGAGAATAACATCAGGAAAAAATGCAGTGACTTATCCATCCTGGTGGAGCTAGAAAACGGCAGCAGGATTAAGGAAAGAAAACGAAAGCAAATGCTGAAACGCTACAACATAAAGAACCAGGCAGACTTGACAACTGTAAAGGAAGTATTAAAACAGCAAATTCAAGCAAAGGCGCAAAGAATCAGAAGATTTGAGAAACGAGCTAAATTCTTTAGGCAGAATAAAATATTTAAGCAAGATACAAAAAAGTTTTACCGGGAATTGGGCAAGAAAAGGATCAAAGTGATTGAACCACCTGCCCTGGACGAGGTTGAAGAGTTCTGGGCTAACATCTGGGAAAATGACAAGACTCACAATGAAACTGCAGAATCAATCAAAAGACTGGAGGATACCCACACGGATTTAGAAAGCCAGCCCTGGGTTGCAATAAATGTCCAAGAGGTCAGAAGTGCCACAAACAAAACAAACAACTGGAAATCACCGGGTAAAGACAAAGTCCCCAACATCTGGCTAAAATACCTTGAAAGCCTCCATGAGGATATGGCAAAAGCATATACGAGAATAATTGAGAAGCCAGCAGAAATGCCGGAATGGCTAACCGATGGTCTCACAATCCTTCTATCAAAAACAGAAGAAACAAAAAACCCAAAAAACTACAGACCTATCACCTGCCTCCCAACCATGTATAAGGTACTAGCATCTATTCTAGCAGACAGAACATACTCATTTTTAAGCGACCATCAGCTACTTCCATCTGAACAGAAAGGATGTAGGAGAGAAAGCTATGGCTGCAAAGACCAACTCCTGGTAAATAAAATGATACTGGAAGCCTGTAGGACCAGGAAAAAGAACCTGTCTACAGCCTGGATTGACTACAAGAAGGCCTTTGACAGTGTGCCACATTCCTGGATCATAAAGTGCATGGAAATTTATAAGATCTGCCCTGGCCTGTAGTCACACAGTTCATCACTGCAGCAATGAGAACTTGGAAGTCCACGTTGGTCCTCAGTCATCCTGGAGGATCGCTGACATCCAGACCTATTAATATTAAAAGTGGCATATTCCAAGGAGATTCCTTGTCACCACTCCTATTTTGCGTGGCTCTTGCACCCTTGAGCCCACTTCTGCAAGAAAGTGGCTGAGGATATGAAATCCAGGGTCAAAAAATCAACCATCTTTTCTTCATGGATGATTTGAAAACGTATTCCAAAGATGACAACCAACAGGCTGGCTTGCTTACTGTTGTTAAGAAATTTAGCGATGACATACGGATGGAATTTGGATTGGAAAAATGTGCAAAAGCAACTTTTAAAAGAGGAAAGCTTACGAAAACATCAGACCTACAGATTGACATTAACACATCCATCAGAGAACTAGATCAGGAGGAGGCCTACAAGTACCTTGGAATAAATGAAGGCGATGGAATACAGCATGCCGCTATGAAGGAGAATGTTGATGGGTATAAAACCAACCAGTGGCTCAGAAGTACGGCACTGAAAGCTGAGACAGAGGGGCTGATAATTGCAGCCCAGGTCCAAAGCCTCCCTACCAAGTCCTATATTGCAAAGATTGTTAAAGACGGCAGCAGTCCACTATGCAGAATATGTCACAAGTACAAAGAAACGATAGATCGCATCATATCTGTCTGTCCAGAACTTGCAAAAAATGATTATCTAGAGAGGCACAATAAGGCAGCTGCATATATTCATTGGAAGGCATGCCAGCATTACAATGTTTAAGTCCCAGACAGGTGGTACGAACACAAGCCCGAGACAGTTATCGAAAATGAAGAAATCACAATTCTCTGGGATATGCAGATACATACTGAAAGGGAACTGTGAGCGAATAAGCCTGATATAGTGATCAAAGACCATGCTGAACGATGTTGCAAACTTATAGATGTATCAGTACCGGCCGACAGAAACACCTCAATGAAAGTCATTGAAAAGCTTTCAAAGTACAAAGATCTCGAGATCGAAATTGCGAGGATGTGGGGAATGAGAACAGAGACTGTGCCCATTATTGTTGGTGTACTGGGACTTATTAGAGAGGGAATGGACCAGAACTTAGGAAAGATCCCTGGAACCAGCAACATTAATGAGCTGCAAAAGATCATCCTCCTAGGAACCGCGCACATACTGAGAAGGTTTCTGTCCATCAAATGAAAAAGTCCCCTGGTACCTCAGGACCAAGGATTGGCCCCGGTTCAAGGAGACTGAAAGAAGCAATTAATAGCACTGTAAACTATAATAATAATAATAATAATAATAATAATAATAATAATATTATTATTATTATTATTATTGTTATTGTTATTATTATTATT
>OX421449.1:42474670-42479670 GCA_949126865.1 Montipora capitata | reverse complement strand
AGTGCTTGAAATTAGCGGTCGTCCGGTCATCAAAGATGACCAGAAGTTACCGGGCGACTAGTTTTTGGTAAAATGAAAAGGTTGGTTACCCGAAGAAAAAACAACGTAAAACCTAGTCAAAAATAGAAAATGTATTACTTACTCAGCACCCGACTCACTCGACAGTTTTCTGTTGTCAATGTCTGATACAGTGTAGTAGTCAAGGCTGTGCTCTAACGGCGCCCGGTCACCTGAGGCGACTAACATTTGGTTTCGGGCGAGTGAGAAAAACTACCCGGTCGCCCGGCCGGGCACTCTGGCTTATTGTATTTCTAGCAGATAAGGCGGCTAAAAATTTTAATATGTTGGTGGTTACAGTTAACGAAACCTCTCAGAAAATGTTTTTTCTTCGTACGAAACAGTCGGTTCAAAGGCTGTTCCACATGATTTCATATGTAACATAATCTGTGACTTTGCACGTGACGGCAGGCGGCCGCACGAATTTCCATTCTTTCTCAAAAAAATAGTATTAAATTTGGAACGTAAAGTTTGGCATTTCTTGGTTATAGTTTAAAAAAAGAGTTGTTACTTCTGCTCTGACAGTGGTAAAGCGCGGCCGGCGATGCGGTGTAATTTACTTTTGTATGAACCCGGGAATCGCAGTTTATGCGACAGTTTATGCAAATTTAATATTTTTACAATTTTTTGCGGCTGCGCCTGCTTGGCTAAAATACATTTAGGTTATGGTTGTTTTCCCCAGTATATGAAATAACGAAATAAGAAAAAAGGAAAGATATAATGTCATTTTGTTGTTGTTTTAGAAACAGAGCAATCCCGCGTTGTCCTTAGTTCGTGACAAACCATTCCGTGCTGTTAACAAATAACGCTGTGACTGGCGCTTCGACTGAATCCACAAAAAGCTCATTCCACTATTAAAACATTTTACTGATAATATAAGAAAAAAATACTTAAGTTCTGTCCTGTAGCAATGATTTTCGTCCAAATCAAGATGACTTGCTCAAAAAAAAATTTATACCTTTTGGGTCGCAGTGGTTTAATTGTTTCACGGCAGTTTTCACAAAAGCTCCACGTGAACCAAGCGGCATTGATTCACGTTTTGAAAATTCATTTTTAACCCAACTAACCAGTAAAAACGTTTACCTGTATTAGACCCAAACGTTTTTACACTGCCGCAATCTTTACTTTTTCACTTTTAAACCTGAAAACATTGGTGGCATTGCCACTTTTCTCGTCTTTCTCAAGTATGGCGTGAAAAATTTGACGGGTTGCGGGTTTTTCTTGCACTAGCGAGTTTGACGATCACCAGACCAGTAGCAGTAATGTTTTGTTGAGAGAGAGATGGATGAAGATCTTCCTGCGTTGCTGATCTCAGATAATTAATTAAATAATTAATTAATTAATTCGGGCGACCAACTTGGAGGGCTGGGCACCCCAGCTGAAATGGTTGGGAGCCCGAAGGGCTCCCCGAAATTTTCCTTAGAGCACAGCCTTGGTAGTGTAAAGTTAACAATAATTAATTTGCTGCAGTTGAGCATTTTCCCGTGTTTTGAACATCTCAGATTGAATATCTCAAAAAATTGTCTTAAAGGAAAATTCACATGTAGCTGGCGATGGAGATCAAAGACTCCATTTTGAAAATGCTAAAACTTAAACCCAGACTTCCACCAAAAAAAAAAACACTGGCACACACTAAGAACCATGGGATATTCAAGCTTCAATGCCATGCAATTGCATCTCAACACGGCATGCATTTAATCGTAGGGCGTTTCTCAATGGGCAACCAAGCATTTATCAGGGCAACCAAATTTACGGGTTAAGTTGCCCGGCTTTCAAAGCAGGGACAACATGGAAATTTTTTAAATTTAGAGCACTGTGTTATTGGTCGACTGTCAGTTAAGCCAACATGTCATTGGCTGTGAAGACTGCAAACAGTGCTTGGTGCATTTCAATCCGTCAAAATACGTAAGTCAGTTAATGTTAAAAGAACAAGTCGGTCAGTGTGTTGTTTGTTTGCTTGTTGTTGATGATGTCAATAAGTCATTTGTAGGGTGCACGAAGTTGTAGGCATCGGTTCAGTAAGTTAGTAAACCAGCTTTCCAGTATGATCCATTGGTAAGTAATTTGTACGGTAGGAAAGTCCCAATCGATTCTGTGGTTTGGGGGGAGGGTGCAGATTTTTTCTGAGATAACCCAATAGGCCTTATGCATGATGATGGCATATGCTCAAAATTCACCACCTAGCCTCGTTTGCACAAAATTATTCACATCATTGGACATGCAATACTGTTCGCACGTGGGTTTTCATTACAAGTTTGCTCCTTTGGGATTTAGCTCATGCTAAAATTTACGAGTCTGATTTTCGAATTTAAGGCTCGGTGGTGAAATTAGCTAGTCAGAGTCATCATGCATAAGTGCTATTGTGGTCCAAGGTTAAACAAGGAGACGAAGGCTTGATTTGTCTTGGGAGATAAATAAAACAAATTGTTATCTAACTTCAGTCAGCAGAGTACAAATCAGGGCTGTCATTAGGGGCTGTAACCCGTAACACCTGTTACGGCTGAGCCCAGTCAATGTTATGGGTGATGGTTGCTGCAGGATGAATATTCATGGCGCAAAACAAATTGAAATTTATTTATACACATTTACCTTCTAAAGAAAAAATAATTGCTGCCTTTCGTTGTCTGTGTTCCTGATTCTAAGACATGTTTTTGCTAAAAATCCAAACATTTCCGCAAAAACCCTTTGGAGAACACCTCCGATTGATCGTTGTTGGATTCCGATGCCATTTTCAGCAACAAAATCATTATCAATGCACCGTACTTGATATAAATGGAATTCCACTGACCATTTTTTGCCGTTCTGTGATGCATGACCATTTCCACATGGTTAGTAAATATCTTCATTCATTGTGAAGTTTATCTTTTTGGCCTGTTTTATTTTTATCACTTTTTGATTGAGAAAATATACAATTTGCACCTCAGAGTGCGGGAAAATGCATTTCCAAGGTTCTGATTTTAAGAATTTTCTGGGGGAGAATGCCCTCAGACCCCCTACATGGCCTTGTATTAAGATGTTATGAGTGAAATCTTGAGTGTTACACCTGCTTCAAAACTTAATGACAATCCTAAAAATAACACCCAAAACTAAGAAAACAATGAATACTTGGCAATTTTTTAGATTTTTTGGCGAAAACGAGTTCCTAGAGACAAGCGATAACTTAGATGACAAATATGAACTTTCTTTGTTTATTGAAGAAAACCGAAATGTAAACTTTGAACACAACACAAAAAAGGAGAAAAACTGACCTCAATGTATTGAAACAATGGCCCAAGTCTGTGAAAGAAGGGCCACTGAAGAAATTCCTCCCGAGGAACTTGACAACTTTCTATGTCATTTCTTCATCAAAGTCAGTTTTTCACATTTACTTGGAGACCGAGATCCTCGTTGTTAATATCTAAATATGTAAACCTTATAATAGAGAATTTTCCCAAATCCCATCTTTGTTTTCCTTATAAGTAATGCAAGCGTTTGAAATAAAATGCACAACACTTTGCTCGACTCGATTGGTAGGTTTGACAAGTCTTCGTTTTTGACCAATCAACAGCAGCCAAATATTAAGCATGCAAAACCTGGACCGTCACTCATTGAGAAGTCATGTTAGAAAGTTTGTCACATAGACCGCATGCATAAATGGCGACCAAAAAAATATTCTTTTGTTTATGTGCAAATTAGACTCACTAGCCTCGTTTTCATGGACAAAATACAAAAGAAATGTTGCTTGAGAGCGAGGTTAGTGAGTCTAATTAGCACATAAACAAAAGTTTAAAGAATACATTGTTGGTCGCCATTTATGCATTCGGTCTATAGCAAATTAGAAAGTTAAGCTTAAGGGTTCTTCTATTTTCCGACTGAGTTAACTAATAAAAATTCTCATATTGGATGATTTAAAGTGTATTATCATGGGATATTTTTTACTCGTCTCTTGTATTTTGAATCGCCCTTCGGGCTCGTCAAAATACAGCGAGACTCGTAACAAAAATCCCACGATACTACAAACTAAATCGTTCAATAAGATATATTTATTTAAGCTTATATTTACCATGATACATCCACATTGCATTTGTGACTCGGGTCTTCAGCCACCATAAATTTGATCCGACAGACAATGATAAATCTTTACTACAGCTTTTATTTATGTGACGAATATGGGGTGAACAAAACACAGAATATCCTCCTCCTACTTTCCTTCATTTTAAAAATACATTTCTCCGTTCCTTGCATTCGGTGCATGAATAACGCTGATCTTACATGGAATAAAATTCCTTATTACTTAAAGGATATGGACCTCACACAATGCCTCAAATAGCGACTATAAACACAAATACAATTCACTGGGTACATTAAAACGAAAACTGATTCGAAGTAATGGTCATTGTACGGAATGTTTGCCAAAGGAATAGTTTGCCGACGACAACCGACTTAGCGCGATGGCAAATCGACGACTTTACAGAGACTCACATATTTCCTACTTTTGGCGCCGAAAAACGATTCTCTTACCTTCATAACGCTCAGCCTGTTCGGCTAGCTTGGCCATGTACACACTGCTTTCTCTGTCGTCCATTTTATAACCTTCGCGGAACCTTTTAAAACCAAGATTTACGCCACAATAACCGGTGTATGCTTGAAACGAAGGGCGTCAACTGAAACTAGTGACCAGACTGTTATGAACCTCTTTGATCTCGTCACCAGTTCTCTTCACTTTCGCGGAAGTAAGAAATATGAGTGCTTTTCGCGCATCTTGATTGGCTAGCTCGGAGGCGAACAGCCTGTGATTAAAATGGCTTCCCGTTTCGCTTCGGTCACCTAAGGGCAAATTTTATCGATAAACTCGGTTGATTAGTCAAACTCGTGTGGTATATACTTAAACAATTATTCACTTCAGTGGCATAATTGTTAAATAAATATTTAATATGTACCGTACCCAACAGGATATCGCATTT
>OX421449.1:42467170-42469670 GCA_949126865.1 Montipora capitata | reverse complement strand
ATGCTCAAGGAAATGCCTTATATCGTTGCCATGGTAACGATGTTTTGGAGGAAAATGTGATGCGAAAAATCTATGATGGGTACTTAAAACCCTGGCCAAATTTTGTCTTGATATGATTACCGTAACTGTATCTAAAAACAAAATATGTTTATTTGTTGGAAAAAAGGGGAAACTATTTCGAGCCTCCTTAAGTCACCAGTTTTGTTAATTATCGCGGGCTCTATGGTACCGGGATCGAGAATCGACAAGAAACGTGTAAACGGTCTCGTACCGGCTCCCAAGGGGTCTTAAGGCTGGTTTCCATATGATCGCAGACCATCGCGGATCGTAGATCGCAGAGAGCTCTGCGATCGTCTGTGATCATATGGAAACATTTCTGCGATCGTGATCGCGGAAGATAGAACACGATCGTCTGCGATCGTTTGCGATCCTGCGATCTGCGATCGAAACGTGTCGCATAGTATTTTTAATTCTGACCCATGATTCAACGCTTCCTAGTTGTAAACATGGTTGGCATTGAATATGGTAACGTTACTAACGAGGAATTTATGAAGGACGTTGCGCAGTATGAGTGCTTTTACAACCTTTACAAAAACAAAAACAAATATGCTAACAGATGGGAAATAATCGGCGAGAAATTAATCGGCGGCGAAGGAAGAGGTCAAAGAAGTACTCTCTGTCAGAAACACGAAGCTCTCTCACCAGTGTGTGGAAAGCCTCAAGTTCTTGTCTCTTCATGAATATTTTTCGAACCCAAAACCGCTGTTTCCTTCGGTTTTGAAGCTGACGATGTCGTCGATTCAGGACTAAAAGAAGAAATAAATTTGCTCGCAGCAAAATTTCCCCCTCGATCTCCGCCATGTTGTTTGCTGAGATTTTCCCGCGAGCCCAACGCGCGTGTACATATGATATTAGGGAGCTTAAGCACGCGCGTTTTTGAGACGTGGACGGCAACCGGAAGTGAACAGTTCGCATGCCAGGACAGTAGTGTCTCCCAGATTTTTATACTAATCATCTGTAATGGAGAAAAGATACTTAGCAATGTAAATGTGGTTGTGTAAAGACAAGAGGAGGTTTACCTAACTATCTGTCTGAAGAAGTCCAACGAGTTCAAGACCGTAGCCTTAGTATTATTAGGGAGCTTACGAAACGACGACGCCGACGGCAACGAAGACGCCACAAAACAATAGGTTTATTGAGCAAAAACAATGGCTCTGCACGCTCTGCACGTGCGTTTTACATTTTGGTACATTTATTTGCCGTCATCTCCTAAATGACGACGTGAAATGACCAAACTCAAGGTTCTGTGGAGGGCGTTAGCACAAGACGATGAATTTTCAGGTCTCTTTCTACGCTTCCAACCCACTCATACCAGTTTAATTTCTCGACAGTTGCTACACCTTTTTGACGCGAAACGACATGAAATAGTTTCGTAGTGATATGAATAACGCGAACTCGTATTTTTAAATGAAGTCCTCGAAGCCGTCGTCGTCCTCGTTTCGTAAGCTCCCTATTGGCGTACCAAGAACTGCCCTCCCTGCGCTGCCACCAAACGAGAACTTGAAACAATTCTAAAGGACGAATCTAACCCAAATAACGTTTTTGTTAAATCGGCACCAAAAAATCAATATAATTTAAGATCTAGGAGAAGTACATATATCGAAGTGTCGGGAACCGACAGGCACCAACGTTCCTTCATACCAAGAGCTCATAAACTTTGTGGAATATAACTTTTATATATTTATGTGTGTATATGTATATAGTTTTCAACATATTATTACGATTATTATTTGTCATTTTTCTCGCATTTTTAAAATTGTATCGCCATTGTATTTTTCACTCAAGATGGTCAAATAGAGCGCATTATTATTATTAAGTTAAAGGGAAAACAGCTCACCTCCGGTTGCCGTCCGCTTCTCAAAAATGCGCGTGCTTAAGCTCCCTATTTCCGCTGACCGAAATGTATGGCTACAGTCGGCTCTGCGATCGTTCGCGATCGTCTGCGATTATATGGATACAGCTCTCTTTGCGATCGTCTGTGATCATATGGAAAACCAGCCTTTAATTACCGTGCCTTTTTCTGTCGGGTAATTTACAAAACTTGGAGCCGGTACTTGTTTCTTCGTCCCTTCACTTTTGACGTGTAAAAGGGCCTTTATTCATCCATCAGAACTGTGAACGAACCTTGAGAGAAAGCTTTCTCATTAAAACATAATAGGATTTTGACCAAACCGTACGTAACTGGATAAGAGCTTTTTTGACTAACAGAACTCAAGCAGTGCGTGTCGGCAATTCTCTGTCCCCCTGGCGCCACACTCATGGAGAAGTCACATAACACACGCAACCAAACTTGGCATGACACTCTTTGCCATTATGATCAACAGAATACTTAGGAAACGGAACTTGTGAAGGCCCACCTTCAACCGACGGGCTTTTCGACCGTTTGTCTTTGTTATGGAAATTCGCATTGCTTATCGTAGCGATCTGACTGGATGAATTT
>OX421449.1:42447170-42457170 GCA_949126865.1 Montipora capitata | reverse complement strand
GTGTTAAGCCATACTCTCCCATCTAAAACTTCATAGGGTAACTAACAAACAACTCATGCATACTAAGGCCTTAAACATGAAGATGCAATATATACACACTGCTTTTTTAAAAATTCACTCAAGCATGACTGATTAATTATCCAAGATAGTGATCAACAAGCAGCAATACAGAGATGGAAAAAGATATTTCTAGTGCAAAAAAAAAAGGTTATGGGGACTAAAAAAAGAATAACAGATGACATCATTTTTATGACATATTATGAACACAGCCATAAGGGGCTTTTTTTATTGAACAAATTATCACAGAGCTCAGTCGCATCCGCGGTTGATTGATAAATCATTTTCATGTGCCTAAGGCACCATGCCTTTTATAATGCATCTTCGTGTTTAAATCTTGGTATCACAGAACACATTAATCTACATTCAAGTGATGACCCATGAGTTCAACCAGATGTAAAAGCCATTATCCCTCCACCATTTGCTTGGTCCACATAGAAACCAATACCTCTTCCATGGCCTTCACGCAGTTTTTGCATCTTTGTTGCTCAGCAATGTTAACGCTATGTTACTGAAAGATTTCTGGCTGGCTGGCTGGTTGACTTACTGACAGTGAGTGCTACACAATATTAAGATGCCAGGGTAAGTCATGAGACAGTCAGAGTAACTTGTGTGACATAGTTTGTTGAGAAAATATTTCTAGATGTACTGGAGAAGTGTCTCCCTTTGCTTTGTCTCTTGACTTCTCGGCACTTTTGTCGAGGTGAGTACACAGGCTTTATGTTAAAAATGCTCACTGAAACTTTGTTGATAGGTGTTACTTTTTCATTTGATGGCTGTCGCTTGTTAAATACCCTTAACGCCGGTTTACATGGTGTGACTTGTCGGCCTGATTTTTGGCGGCGGCTTTGAAAAAAATCGGGCCGACATACTGCAACAGATTTTTTATGTCGGCCCGATTTTTTTTCTAGGCTGCCACCAAAAATCGGGCCGACAAGTTGCACCGTGTAAACCGGCCTTTAAGGTGCCATTTTCCTGAGTACCACTGGCGGATGTGTGATGCGATGGACATGTTATAGATTGTGTTTAACCGCCTTCATTTTTTTTCTTTTTAGAACCAGTCTTACTGTGAAGATTTGTGAGTTCACTACTGTTAGTTCTGATCGCTCAGGGACCGCGGTGTTCACGCTGAGCATTCTCATTGTGTGTACGTAACAAAGTTAAAAATATATGAAGTCGTTGTATTTATGAAAAAGCTAAATGAAACCCTTGTGCTCGTTAAAAATCTGTTAAACGAAGCCATTGTGCTCGTTAAAACAAACTCGCCCATTGAGGCAAAACAAGCTACAGCTACCCGTTGAGGTAACAACTGACAAAATAACAAACAACCCTACAAACTTGTATTTTGTTTGATTTAGTTCCAACAATCATGGGAGTAACGATTGAGCAATACCATGTCCGTATTGGTATCCGTAACAATTTTGTAACAACAAAAGCTGCTTTAAAGTTAGACAGTATTATCTGGAATACAAGGCCGATAATAGTTTTACTTACTCGAGCTGTATACTTATTGCGTTGTATTGTTTATGTGGCTTTGTTGTTATTAATTAAGAATAGCTAATGATGTTGAGGAGAATCCTGGACCCGCTTTGTTCGGTATAGTTGATCCAACTAAAACAAACTGTGCATAGTTTAGTCAAGCTAATGCAAGAAAATTTGGACAGTACACTGCTGGTAAACAATGTGTGGCTTTGCCATTGACTGCAATTGTACACACGTGGGTAAAAGATATTACAACATGGGATTCATCACTTCTAAAATAATAAATTATTATCTATTGGAAACAATTTATATACTTGTATATGAAATTCAATAAATAAAGATTTTTGCTATTGAGTGATGTACCAGAAATGATTTTAGTTGACAATAATTTCTATCATTTACAGTACAGTGATTCTTTCTCAGGAGATGTATTTTCGATCTCAGATGATGAGCCACTTGCTTTTATTATTCTAGAAAGAAAATAACTTATATAAATAATGACTTAAATTGTTGCCTTTGTTGTCAATTTCACTATATTTAAAATGCAAACAATTCCCTTCCTCCTCATGAAAAATCCCCCCCCTCTCCCTTATCACTAATCTAGTGAACACTATATTGGGGGCCTTTTTCACCTCTGGGGAGGGGAAGAGAAAGGACAGACTGAGAGGATTTAATACAATGAATAAAATATTGAAAATGTTTTTGAATTCTTTTGTTCATTTAAAATTTCAACATTGTGTGGTGACACATTTATAAAACAGACTGTACACCTACTTGAAATTTTACAAAGGTAAGGTCACATGGATTACATAATTGTATAACATACCGGTAAGTATTATTGTAACCAGTTAACATTAATTTTTTACCCACGGTCTTTCCCCCGCCTCTTAGTGGCTGAGGAAAGAGTTAGGGTACAAGGTATGTTGCCTGTATGTATGCAACATACATGCTCGTACACAAGTGCATGCCTGTTTTTCTTTTCGAAAGGAGAAGTTAACATTTTAAAGTTTCTATCACCTCAAAAAACCCTTTTCTGCTATAACTAATCCTCTTGTTTGCTAAACTACTGTCCCCTTAATTCAAAATCCCTGTTTGAGGTTCCACGAAAGTTGAACTATATGTAGTTGTAATCATTTTGATCTATGACAGCGCAAGGAAGGGGAATGGGTTTAATAGACCACGATGACATCACATACTACTTTGCATAGAGTTCTCAAGTGGTGACATCATAAAAATTTGATCACTTTCGAGAGTGAAACTAAGATAATCATGCCCTGTTCACATGACGAGGGCGATTGCAATTTTTTTCTCTCTCATGCTCTCCTTCCTTCCCTTTTTCCTTTCTTCGGCAATATGCGGAGAGCCTTTACCGAAGACTGATCATGCTATTAAGTCTGATCAATGTGGCAATGTCATGCATTATAAATTGTGGTAAATTTGGGCTAATGGTTGTTGGGCATTGCTTTTAGAATATTTGGTGGCTCCTAAAGGAAATGAAATTATGGGATTTGTTGAGATATTTTGAAACAACAACATCTGAAAAGCCTAGCTGACAAAAACTAGCATTGTGGGGCAAATTGCCTCGGAGATACTAGTCCTGTTTTGCTCTGTCAACTCCATACAAATCCTTCCAAATTTGACTTGATTTCTAATGTTATGAACTGAGTCAAATTTAGAAGGATTTGCATGGAGTCATCAGAGCATAACTGGGCTAATATCTCAGAAACATTTTGCCCTAAAATGCTAAGTTTTTGCGAGTAGGCCTTTTGGATGTTTCTCTTTCTTTCCTGGGGGTGGGGCTTAATAGATGTCACTCTGTCCAATGCCAGACGACTTTACTCGTCAATGGGGCTGGGTCCAGGGCAGTTCACACCACACCTGTGTCAAATGACGTAAACAGAAATTTCCCACAAGGAACAAAGAAATCTTAACTCAGATAGTTATCGTCAAATAAAACAGAATCCATTGCTACCTTAGATTTATGGGCAGCTCGTAGTCCACAAGATAGTCTTTTAGATTAAACCCTTCCTGATCAATAACACTTTGTTACATAGTATGCTAACCAAGCACTTCATGGTACAAGCATTGGGCCGATTTTGCTCCAATATTAGGGCAGGGGACAAGTTGACTGGCAATATCTCTACTACTCTACCGTATTTACCCGTGTATAAGTCGATCCCATGTATAAGTCGACCCCCCATTTTTGATGGCAAAAAAAGCAATGTCTTAATTTCTTTGTTAAATGTTCATGGGGTACTAATCTTGTATTCTTCGCTTTCTGGAAATGTGGATGCACACAAAATTCAGGGCCTCAAGCGCTTAATAGTTTTGTGGTTCAGAAGTTGTTTTATGCGGGCATTTTGTCCTTGAGTTTCGAAAAAGTTCTCAGAAAATCAAGCATGTAAACCTCAAACTAACCTGTTTCATTGTTCAAGGATAAAGGGCTTTAGAGGATAAGCACAACATCTCAGAAGCAGGAGTCAATCTTTGAAAATAACTTCAAAAATGATGCAAAATGTGCAAGGTTTAATTGGTCCTTGACTTATAATTTCTCACATTACAAACAAACAAAACTCATAAACCAAACAATACAAAGTTTGCAAAAGCAATTAAATCAGCCAGGTTTGTATAAAGAATAAAAAACAATCATCACCAATCAGCATTTTCAGGAAACACGAGTGACGATGCTTGCACACAAACACGAGGTATTGTGCCAGGTTACTAAGCCGTTGAATGATCCCGTTTTATTTGAAAAAACAGAAATGCCTTTTAGAGCTTTCTGCCTTTGGAAAACTAAAATTTCCAGTTTCTATTTGATACGGTATTTGTGCTTGTGAGTATCTTCAACATTTAGAGTTGGCCAAATCCTTTTTCATTTCGAATTGCTTACATTCATTTTGAAGTCTTAGCTCTTTTGTCATTCATTTTGAAGTCTTTTGTCCACTGCCTTCATCATGCTTAAGACAACATTATTATGTTAATTTTGAATAAATTATTTAGCTGGAACTTGGCTCTAAATCTTTGACCCGTGTATAAGTCGAGGGCGATTTTTGGAGCTTCTTTTGAGGCAATAAAAGGTCGACTTATACACGGGTAAATACGGTAATTACTGTATGCTACTTTGAATAAATTATTTGGCTGGAACTTGGCTCTAAATTTTTTGACACATGGGTCTAAAGTTGAGGGTATTTTTGTGGCCCCTCAAATGTTAATGTCCGTCTACTTCTCCAGAGACTGACACCTGCTTCAAGTTTGAAAACCCTGACTGTCTCATTGTGTTTCTGGTACATATATGGGCCATATTTACCCGTGTATAAGTCGACCTTTTATCGCCTCAAAAGAAGCTCCAAAAATCACCCTCAACTTATACACGGGTCAAAGATTTAGAGCCAAGTTCCAGCTAAATAATTTATTCAAAATTAACATAATAATGTTAACGATGTCTTGGGCATAACGAACGCAGTGGACAAAAGCCGACGTAAAAGACTTCAAAATGAATGACAAAAGACTTCAAAACGAATGTAAGCAATTCCAGTTGAAATGAAAAAGGATTTGTCCAACTCTAAATGTTGAAGATACTCACAAGCACAAATATGAAATAGACACTGGAAATTTTCGTTTTCCAAAGGCGGAAAGCTCTAAAAGTAATTTCTGTTTCTTCGAATAAAACACAATCGTTCAACAGCTTAGTAACCTGGCGCAATACTTCATGTTTGCGTGCAAGCATCGTCACTTGTGTTGCGTGAAAATGCTGGTTGGTAATGAATGTTTTTTATTCTTTATACAAACCTGGCAGATTTAAATGCTTTTGCAAACTTCGTATTGTTTGGTTTATGAGTTTTGTTTTGTTTGTCATTTGAGAAATTATAAGACAAGGACCAATTAAACCTTGCACATTTTCGCATCGTTTGCAAGTTATTTTCAAAGATTGACTCCTGCTTCTGTGATGTTGCATTGTGCTTATCCTCTAAAGCCCTTTATCCTTGAACAAACCTTGAAAAATGAGGGGTCGACTCATACATGGGATCGACTTATACACGGGTAAATACGGTACGTGTGTGAGTGTGTGTTGTGTTGCCTGTTTTGCTCCTGACGTCTACACGTGTACCGTATTAACCCGTGTATAATACACACTTTTTTTCTGATAAAACAGCTCCGAAAATTGAGACGCGTATCATACACGGAATCCATTGTTTAATACACGTGTCCCTCATTAGCATATAAATGGAGACACATTGGTTTTTGATTGAAAAGTAAAAGGCTTAAACAAAGAGTTAAAAATTTAGATCCACTAATAAATTAACCTTCCTGTTTAAATGAACAACTGAACAACATAGCCTTCACTTTTGAGCGATTAACTGAAACATCAAAATGGCCACAAAAAAACTCAACGAAGTTTACAGTGCCGGTCTGATAAATAACACTCATAAATTTCGCTGTTACATTGTAAAACTTTGCAAAGAACACAACTACCCACTACATGTTACTGGAAATTTATATGGACAAAACACCAGTGATCTTCGATATGTCGCCGAACCGAACGGATCAACATTACACCGCAGAGAAGAAGTGTCACAACGGGAAATGAGAAGAATCACGTCACTGTTTTGTTGGTGTGTGCTGGTGATGGATCAAAATTAAGACTAATGGTGATTTTCAAGAGGAAAACTGTGCCTAAAGTTGAAAACAAGCACAGGGTTATCAGTGACGCCCAAGAGAAAGGCCGAATGAAGAGTTTGGCGTGCTCCATGTGGTGTACTGGGGAGACAAAGAAGCCTGCTTGTTTATGCTTTCGAAGCTTGTGTGACAGACAGCATGAAAGCAGCATTTGCAGAGAAAACACCAATTGATTTAGTGTTAATGTTTCTTTAAATAAAGGCATGAATAGGAATGATGGGAATGGCAGGCAGAATCCGATTCATGCCAATTTTCAATTTTGGTTCGCAGTTGCAATAACTGAACCAATCACTAGCCACTGGGATTGACAGCCAAACAGTTAATTTCAGAACAACTGGTCACTTGATTTGTTACAGGTTACTTACATTTTGTTGAAAAACACTTTGGATTCATCTGTAGTCGACTTAGGGATGAGGGACTCTTCCAAAGCTCTGAGAATTTCTCCACATATGTCCCTGAGTTCCTTTTCTATATTCTCCTTGTACTTCACAATGGTGTCTTTGTTCTTGTCAGCTCTACTTTCCAAGGAACTTAAGATGCGCCATGCAGCTCTGCGCGCACCAATTACATTCTTGTAGGCTACAGACAAGAGGTTTCGTTCTTCAACTGAAAGTTCACTTTCTGCTGCATTTGTCACTTTCTTCATAAAGTCAGCCATGTCTGAGAGAAAATCAACGTGATTTTGTATACAATTTAGTTTCTTGAATAAGCAACAAGCTTGCTTTACAAAACATACATGTAGGTTGTACAGGTCGCTGCATGTAGATTTTTGACAAATACATGTAAAATTAGGGATGAAAATTGCATTTTTTTACCTTAAGAGAAAAGAGCTAAAGCATTGGCGGGTTTTGGAATGAGAAAGGCCACCCAGGCCTTCCAGAGGCTTCATCTGGAAGACTGAGTCACATAAAAAACCTTGACTAGATCTTGAACTCTGACTAAGTAGGACATCACTTTAGACCATACAAGTGGAGAAGGCAGTGTACTGTGTCGACATTGACTTTTATGCGGTTACATTTAAGACTTTTAAATCAAATGACCCTCATGAAAGGCTGCATGGCCTCTTCTCATGCTAACATTAAAACATACAAGAAAAAAACATAAAAGGATAGAGTAAGCTCCACATGTTTTAGCTGCCTATTTAGTGTTAGTTTTTTGTAGTTTTTGGTGTTGTTGTTGTAATTTCCTGCCTTTTAGCACTTAAGTTTGTTTTTTCTTTTGTTACACTGTTTGCGCGCGCATTACTCGATTGTTTGCATTTACTATTGTTGTAATGTTTACCGGTAATTTAAAATTCTAACAGCAATGAATCAATGTAAATTCAAATGGACCTCTTTAGCTTGTACATTTTGTTTTCCCATTTCAGACCATGTGATGTTACTCTAGGGAACAGTTTCTTTCAAATGTCGTCTTATGCATGTGCATATGTATGCATAACTCATGAAAAAAAAAAAAAAAATTCCCCTGGGAACATCACGTGGTCTGAAATGGGAAAACAAAACATACAAGCTAAAGAGGTCCATTGCAACACTGACACAATATCAAATTTGCACTGTAATAAACACTCGCAACTGAAGATGATCAATGATCGATCGAAACGTGTCTTGTAAACTCAAAGCTGTTGTCCATTTTTTACAAATACTAGTTTGTCTGCTTTTATCCAGACATTTTTTTCCAATCAAAACAGATTTCATTGTGTGGTCTCAGGAAAGTGACACTTTGGAAATTTTCACAACCAAAAATGTTACGGAACTGATATCTTGTAAAAAGATTTATTTCTAGGTCATCTTCAACCTTAAGCCCATGGAAGAGGGGAGCTGTAATCTGGATACTGAGAACTGAAAATACAAGTGATGGGCTCTAGAGTGATCTGAAGAGGTGCACCACAAGATTTCGCTTGATGTGGATTTCATGCCAAATTGTTATTCTTCATTCAATAACCTAACTACAACTGCCAATAAAAAAGATCAGGGAATACTCTATATTATTGTGTGCACCTTTGGCCCTTTAAATCGTAAATGTAAAAGTAAAATAACACTAACGACTGCACCGAATCTTTGCATAAGTTGCATCTTTACACAACCAATGATGTCAAAATCCTCAACAAGATCCCAGGCCCTTGTTAAAAATATGCAAGGTTTCTTCACATTTTAGATATGTTCTCGGAACAGAAATTAAATTGTTTTTGTACAAAAACGCTTCTTAGACCATTACAGTTTAGATTTTAAAATAAAAAAATAGTGGTGAAATTTTAAGTCATGTGCACTTTAAGGTGCAAGTGTCTCTAAAATACAAATTCTTAACTCCTCATCAGATCCGCTCAGACTATATGTATGACCTCTAAATGCCATCTCTCTCTAGACCAAACAGCCAGCTATAAGCTGAAGGAGGCTTACACAATGACAGCAATGATTCATAGGCCTGGGATGTACATGTATAAAATATCATAATTTAAAATTCCCAGGAAATAAAGATATGATTTTCTTTCCCTCAGGGCCAGTCATTAATAAATATTATTTATCTTATTATATCTCTCAGATAGTACTGGAGCTATGATTGTAGAATATGGCCCACTGTACCGCCTGCTAAATTTGTAATTTTGATGCACCATTTTCCAGCATTTTTGATAGTTTGTGTGAAATAAACTTGTGAAACTATAAAATTAATCTTGCAAGTGACTATTTCAAAGCCCCAATAAGATTTTTTTCCTTTTTCCAGATTTTTTTGCATGACAATCAATTGTGGCGCTTGAACGTTTTATTTGACTTCAGCTAGTTTCCTTTCCACCTGCCTTATTACACCAGAGATACAATAAATATCTTCATAACCTAATTTTCTCGGTCTGTCATGTAAGTAATCCTCGTTTTTTTCCTGTTGATTTATGGCCCACTGGGTCAAAAATCAAAGGAAAAAACTCTGTAAGTAACCAACAGTAAAGACCTCGACCTCGGTTACTAAGACGTATATCATGAAATTTAAAGTATTTTTGTGATTAATCTAACTTCCACTGTTTGCAACTTACAAATGTACCAAAACTAAAATTTGGATAGATTCTTTAAAACCCAACAACTTATTTGAGAGTATGTGCAATGTGAATTATGTATAAATGGTACACATAAAAGGTGCTGCTACAGGAAGACCTATCTGCCAGGTTTTCGGATATTGCTCCCAAATTTGCATCACAGAAAGAATGATACCATCAAAGTTTAATAACCTTCTGAGGTTTAAAAAGCTATAGCAGCCATTGGAAATTCATAAATACGTAAAACGAACCCATGCTTTTATCCATTCTCACCTGGCAAAAATACAAAATAATTGATAAAATGAAGTCAACAACAAAATGCATTGAAAAAGAAAAAACTTCACTCGTGTACACGGAAATGTTGAAAGAAAAAATGGTTTTGATTGCGCGAAGAAGCTCGATTATATTACTAAACCAATTAGCAACCCCTTTGAGTTTGTACGGAATGGCCTCGCATTATAAGAAAAGACGAAATATTTTTACATGTGAGCTTGTCATCACTTCTGTACGCTCATACACAAACTTAAAAAGTTGTACGAGTGCGTAATCGCTAAACATAAGACAGGAAAAAATGTTAAAGAATAGATTTTTAATGGGAACTGATCCCTGAAAAATATTTTACCAGTAATCTCTCACATATCACAGTCAATGAATTTAAATTTGCTTTTTACGTACAAAGCCGGTATTTAAGACCGACGCAATGGAATGGCAGTAGCCATGAAAATGCTGACAAACAGCGTAAGCTGACCATAATTCCTCTAC
>OX421449.1:42427170-42434670 GCA_949126865.1 Montipora capitata | reverse complement strand
AGGTTAGAGAACCAACACACTCAACCCGCATTATGGTGCTGCATCCAAGAATCTCAAGCCACGACGGGAAGGTGAGTGCTCTGACTACTGCACCACCTCTGTTGCTCTCTACGAGGGCGAGTGCAGTCCGATTAAAGAATAATGAAACAGCATAACCCATTCCCTCCTGAGAGCCGAACTTACAGATTTTACTCCAATGCCAGGTGGTTTTACTTTAGGTGTAAATGGGTTAACAACATCTACAATCTTGAACAGAATAAAATAAACAATTAGTACCCCCTCCCCCCAAAATCAATGACGAATCTGCGTGCAAGTTGAAGCCCGCCATTTTTTCATCATTGAAATTGGAGGGAGGGGTGGTCTTCATTTTCCATTTGAAATGTCTAAGATTGTGGGTCTACTGTGTAATGTTCTATGACGAAGTCATACATGTAGTACTAATTGCGTGACTTTGAGATTAAAACAGTATGTGAAAGGAATTGCTCGGTGCCCGTTCTCTCCTTTGTGTTAACATCACATTGCCGACGAGGTAAAACCGATTTGAGAGAAGCTCTTCAACTCACCACATGACTCATATGTACATCAAATTCACTTCTCAACTTACACCGAGCTCCGAAATCTTGATATCAAGTTTAAAAACAAGCACACAATGGCAGAAGCATTACCTCATTTCCCACCGTTCAACATCAGCGACCAACCAGGAGCGAAAGGCCCTCGCTGGAAGAAGTACATCACCAGATTCAAGAACCTCATGGTCGCAAAGAATGTCACAGACGCTGCAAGACAAAGAGCACTACTTCTACACTATGTAGGAGAGGACACAAACGAAATATTTGACACCTTGCCAAACACAGAGGCCGCAGAAGAAAACACGCTAACCAAACCTATCGACGCCTTGACTCTTCATTTTGAGGACAAGAAAAACATTGTTTTCGAAGAATACCAGTTTACGCAAGCGAGGCAAGAAGATGATGAAACGATTCCAGCTTACCATACGCGTCTAAAGAAACTCGCCCAGACGTGCGAATTCGCAGACGTTGATCGTGAAATTAAAGCACAAATTATCCAGCATTGTACATCGACCAAGCTGAGACGCAAAGGTCTGAACGACCCCACTGAGAGCCTAAAGGATCTTCTGGGTTACGGCAGAACGCTTGAATTAACGGAAACTACGATTATCGACCTAGAATAGTTGGACAAGGCAATAAACAAGTTCCGAAACACAACAGGCACAAACATTTCAACTCAAACACGCGCCAAAACCACAGGAAGCCCAATGCTGGCCCAAAATCGACTCAAGAACACAAGAAGCCAAATAACAAGAAAGAAACTGAAGGAAAGCCGCAAAAATCAAACTCGACATGCCCAAACTGTGGAGGAAAATACCCACACGAAGGAGGAATGCCTAAATGCCCGGCCTAAGGAACTGAATGCTACAATTGTGGAAGGTTCAACCACTTTGCGAAGTACTGCATGAGCACACCTAGACAACAAAATGACGCTGGGACCCGACCGGCTGATCGAAAACCTGTAGCGCAACCTCACAGAAGAGTACCTTTTCACGTGAGAAAGCAGTTAGAAGAACAGCTGGAGAAAGATGAACAACCAGGAGTAATCGAGCGCGAAGACGGACCTACACGATGGGTATCCCCCTTCGTTGTTGCACCCAAGCGTGAACCCGGTTAATTAAGTGAGAGTGTGTGTAGATATGAGGCAGGCAAACAAGGCCATACAGCGAGAGTGCCATCACCGACAATCAAAGAAATAATCAAAGCCCTGAACGGAGCAACGGTGTTCAGTAGACTCGACTTCAACCAAGGGTACAATCAACTGGAGTTAACGCCAGAATCGAGGTACATCACAACCTTTAGCACCCATCTTGGTCTACGAAGATATGTACCCGTCTTAACTTTGGTGTATCAAGCGCTCTAGAAATCTTTCAAAACATCATCTGTGAAACCCTCGCCGGAATCCCAGGAGCAATAACTCTTAGCGACGATATTCTGGTCTTTGGTAAGACCCAAGAGGAGCACGACCAAGTCCTGGAAGCAACATTCAAACGCCTGCGAGAAAGCGGACTGACCTTGAACCGGAACAAGTGCGTCTACAACCAACCACAACTTGGGTTCTTCGGATACGTAAAATCGTCTGGCGTTAGACAGAGTAAAAATACTAAGTATGGCCGGTTTAGGCCGGTTTAGGGGTGAATGGGTTATATAAATTATTAATTAATGGGGCATTTTTTCGAAATCCAAAGAAAACAAAGAATCAGTTTTTTGGTCATCAATCACATAAAGGGCATTTGAATGGCTTCTTCGTCTGTGCTGTTTTCGTCATTTGCACATGCCTTACTATGCAATTGATAAGATTCTAAGCCAATGCAGAAAAAGGCCAAAATACTAGAAAATGGCGCAATATTGACTTAATAAAACCCTCACTGAATGGTTTAACATTATAATAAGCGCGGGCATTTTGGTCAAGGCTCGTAAAACTACTTCACAATTCACAAAATATCCTCACATTATTGTATGTTGAACCATTCAATAAGGTGTCTGTCTTTTTTTATTTAGTTTGGTTCTTAGATATAGTTAATCCTAATCACTTTTATTGTTATTTTTAAGTGATTTCATTGCATTGCATTGTATTGTATTGTACAGAAGTTACTTAAAAATATACATTGGGTCTTACCTCCTGAGTTTCTTGAAACATGTCTTCACTGCTTTTCTTCTTCCTTGGCGTCCGCTTGAAGACGTCATCTGTCAGACGCTCAGGTAGCTTGAAATTGCTCAAGTCTATTTTGGTGCTGGTGGCGATCGCATATGCCTGATTAACCCGCCTCAAGGGAACTCCATTCACCTTGAATGGCCCTGTGAATGCATATGGAGTATTTGTTTTTAAAAGATTTAAAAGCAACAACCAAAACTATAGCTTAAGTTAAGGTTCTCATTGCATCTGGGTCCTGACTCTTCGAAGCATGATTAGCACTAACCTATAGGTTTTGATACATCTTAACCAAAAGTTAGCACTAGCCAGGCTTCGAGCAACAGGCTCCAGGTTGACAATCAGGGTTTGACACTACTCTGGCTTGAATAGTACTAAACGAAATTTACAAAGTTACAACTAGTAGTAATCTCGGATTACTGAAGAGCATTCGACAGTCGCTTTGAGAGCAAAGGGGAAGGGAAGTGAAAGAAAGAGTCAATCTTATAGGACCGAAGTTTGAGGATAAGAGCATGGACTTCTTGAGATGGTTTCAATGAGCACCGACTCAAGTGACTGGATTGAAGTACTCGGCTTGACTCTGAACAACAAGTGTGATCTGTTTGATTTAAGAAGGTAACTTGTGGTCAAAAGAACTACCGTACGCGCCGTTTCTGATACAAGGTAAATAGCCCCCTGAGAGGACACATGGTTACTAGTAAAATACTAAACCCAGAAAGATTGAAGAAAATAAAACAAATCGAGTAACACTCACAGTCCCGAGTGACTTCAAGAACACGGTATATCTATACGTATGCAAATTAATGTCCCTTGTTAAAAATCAGTGTGTTGAGACCACAATGATTTATGTCAAAAACGAGGGCAAGTGTTTCATCAGGGGTTCCAAACACCTCAAAACAATAAAAGCACTCCACCTACAGTGTCACGCTTTCATCTGTTTCTCAGTGTTTGGAACCCCTGATGAAACACTCGCACTCGTTTTTGACATATTACATATAATAGGGTTTTCTACAAATTTCCACAAAGTCAGGTAATTATACCTGCCTTGGACACTTATAAAAAGACTGGATGAGTTCCTTATACTTTTGTACAATTGTGCAATTCCTTAAGAATTCCCTATGAGTCATCACCTGTCACAAGAAGGAGACCAGATGCAAGCTGCTTGAGAAAGACAACCCTCTGAAAAGAACCAAATAATAAGCCTTCATTACTTGAGTTGGAAAACTGTTGTCCTTGCAAAAACTCTGAGCCTTAGAGGAAGACATCACTGATGAAATGTGGGATAGTTGTTTCAGGGTTTATAAGAAGAGCATGTTTTAACTTATGTAGAAAAAAAAACCCTGTCTACTATCATTTTATTTCTTGCTGGTAGTTTCCTACCACAGAGACAAAAATTACAAACACAGATACACTTCTTTTTTTTCAAAGGCAAGAAATGCATGCCATTAGTTTCCACATCACCAAAAAGCTTATGTTGTTAACAAAAGCGAGCTGATCCAGTTGAGCTGTGGAAAAATTGAAATGTCATGAAACTGGTGAGAAATCCACATTTACTGAAACTGCAGAAAGATTGTAGATGTGTCCTGAAATACCCCTAATTAGATGCATATGGACTTCAAATAAGCATCCGGAAGTGTCCCCTGCTCTTCTTCTCAACTTCAACATCACTCCATAACCAGAAATCCTAGACAGTAAGCGGCTCGCCTCGCGGGCGCGGATTCAAAATGGCGGCCAGATCGAGTAAAAGAGTAAGTAAGGGATTTACAAGGATTTAAATGCATACTGCAACGCATACTGCAACAATGACTCCACGACATAAATTTTCCAAGGTTGAAATGATTTATTTGGTGTTATATCGGACATGGCTTAATTTTTTCCCCGCAACCTTCACGCTTCTTAGAGGGCTTCTTCGATCCTGCATTTTATTTTAAATTTGGTCAGTACATAATAATTTCCCATATATAACGTACTTACCATTTTAACAGGGAATACAACTGACCAAAAAAACGAGCTAAAAACAAAATGGTTTCCAAAGCTGAACGAAAACAAACCGGTTTTCGAAGCATTTCTGCTTCACTAATGGCTCCAACCTGGCGTATGCCTCATTAAAAAAAATCCTGCTTTTTGGTCAAAAAAGGCACTGCCTTAGTGGACATTTTTTCGGGAGAAAAATACTCCTTTTGGTAGTTTAAAATCACATCTTTTGAATGGGAAGCTGGGGAAATGTATCGGAGAAACTATTTTCTCTCTGCAGACGAAGGGAGGCATGAAGGTCAACACTACTTTAAGAGGTTAGTAAGAGGATATTGTGTTCATTTATGACTCTACTTCGATCAAAAATGGCACTGCCTAGAATAATTTTATCCTGACGTTTCCTTCGATTGAAGTGCTGTTCGATCGTTGCTTTATCGATTTTTGAGCTGGGGAAAGTTGCATTCTCGGCGACAAGGACAAAAAATGCAATAGTTTATAATTTCCCCCTCATTCTCTTTATGATCTGCCGCCATATTTAATCTGTATATGTGTCCTTTGCGCTTGCTTACAGCTTAGGAGGCAGCCATGTTGTATAGAATTTCTGGCTATGTGTGTGTCGGAATACAGACAATTAAAGTCACAAAAGTGTCCCCAAATAGTTGCTCCTCAAGTAAGGAAAAACAGCTGCATTTAGGTAACAAAAAAAGTTGCCACGGCTCGAAATTAACGAAAAAATCCAGTCGCAACTTTGCGACAAGATACGAAAATTTCATTGCAATTCTGCAAATTTTACTCGCAAAATTGTCATGCAGCATTGTGTTGTCAGCAGTTCAGTGAAAAGAAACCACTGAAAGAATGGAGTAGTGCACGTAACATCACAGCTAAATTATGCTACAATTACGCTATCATCAGATTGAAAGAAAATTCACAGCGAGAAACAAAACAATTTTGTCATTTCTTTTATTTCTTTTAGCAAAAGTTTTGAAAGAGAGCGAAGGTGAAAACAAGTTGCTAATTTGCAACTTCTCCAGATATTTTAGTTGCTAAGGGAAAAAAATTCAGTCGCAAATGCGACTGTATTGGTCACAATTTCGAGCCCTGTAATCTTTACGTATACCCTCACCATATTGCTGGAAATAGGCAGAAAAGGCTTAAGTACACTTAAAGGGATACATGTACTTCCATGTTAGATGTCCAAATTGGGCATGCATCTAATTTGGTGCATTTCTGGACACAGGCACTACATTAGAGTCATGTCAAGTCCAAAGAGTTTACCTTGTAAAATACAATCAGCAGCGATGTATCCAGGTTTTCAAATTTGGGGGTCCTCTGGACCCCTTTTTGAAAAATTTGGGGGTCCATTGCAAAATTTTGGGGGTCCAGCTAATTAATATTCAAGAATTAATATGCGATCTATTGCCTCTTAATTGCTGTTGCAGTACCCTTTCAGATTTCTAATTGCACAAAAATAAAGTCTTATCCCTCCCAACGAATATGTACTTAAAATGATCAATTTCTTTGAAACTGTTGTGCCTGTTGATTCATCGATCAAAATGTATGGGCTGTCAAAGCTCCATCGATCACATTGAAATCCGTATGCTGTAGGAGCTGTTGGCTCCAGTTGATAAATGATCTAGATCTCCACAGAAAAAAAAAAACAGAACTGAATCTCAATTTTCCGTAAAAGAGCATCATTTATTTTAACTACACTTGAGGCGTAATTTAGGAACAAAAGAGTAAACAAATGTTAGCGATCGATGCACAGGTCATCGTCGGCCCGTGCGGCCGTGACTTCGCCATGGCCAATGTTAATAATCAAGCGATTGAATACATTCAAGTTTCATGTTCAACACGTTAATTATAACACTAACTCCGAAAAAAAGTTGCATAATTTGCAAAACAGACAAGTTACGTGCAAAACAAGAACCGAGACGACGATGACACGTGTGCGCCCGGAATTAATTTTTTTATCAACAGGGTCGCACAAAACAAAAATTTAACATACTTTGCCTTTGGATTCTCTGTTATTTCGCTCACGATAAGCGAACTAATGCTTGAAATTTACTTGGAAAGCATGCAACAAACTGAACTTGGACCGAAATGTTTTATTATCACTGGCGGCAGATCGAAAGTGTCGCCGATTGCCTCACGTAAAAAACAGCTCAGATCATGTCACGCAACACGTGCGAATTCAAAACTCGACTTCTGAAGCTGGACATAATGGTTGACAAAATGAAATTATTGGACTACGAAAATCCGAAAATAGCAGCTAACCTTGAAATTTGAGGAACTCAATCATTTCTCCGTTGTGAGAAATGGGAATGTTCAATTTCCTTGTGAAATACGCCGTTCGCATGTTTTTCCTGGCGTTGGTAATTTGCGTAAACATTCGATTTTTTTTCTGCGTCCAATTGGACCCTTTGTTCCATATTCTATGCGTCCAAAAGGAAAACGAGTGCGTCCCAGGACGCAATGACGCACTCTGCATACATCGCTGAATCAGGCTGATTTCCTTTAAACATTTGGATACATTGTTTTTGATACCCTCAACAATCTAATTACAGAGAGGACCTTTGTACTGGAAGTTCAATCAATTTTAACTGCATGATTCTAGTGGGTTATATTCACTTGATGGCAGAAAAACTCTGTGCTTTTCAAAGCCATTTTGCAGAAATTCAGGTGTGATGTCATGTCATTTGAATGACATATATACAAATGTGACCATTGATTTCATAATTATTCTGGAGACAAGTCTAAGCGAAGTATAAACTTATCTAATGCTGATGTGCTTGTAACAATATTTGC
>OX421449.1:42417170-42419670 GCA_949126865.1 Montipora capitata | reverse complement strand
TTTTTAGTTCTACAAAACCCACAGCTTCTTCACAACCATTAATACACATTGTTTACTTAAACATGCCTCAAACCGCTTCAGCCCTTTCACACCTTAGTAAAACACCCCCAACTGATGAGTAAAATTAGTCTGGGATTAGACAGAGTAAAATGTCACTATCAGAGTTAAGTGTCGCTCTCAGGTAGGAAAGAGTTAAGTTGAAATAAAAATGGTTTAAATTTGATTCAAATTCACAAAGATTAATCTTGATCTTAGGCGATACTCTAGATCACATCAGCAATATAAAGCTCTGTGGCATTCCACCTCAACTTAATAGACCTAATCGGCTAACCCAATGTTGTACCCAATTCAAATCACGAATCGGTTACAACATTGAGTAAGCCGATTTGGACCATGAGTTCTGTAGCAAAGTGAATCCACCTTAACTTGTTACAAAAGGTAAACACTGATTACCCTTTCTAATCCTCTAAACTGAAATATTAAAGAAACTTACATTTGAGGACAAATCCTTCAATTTTTTAGCAAGAGAGGGGCAGCCATAAAATTTCTTTTGAGAATGCAATTTTTTCCCAGTATCTGCATACTTACAGGGACATCTTTCACCAATACAATTAATCCTCTACAAAAACTTATTTTAATAAATGAAATGTAAATTTAAAATGTTTTGACCACAGGATTTACAGCTTCACTACAGAATTCAGGGCCACACCTAAAGACTCCACTGATGAGTGGGCTCCTTTGGCTCATTCACTGCTGAGCCAAATGAGCCCCCAGTATAACAGACCCCAATGTTTGTATGACTTGCTCTGTTATCCACTGAAGGGCCAAATTAAATGAGACAGGCCACCACTGTAACAGACCTCAATAGACCATTTTCCAGTTCCCTGCTCAGTTACCAGGCCTCTGAATAAAAGCGAGGCTGGACTTGACCTTGCTTTGATACAAACCTCACTTCTTAGCATTACAACAACATGATTTGCATGAGAAAAGCAATTAGGTTTGTATCAAAGCAAGGTCAACCTACGGCCTCACTTTTATTCGAAAGCCTCGTAACTGAGAACAGAACTGTAAAATGGTCTATTTAACAGTATGACTCATTCTTAGATCCAATTGCAACGCCGAGCCAAATGAGCCACTGCAGTACCTCAACCAGTCTTGAAAGCGGCCCTGTATTCTGTAATTGCTCCGGATTTACTGCTACATGACCTTAAAGTGCCCCTGTGATCAAAAACACCACTTCCTTTTTTCCTTCAGATTTTGAAAGTGTGTTTGCTTAACACCTGACTGGCAAAATTTTGAGCTTTGATTTTTATCCAAAGGCCGTTTACTTTGAGTGTAAGTTTTGGATTTCACGGTCCGCCATTACTCACGTTCAAAACTGACCGATTGGACCTCAGACGGTTGGATCCAGGGAAAAGTGACGTCAGAGGCTCACTAGCTTAAAATTTCAGCGTGTGAACGCAGCTTATTATATATGCAAAGCGTGAGTTTAAAAGGCTGAAAGCCCAAAACCCCCGTGCTGCATATTAATTCTGCGGCGCACACACGTATTGCATTCTTAAACTAGTGAGCCTTTGACGTCATTTTCTCCTCGATCCAGCTCTCTCAAGAACATAATGTTAGTAATGGCGGACCATTAAATAGGAAAATTACAGTTAAAATAAAGAGGTGTCTTTTTGAAATCAAGGCTTAAAATGTGGGTCACTTAGTGTTTTGTTGAAATCCAAAGAAAAATATGAATTGATTTTTTGGTCACAGGGGCACTTTAACCATAAAAACACTGTTTCTGTGTCTGTATACATTTTTATCTCTTTACAATATCACTATTTTTACTGATCACTGGTTTAAACCAGCAAATCTTTTGATTTTAATCGGTCTTTTCAGTATAAAAAAAGATATTATTATTATTATCATTAAATTTGGGGTATTCCAGTAATTGCCTTTTAAAAAACATTCAGTCATTACTACGGAGAGGTCAACTTCTTGCAAATACTTCGAAACGGGATATAACAGAACTCAAATTGACCGTCTGATGGAAAACAAGAGAGAAAAAACAAGAAATAATTCTTTATTAGAGAAATGACAACCGTGCGAAGAAAGAAAGATTGTTGAACAAGGAATTCTATGAAAGTAAGCCCATGAGATCCTAACAGATACTGGATGGAAGTCGATTTAAAGAAGCTGTTTTCCTTCGTTCTCTTACCTTTGCAAGGGACACGGTGGAAGAGGCAACTAACATCCGGGAGATCCAAATTGAATATCTAGAGTCCGCATTTCGAAAACCTTCTCTTCAGCGGCTTTTTCCATTCCTCGATACGTTGTGTATGGATGGCATCAACCTAATATTGGGCAAGCTTTGCCGCGAAGAAAAAAGTTTCAAAATGGCTTTTAGAACGCGACTTTTGGGAATTTTTCGTTCGCTAAACACTCATAAAACTGGAGCCATTTGTCTAGGTGTGGGAGCGTCAGCCATAGGCATGGGTACCGCTTTTGGATTTTC
>OX421449.1:42367170-42407170 GCA_949126865.1 Montipora capitata | reverse complement strand
GCATTTGCTTTGTGTGTCTTTCATTTGATAATTTTTTTTACAGTTTCCCCAATAGAGAGAGTTAGAGAACTTAAGCTCCACTATACAAGCTTGAGGCTCGAACAAAGTGGTTATTATTGTTGCCACTGTTATTGCTATTGGCATTATCATCATGATTATTATTATTATTATTATGTTAAACCTGGTTTTCACTAGCAATGCAAGCACAAGGGCAAGCATAAGAGCACTTATTTCCCCGTAACGACAAAGTTGTCGTAAGCATATGCACGAGGATTAAAATTTCTCCCTTTCCTTGTGCTTGCACTTTTGTTTGTGTTAGGAGAAAATGGGATAATAATCAGGGGCAAAGCCAGGATTTTTCAAAGGGTGGGGGGGGGGGGGGGGGTCACACTGTGCCAAACAGAGGGTACTCACCAGATTGTGGTTTTTTCGCCACCTGAATATTGTAGGTTGTTTGCTTTAAAAAAGGCTTACAAGGGGGGGTCACGGGCATCCTAGGACCCCCCCCCCCCCAGCTAAGCCCTTGATAATCATAGTGCATAGTGTGCTGCGTCTCCCCATGTCTGGCCAATTAAAGAGCTCGATCCAGATTCCCCACGTCTGAGCATTTGAACACAATGGGAGAGGCCATGGTTGATTTTGATGCTTATGTTAACATTCGCTTTGCACTTGTGCTTGTGCTTGTATCACTAATGAAAACCTGGACTTACTGAACATACTTACAGGGAAAAGAGTGTAGTTGATTGAGTGATGGAAGGTGGTAAAATCTAACTCTGAAAGTGAGATTTTTCGTTTATTAAAGCCACTAATAAATAATCAGCAAAACAAAGGGTTCAGGGTGTAATAAAAAATGTAAGAGCCTTCTTCTGGACATGGCTATTAATCAGGTTTTGTTTTAGGTGAATGTCGTGGTGTTGGTGGTATTTTCTTCGATGATCTCGACAAGCCCTCGCAGGAAGCAGCATTTCAATTCATCGAAGCAGGTGCAAATGCTGTCCTTCCTGGCTATATTCCTATTGTAGAGAAACACAAAAATGATCCTTACACTGGAGCAGAACGACAGTGGCAGTTGCTAAGGAGAGGAAGGTGGGTTTTCTTTCAAACTCTATTAATTATTAATTTAAAAGGAACCCTCTGACTTCTCTTCCAATATTCCTTCGTTCTGTTTAGCATATTTTATCTCTAATCATTTTATGTCAACTTGGTCCTGCCAAGTTCGCAATCTTCTGCCAGGCTTAGCTGTCCATTCTCCTCTTCCACTCTAAAATTGGTTTTATCCCAGTTTTTCTTATTTCTGCATTTCCGAGGTTCCACTCCTCAACAGAGCCTCGAAAAAATGTAATGAAAAGAGGTAGGAGCCTTCACACATCAGCTGAACTGGCTGTACGGTGAAGGAAATTTCCTCGGGTATCTAGGTGAACTTTCTCACAGTCAGAAAAACTTTCAAACAAGTGAAATCCCCACAATAAAGCTGTAAGAGCATTAATGACACAGTACGACGTTAATTTTGTTGATCAACAAATGTTGAACCGTGTGACACTAGCTTCCGGAGAATGGAGAACGATTGGTTGATGACAATTTGTTGAACGGAACAATTTGTTGAACGGAATAGAGCTCGTCTCTGTTTTACACAGAAAGGGGGTTATTAAGTGTGTTGATATCATGGTAAATTTTCCACCGTAAATAAATTTGAAAGCTGACGTTTCGAGCCATTTAAAGTACTTTCTGTATTTCACTTTCCCACCAACGCAGCAGCTTTTCGTGTCTGTTTTAGTCAACTTTGTTCCAAAACGTTCAACAAGGTTACTGGCCTTTTATTTTTTGCACTGTTTAAAACACGACCTGCGAGTTCAAAAAGTTTCCACAGAAAGCGTGTCCCTCTGGAGTCCGAACCGTAAAGTTTCAAATTGTGAGAGGAGAACATGCACCTGACGTTTTTCGGTGATCTGATAGAATGTGTTGCTCATGAATTGTTAATGAGATTTTAAATTGAAATGTAAAGGCCCATTTTCACCCGAGACGCAACGAACCCAACGGACGCAACGAAAAAGCCCATTTTCACCCGAGACGCAACGACAATTAGAACCCACAAATGACCAGCTCCCAACGTCAGTGGCTTCATAGCTCAGTTGGTTAGAGCGTCGCACCGGAATCGCGAGGTCACGGGTTCAAACCCCGTTGAAGTCCTGAATTTCTCAGGCTTCTCTACGCAATTGTAAAAATTGTGTTCATAACTGCGAAGATCATAGCTTCACTTGATTTCATATCCGCAGTTCATATATGATTCATTTCATATACCATTTCATCACGCATTCATTTGTTATTGTTTTTTATTATATAGATATTGATGAAATACCAGGATTTCTCCTTTTACTAAAAAATCATATCTTCACCGCGCGCAGTGAACATATCATTTTTATCTTTCACATGTGAGGATATAGGTGTTGTCATGGTAACCAACACGATTATCCAATAAAACGCGAGCTTTCTCTTCATTGTAAGATACTTTTGTGCTTTAATATAATTCTTCTCTACTACATTAACATTTTTATTGCAAAATTTGACATTATCATGATTTCTTTTTCATAACTTTCATATCTTGTTTTATGTTACACAACATGCGTGTTTTAGCGGTTGGTGACCACTTTTTCATCATTTCGAAACTGAATAAAACAAGTTGTTTTAAATCTAGACATTTCATCAATATCTATATAATAAACAGAACATTACATGGCCGCTTGGGGATACGAATTTTATCTTCTCGTGCTGAAAGTATCTCTCACTCGTTCGCTTCGCTCACTCGTGAGAGATACTTGCAGCACTCGAAGATAAAATTTGTATCCCCGCGCGGCCATGTAATATCCTCTATGTATCTCGAAGGGCGCGTTCCGATTGGCTAACTATTTTGGTCGTGCCAGTTCGTGCTGTTGCCGGAGACATTAGCCTAATCGTCGTGTGGTTTACCGGGTGATTTTAACAAGTGAAACCGCTAAAATTACCTTGGAGTCGACTAATTTAGAATCACCGAAACGGATTTTTTACGCTTCGGCTATTCACCAAGAGGAATAGCTATGGAACAATTCTGAAGCTAACGAGCTGGGTGACATTGTTTCAGTCATGTGCTGAAATGCATGGCTTACTTTAAACTTACTCTTCCTTTGTCAGTTTCGATTTGTTACGATACCTGGGACGCAGAAGTAAAATGCTCTTGCAAAAATGCTTGTGCTCAAAAGGGTGGCAGAGGTTGATGTCTTTGTGGAGCGACAATCCTTCATGTTGTTCGATACTATTCAACTTCAAATAGAAATACTTTAAACAAATATAGACATAAAATACTACGATAAAATTATGAAATGATAAATAGAGAACGCATTCAAAACAGTCCCTGAATCATTTATCGACCTATATAGCTTTTGACAAAGAAGATTCTGAAAGGTTACCTGAGATTTTTTGAATTTTTGTAATTTCGTGATACACGAAGTTATGCGGGGAGCGCGATGCATTCAGGATGAAAACGGGCCTTTACACATAACATGTGTAAAGTTTAACTTTCGAAGGATCATAGCTGCCAGATTCTTGGCAACGTTTCCGGAGTTAAGAGATGAATTATGAATTCACGAGGGTTCAATATCTCTCAAAGTATTCATTGTGTGTCTTTTCACAGATACGTAGAGTTTAATCTGGTTTATGACCGTGGCACCAAGTTCGGACTCTATACTCCAGAGGCCCGTATAGAGAGCATCTTAATGTCCCTGCCTCTGGAGGCCCGTTGGGAATACATGCATGCGCCTGAGAAAGGAAGCAAAGAGGAGAAACTTTTACAGGTTCTACGGAATCCGAGGAACTGGGTTGACTGAATGGGCAATGTGAAGTGTCTATGTTTGTAGTGATGAAGGTACAATCTTTGAACATACAGCTAAGAAACAGAATTAATGGCAACAATAGATGTTGGCTAGGTTTTTGGAAACAGCATTTTTTAATACGAACGGAATATTTTCACAAAGCGTGTGACTGACGCCATGCAAACTGTAGGAAACTTAGAGGACGTGTCTTGAAAGCGGCTAGCAATCAGGGCATAGAAAGCCTGGGCTATAGCTAAGAAGAACATTTCTCACAGAAAGTTCACTAGCGAAAATATTTGCATGGAAATTTGACGCATGCTCAAGAGGAGTTGACAGAATGTAGAGAATTTCCAAGAAACTTTAAAACGGATTATTTGCGAATAAATATGTCTTCGAAACGAGCGCATTCTTGGTGACATGGTCGCAACCAGGAACCCCTGACACAGAGTTTACAACTCACGCCTCAGTGTTATAACTTATCGTTTGCTGGAGCCATCTATAACGGCTTCTCTCGCAAGTATTGTCAACTTAGTTAATGATGTGCGATATCTTTGATAACGGCACAGATTCATTAATTAAGTTTTCAATTTGCGCTAGCAATAGCTATCTTAAGATATCAAACGAGTGATGGGGTTAGTTTTTAAAGAAACTTTGATTCCCGGGAGGGGGGGAGGAACTCGCATATGAAGGGGGCAGGGATGCTTGTCGTCTCGCTTAGGGGTGTAAATTTCGGATTTTCGGATTTTGGTCTCACTTATGGTGTTCTGGGCAATAATAATATGGTCTCTCATAGGGGTAAAAAAAAACCTGGGCCACTCCCCGATTATTCTTCTTGAGGGTTAAAAAATTTTCGACGAGCATTCCCGCCCCTTCATATGCAAAGTACTTGCTTCCCCCCTCCCCCTCCCCCCTCCTCCCCCGGGCTATGGAGCTTCGCCTGTTGGCAGTGGAGCACGAGAAATTTGGTTTCATTTCTTAAACGAGTTAATTTAGGTAAATTAACCATACACCAAAAGAGAGATCTGTGACGAAGCCTTTAGCCCTTCTGACGAACGTCTAGTGCTTGAAACTTGAGATCGCAAATCTTTCTTACACTGGTTAATTTTCCGTTCCGTTGTGGTTTGATAAAAAACAAATTAATCTGAAAATAAATGGGAGATAACGACACAAAGGAGAAGTACTTTCTGTTCGTTCGTAGTCGTAGTCTTCTGCCGCTTTCGCAACGAATAGAGACATTTGTTAGAGAGATTCACCATCACGCAGGGATGGCACCAGGATTTTGCAGTCCGGGTCCTGGGACCCGCATGTCTGGCCAAATTGGGGTCCCAAGCATTTTTTGGGGGTCCCAAAATCTTGGTGACTCTCTGCGAGAAAAACAGTATCTTATGAGAAAGAGAGATTAACCAGCTTTCTAGTATTTTTCTTTGGACAGTACTGAGTACTGTAACTAGCGAGTTCTACTTTCCAGCTTACAAATCATAGATAACTTATTGCCCAAATTCCTTGTTTGCAACCATCCACACTCTTTCAGCCAATTTTAGCCAAAAACTTTATGTAAAAATTACCATGTATTCAACCTTTCTCAGTTCAAGAAGTGTGAGCACTTCAACGATCAATGAGCAAACAAATGGCGGGAGCTCAATTAAGTTTCCCGGATGTATGGTCATCTCCACCAGTCTCCTTTGCATGGCGAAATCCAACATGAAGACCACTATGTTACCTTACTTTGTTTATTATTATTATTATTATTATTATTATTATTATTATTATTATTATTATTGTTGTTATTGTTATTATTATTGTTATTGTTATTATATTATTTTTTTGCATCTTGCCGAAGCAACATTAAACAGAATATACTGACAAAGAAAAGCAAGTTGTGTGAGTTATTAAAGTCAGTGTCTTGCGTCCTGGGACGCATTAAAATTTTGATGATGCATTTTTTGGAATTTGTTTGCGTAAAAATGCACGATTTTTGCGTTAACGCGATCCCTGATCACGTTTTACGTGAAACGTAAAGGGCAAAGGTGACCACATGACCATGATTTTTCCCGCAATTTTTTAGTTCGTCGCTGGCCGCTTCTACGTGAAAGTCGATCTAACGTTATAACACTTGAAAGAAAAAACAAACAAACAAAAACCCGGTGTCTTGCCGTCATTTTGTCACAGATGTATCCTTTGTTTCGTGTGTACTTAGTATAAACACGCAAGGTAACTTGATCACCGGCGACCGCCAAAATCGATGTCACTTTCCGTTTTGCAATTTAACTTTGTACAACCAAGAGTACGATAGAAAAATTAAACGTAACAAAAGTCTCCCAAAATGTTTTTCGCTGGTGGTAACTTGTTATATTCGCGGCACAAAATTTATGATGCTTTCATCTCGCAAATTTTGTTGCTGATGGCAAATTGTTTTATTCTCGATCGACAATTCCAAAAAAGTTCCTTCTGCTCTTTTTAAAAACTTTATATCAATATTTATTTACGTTTGCGTCAATATTTGTTTTGCATAAAGCAGGCTAACATAATCTGCACCTTTCTTAGTTCTCATTTTTGAGCATTGAAATAGAATTTTCGGTCTTATGTTCCTCAGCAAGTCGCATATTTTGAGGTCTCCTATCCAGATACGAACCTCGCCAGACAGGGAATAACTTTAGTGATTTTTTGCCTTGGAAAGCTGTCAAAAGCTCAGAGTACACGCTTAAACTTGTGGTGTCAGCGTTGAAGACAATGTTTCTCGATTTCCTTTATTTTCTTCAGTCTTTCTTGGTTTAGTATTTTACTGAACCACGTGTCTTTTCAGGTGGTATGTAGCAAAGACATCTACCATGGCACTATATATGGGTTATTGACCAAGCTTGTTCGGTCAAGATGGCTGGATATTGGCCAAGTTCTTTTTTTGCGTGTTTATGGACCGAGACGAATTTGAGGTCCATAAACAAGTTCTTTTTTCGCGTGTATAGCAACATCTTGCCCGCTCGGGTAGCCAATGACAGCGTGGGATTTGGTTCATCTTGCTCGCTCACGGAGCTAGTCAAATAATGAAATGATTTACGATACCAAAATAATATCGTGTACTATTATAGCTGCATATTACGCAAAGACAAACTTGAATCTCCTGAAAAAACAAAACGTAGCTCAGTTGAAAAAAAAACACTGTCAAGTTACTGCACTACTACACGTACGCAATACGTGCCCATTAAAAAAAAAATCCTGTCTCGTCAACCCCACCCCCCCCCCCCCCCCCGCCCCCAAATATCCCGTATCCCCATAATTTTCTACCTAGATATCCCGTAACCTGATAACCCCTAATAGGGCTTCGTTGTTTCATAGTTAATAGAGGGGAATGGTGTGGAAGCTCGGCAAACATCAAAGGAGAAAACAAAGATGCCAAGATTTAGGTTGGAAAGTTCACAACCGTGCACAATCTTTTGTTTTGCGCTCATACACTATACATGAATTACGTAACCAACACGTTTCTATTGGTTAGTTCCGCAATACGGAGTAAACAACTATTGTGTTTTGTGCACGGTCAAGGCCAAAAAAGAGAAGAAAAACCTACAACAAAGAAATTTGTCAGGTTTCATAACCATTCCCCCCTCTATCCACTATGGTTGTTTGCATTTGAAAATTTAGTAACATTAATAATAGGAGTTTTTACAACAAACAACTTCAAGTTAAACTTTCTGGTAATCTCTCGCCATTTTCCGAAGTTTACTCGTAGCTGAAGTTCACTGTAACTGGACAATTTGTGTTAACCGTTTGTGCATCCCACGGATACGCCCTCATAGGCGTCTTGTCCTTCTATATAACAGGCTGTTTGTGCAAGAAAAAGAACCCCGAAACAATTTCCCGGTAGGTCAGACAAAGTAAAATTAGGTTTCATGATTATAGATCCGTCATAACTGACTCCTTACCGCACGTTTCTTCTTCTTCAACTCGATTCAACTCACGTTGACTCTCTATTGACAGACAAAACGGCTTCATCCTCCTAAGGACTTAGCCAGGCAATTAAACCGTTTGTTGTTTAGATTTTTGTGGAACGGCACTGACAAGATTACTCGAGTTGCAGCAATAAATAAGTATGAGCAGGGCGGCTTAAGAATGATAGATTTGGATAGTATGGTCGTTTCCCTGAGGTTATCTTGGATGAAGAGGATATTCAGTGATTGTGGTGGAACATGGAAGAGCTATTTAATTCATAATTTGGAACGCTTTGGTGGACTTTTCTCTTGTTCAACTGTAGATATGACGTTCACGATTATCCATCCTTCTCTGTTTCTTACTGCGAGCTCTTGGGGTGGTGGACACAATTCAGAGATACTTTTGCAACAATGCATGACTGGCTCTATATGATATATCATTTGGAACAACAATTGAAAGAAATACCGTATTGAAAATAAGCCTATTTAACTATTAAAGACTATTTTGAGTCAGGCGTAATCTGCATCAAAGACATTCAATTTAATCAGTGTGAATAATGAAGAATCTTTGGAATTTATCAGAAACAGAGTACGTAAAACCAATTTTTTTAACTTGGGCTGGTTTGCGACATTCTGTACCTTCTCATCTCAAATCCGACGTCTCAGAAAACTCGATAACAACCATTTCCTGCTTAACAATAAATGGCAGCACGTTTGATGTGGGCGAGAATAAGTCAAAAGATTATTATAATTTGCTAATCAGGAACAAAGCACAACTTCCTTACACTATGAATACATTACAAAGTCAATTCAACTTGTCATCGGACAATCTGAAACATATTTTTATGCTTCCTCATTCTGTGGCTCTCGAATCATATGTAAAGGCCTTTCAGTGTTACACATTGTCCTTTATCCTTTATACTAATTCTAAATTGTATAAAATTGGTTTTATAGTAAATGGTTTAATCTGAGACATTATACCTTATTTTTTATTTGTGCCCTTATTGGTCTGAATTCGAATTATCTTGCTTGGTATTTGTTAACAGGTCACGCGCTCCAACTAACTCTTCAAGATGTTGTGGTAGGAATCATCGCGTCACAAAGCCATTCTTATATTCTCCTTAATTATTTTATCATTTTTGGAAAACTACACTTGTAAGACTGCAGAAGAAACAATTTAGTTCCAAATATTCAAGGATTTAAGGTCAAGATAAAAATGAAGTATGAAGTAGAACGTTATATATATTTTAAGGGTAAAGCCAATGGTTGGTTCGACAAAAATGGGGTAATATACTTTCCGTTTGAATCATATTCCAGGACTTCAACTTATTTTGGAAAGTTGTCTTTTAATAATTATGTACAAGTAGTATTATATTGTAAATAGCATGTATTGTTACAATTGTAATGTACTGTAAATATTGCAGGTAATGTGTAGTTGTGCTAACACTGCGTTAATTTAAATAATAAAATACGTAAATAAATTAACGGCTTCATCGCAAAATCTGAAAGGTAAGGATTTTCATTTAGCGTCTTTTTCTACGAACAATGGTTAAAAGACTCTGAGTTTTTGTCTTTGTTTTTTGTTAACGAAATACTCGAGATCAACAGAGTCCATTTCGAGTTGACACGCGTGGTTCACGCGAAGCTCAAGGCACAAGCTTCACTCCATTTTCCGGCCAAAAATCAAAGCGCGTTCTAGCGCTGCAGCACTAATTGGGGACACTGTAAACTGAAATTGACAATTAACACAAATCAAGTCAAATGTTGGTTTTTGAGGTTTTTGAGTCATAATATTGACCGAATTTATTTTGGAGACGAATAACTCGTCTACCGTCTAAGACAAGTTAATCAGTCTGTAATGCGTCTGAATGCCAGGCTGAATCTATTCTGGAGCCGAATAACTCATTTAAGACGAATTATCTATCTACGACGGATATTTCGCCTGTAATACCGTCTTGATATAAATCCGGTGTTGAGAGGAATGAAATTCGTCTTCGATTGATTTGTCAGTCAGCCCGTCCTAACAGACGAATTGCAGACGAAATATCTGTCTCAGACGAGATGGTTGTTTGAAGTTAAAATCAGCGGTAGACTAGCAACCTTTAATTTGTGGCATGGTCATAGTGCTCCAGCAATAATCGCCCCCTTTACGGGAAGGGGCCTCCTCTCCACTAACTGAAACGATAATCTCTTGCTTGTTATCTACAGATATCGAATGACTTCTCAAAAGAAAGAGGCTTGATGAGATATGAAATATGTTGAAGCTTTTATGAAACAGTAGCTTGCCCTGTAGCTGTTTGTCGTTTCACGTAAGCGCGATATTAAGCAGGGAAATTTAGCATTGCGTTTACGGGAAACGTGAAAGGGCAGGTTGTTACTTGTCGTAAAAGCACTCTTATTCAGTCTAACTTGTCGCTCTCTTTTTAGCCTGCGAGCAGGCTCTCCGAGGGACTCTCCGGGGGAACGTTGCGTGACATCCAAAAAACGGCTGCGAGGGAGACTACTAGGCCATAAGATGCAATCAAACAAGTTCGTTGTGTGGCTACTGGAATATTTCATTTATTTTTGAAGAAATGCTTTGTTTTTCTTGTCATAGCACCGATCGAAGGCGCTAACTATAAGAGCTTCGAGCAACCGAGTGGAAAAGGCACTCATGGAAAAAAATATTTCAAATTGTAAAATTCCCCAAAACAGGTTTGTTGGAAATAGTTTTATCTAGCAACTGTCAAAATTTGATTGCAATGAAGCAAAGCCCCATGGAGTTGTAATCTTTACATTGGCCGTGTTTATACTAGAGACGCATAATCCGTCCAGACGAATTATGCGTCTCTCATGTTATCCGTCTAGTGTAAAGACGGGACGAACTATATGAGACGCATAATTCGTCTGGGACGAACTTAGGCAAACATGTTTTCTGCGTCTGTTAAATTCATCTAGTATAAAGACGGGCGCAAGACGCATAATTCGTCTGGACGAACTATCCAGTTTAGTGCGTCTTCAAAGACGCATTAAAGTAGAGACTTCGTCCAGACGCATAATGCGTCCTGTGCTCGTCTTTATACTAGACGAATTTAACAGACGCAGAAAAAATGTTTGCCCAAGTTCGTCCCAGCCGAATTATGCGTCTGTAGTATAAAAACGGCCATTGTTACCTTTCAAGGCAAAAATCCGCCCCAACACCTTTCCCCACAATTGGTCAATCAGCGGACGCCACTATTTTCCGGTCACAGCTGTCGATCTCTCACAAGTTCTAGCGTTCCTCCAGCTTCATTGTGACTAATATTTTCGGATTTTTGACGCATGTTTTCGGAGTGGATCTGCCTTCATGCTAAACAGAAAAAGGATGCGCACATCGATCTCATCAAACACAGCAGCAGCAGAGAAAAACTGGAAGTGGGCCAACGCAAAAACTTTAAAAAGAAGCACAATGTAGGATGTGCGTAAAAACCATCGCAAACAGATAGTGACGGCGATATCAGAATGTGGGCTGGTTCCTTGTCATGTTGTAAGAAGACTATAGCAGGAAATGCCCTTGGTCTTATTTCTTTTTCGCTACAATTGTTTGTCCTGATTTAACGCCTTGAATTCCCATGATTTTTCTTCAGATGCTACGATAATTTATTCGCCGATACGCTTTGTCAGAGGAGTCTGAAGGCCAGTTCTGATAATAAGGGAATAACATGACTTTTTGAGGGAATATTGTTTATTTGCGCCCTTGTAGTGTCATTTGCAAATGACACTACAAGGGCGCAAATAAACAATATTCCCTCAAAAAGTCATGTCATTATCATTATTATCAATAAACAAGGCCAAATGTATCAAGAATGCGAGTTTTAATAATACAAGCTAAGTGAATAACGAATTCAAAGTCACTTCAAATCATCATGTAAGTGTTGATTGAACAAGCTATTAAAGAATCAACTCAGTCCAGTGAACTTATTTAAAATTACCGAAAAAATGCGTAAAATCGTCTATAAATAATAGGCATATCACAAAGTTGAAGCAAGAACCAATCAGCTGTAGGGCTGATAATGCATTAGCAGCCCGCTGTCAGTCTTTTGCGGCCCGCTGAGCGTGTGTCTTGAAGAGTCCGATTTGGCCGCGTATATTGATAATAATATGATTTTTTGTCTTAATTCCGCTAACCTTCCCTGCTTCGCATCCCTCATATGTTTCTGTGACCCTTCAGCTATGTTCTCTTTTTCCTATTGCTAGCGCCAGACCTCGGATATTCACATGGCATGTGGGTCTTCTTTGCTTAATTAGTACTTTCTTAAAATAAGATTTAATGCCATAAAAAGTAAAATATGATGCTTTTATATACAGATACCTCAAACGTTTGCGAGCGAAGACAATTATTTGATACTTCCCGCGAAAAGCGCTCCGATAGTCTACATATACTATCAATCAAAATGAACTTCTAGTTCCGGCGAAAAAGTATTTACCAATTTTCTGGAAATATTTGATCTTTTTACGAACTTTTTTTGCTATCGACGGGTGTGACCTTAACCATTACTTAATCAAAAAAATAAAATTCGGAAAATTTTCTCCCTTGAATTATGTGCCTCTTTATACTACCGTACTTATCTTTCCCTTGACAAATGAAAATATAAACTGTAGTCAAACCAAACTATTCCATTTTTTGGCTGTAATTTCAAGAACTTAAAGTCTCGTACCTCAATATGACATTTACAGTCGTTCTACTTATTGTGCTTTTACCGTTTTCCCACCACAAGTATACATTATTCGTCTGTATGACAGATCATACTGTACACTAACTTACAACTGGTCTGAACTGTAAAAATGAAGGAAGAGGTTTGAGCTGATACAACACCCGTAATATCAATAACAACTACAGCCTTGGACAAAATTGTTGAAACACTTCGCAATACTTTGCCCTCCCACAAGGTTGTTTCGCCAAATGGGCTTAGAAACTCGCGCGAAAACAAAATTGTGAGGGGAGAGTGAGCCGCAAAAGTTTCAGGTCTGTATATTCGTGTAGTGTTCGAAGGAATTTTGTGATAGACTATAATTTTTATTTACAGCCGCTGCCTGTTGCTTGCATTGATCAGTGCATCCCACGTGAACGCTTTATTGGCGTCTTGTTAAGATCTACGACGGCAAAATCGACAAGAAAGTGACCTCAAAATATAGTGTTGTCACGTGACGTCACGGCGGCCATGTTGGTGTTCCATAAGGAAGACCTTAGACAGCAATGACCAGAACCAGGTTGCTGACCTGCGGTTTTCGTTAAAACAGTGGTTTGCTGGGGGTGCTCAGTCTCGCGGGCTCAGAAAACCTGGTTGTGGTCATGATGGTTTACTAGGCTAATCCTCCGGGAATTGAATCTTGTTTTTATGCGAATACTTTCTTTTGTCTCAGTAATCCAATATGGCTTACATTGCATTGCTTAGAATTTTAAAATGATAAGAACAATGTTGCCGGGACCGAGCAATTTTCACTGGATACCGTAAAAGTGATCGTTTAATCGAAAGATTTGGCGATATTGAGGACTTTGTGATGAAAAATTAACGAAGGACTCATTTTTCAACCACTTCACCTTACCCCGGCTAAAAAAGTAAAAACATTTCTTACCTTTTCGCGTGATTTCTCTCGTGTTTCGTTCTTCGTAACTTCTGGAGTTTAAGGAATTTAATAAAACAATTCCACTCGCGCTTGTTGGATATGAGACTGGTTATAGCCAGCTCGGCGCTACGCGCCTCGTTGGCTATTTACCATCTCATATCCAACGCGCGCTCATGGAATAATTGTTAAATATTCTTGTTTTGTGGCGTTCTCGTTGACCACCGCGTCGGTCCCTAAAACGGAGTTTGACACGACGGTAACGAAAACGTTATTTAAAATTGCAAGTTCAGGTTTAGTAATCTTTTCCGTCATTATGTCGGTTTGTCTAACTTCTCAAAACTAGCGCAACTTTCCGTACGACTGAAAATTCAAATTCGCTACCTTGTGTTCTCGTTCTCTAAAAACTTGAGAATTGGTCATTTCACGTCGCAGATTTGCCGAAAACGTGAAAGAAATGTCCAAAAATGAAAAAATGCACGTGCAGAGCGTGCAAAGCTATTGTTTTTGCTCATTAAATATGCAACATTTGTGACGTTTTCGTTGCCATCACGTAGATTTTAGGTCGTGTTCTATAGGTTGGAGCGGCTGAGGTTTCCCAATAGAACACTTTTCCAACCGTTTTCGGTTGAAACGCGGTAACCCCTGGGAATAGTCATTACTAGACTTCTCAGCGTTGATAAGTTGAGGGAAAGCTTGGAAGCTTAAAGGAAACGCAGTTGTTCTTTTTTTGTTCTTTTTTTCCGAGAATCGCTTGCAAATCGCTGTCAATAGGTTAGTGAAACTTTGGTAAAGAAATGCAAGTTGATGAAAAATAATGGAACTTTGACTTGAATCGTGAAAATGTCTGCTGAAAACTATTTCACCAGGGTTAAAAATGTTGCAATTTCGATTGTAAGAATGAAACTTTCAAACTCCGAAAGTGTATCGTGTGTTTGATTGATTTATTGTTTTTCGGGCCCTCGAGGGAAAAAAAGATTTGATAATCAACGAATCGTAAGTGTTTTGACTTATTTTCACGTAATCAAGTTAGCCATTTCCTTATCGGCTTTCATCTAAACGCTGGTTTGGCCACATTTTGTTGTTGAAAGAGCCAATAATTTTGAGCGCTTTACAAGCTATCTTTAGCTATCATATTCAACACAGACAATGAAAACTCGTCTAGATGTCTTGGCAGGAGGGCTGTCAAAGTTGAAGAGTATCACGTGATTTTGAATCGAAAATTTCCATCTCTACCAGCTCTGAATAAGAAAAATCATTATTTACAGCTATATTTCCGTCTGCTTTGTTCGATGCAGTCAATTTAGTTTGGGCACAAAATGATCTTCGAGGATTTCGAAAAGCCAGACTTGTATTTTAACTCTAAACAGAAGCCGTTTTTTTCTTTGAGTCAAGGCCGCAATGAAATATTAATGATCCAGATAGTATTCCTGTCTCTTTGTCTGAGGCGATTTTTATTGCATACTCCTGTGGTTTTTGAGGAGAATTTCTGTTAATGGCTTCCAAGATTGGCACGGCCATCTGCCTTTAGCAAGCCCGATTGCTTTAAATTTTAATTTGCTATTCAAAAAAGGTCGGCCCTTACTGTTTATACGAAATTTGGATTTACCAGTCGAGACAATGATATCGCGCTAGGTGAAAAGTGTATCGCAAAACGCCAGCAGGTAGGAAATCCATATTTTGTTCTCCATTCCCGAAGAGCACACGGCTTTCGGTTCCAGGCCATTTTTCAGCGACGTGTGCGATAAAACGTAAATATGACAAACAAACTCCGGCATCTTTTTTGTTAGCAAGTATTTAGAATTGAATAATAACAAGGCCTTGCTGCTACGAAACAGTTTTATTTCAGTAATATTTACTTTACAAAATGTTATTCAAATATTCAAAAGCTAAAAGCTTTGGGATGAAGAAGTAAGGGTATAAAATAATGCAGTCATTTTAGTTTACTTACAAACGCAAATATGCTCTAAGAGATTTCGTTTGAACGCCAAGTCATTTGTCATAATGAACGTCCGTGCCACTGTTCATTAATATCTACAAAATAAGCTACATTCTTATCGCTTTAGTGTGCATCCCCTAGAACTGTCCTTAGATATTTTCAAGGAAAATCGCATTTTTTTCCTGAGGGCGAAAATCACATTTAAATTTTAGGAATAAACAGGTGTACAAATCACGTTTCTCCGAATTATTAAAGCCCCCTACCCGCAGTTAGAATTGCCACAAATATGTATACTACTGCATTCTAAAAAGGAGGAAAGTAGCTCTTTCTTTTTCGCTTAATTCTTAACTCTTCGTTCAACTTTTAACTCCTCACGAGTGTACCGTTGTTAACTCCTTTGGTAGTTTTTTCTGTAACTAAAATAAAATCTCAAAATAACTGCAAAAAATCTTAACTTGTAGAAGCTTGTCATATCTATCATAGCTTGCAGCAATACTCGTCCTAGAATAGTAGTCTTACATTTCCATTTTCTGTGAATCGCCGGCGGTCCATTAAAAGCCTGAGTCATTTCTTCCTGCCGAAAATTCAACTCCGGAATATTCATCTCATTTTGATTATGCGGAATTCATTTTTTTTAAATAGTGAATGAATTTGTTTCTTTGTGGTTTCTATCTCCTTCTTCTGCAGTTTCCTCCAGTTTCTTTCTTGTAGCGGATAAATGGATGGCTAAGGGGGTATTTACATGAGACCGGGACGAAGTCAGACCGTCATAAGTTCGTACCGGCGTCCATATATTTCTTTTTTGCGTTTACATGAGACCGGCCTAACAATGAACTGCGATCGGGGTGGCTGGACTGATGAGACGAGAAACTCTCCTACACGACAACTGATCTCAGACCGGGTCCAGAAATTTCAAGTTTTGTATGCTTTTAGGTCAGCGTGATATATTTATTGGACAAAAGATATAATTTCGTCCCGGTTTCATGTAAAGGGATGCAAAAATTTCACACCGGTCTGATTTCGTTCCCGTCTCATATAAATACCCCCTAAATTTGTAGTCTGATGATTTCAGCCGCCTGAAGAGGCTCGGAAATTCAGGCCACCAAATTTGGAGAACGGATATTTCTTGTGACGTACAAAGAGCAATTGACTTCGCAGCCAGAGAGCGTTTTGCAATTGCCTGAACGTTGACAATAAAGCTCTTTTCCTGTCTAATTTAAGAGACTAAAAAATTTGCCATTTCTCCCAAAAAAGAAAGCATATTTCTTTCGATATGAATTGGCAAAATGATTTTCATTCTTGCCAGCTCTAGGTTCACAGTTGGGAATCATACTGCAGTATATTATCGAGTGAATGGGATGCTGAAAAGTATTTTATAAAGAGGATTAACCTTTTTTCTTAATTAAATCGGCACGTTCAGCAGGGGTTGAATATCAACAGATCATTTACACCGCAACAAAATGAAAAAAATATTAGAGAAACATCTCATGTTATTTTGGGAGTAGGGGAACTGAATTTTTATTTTTTTAGCCGGGGTAAGGTGAAGTGGTTGAAAAATGAGTCCTTCGTTAATTTTTCATCACAAAATCCTCAATATCGCCAAATCTTTCAATTAAACGATCACTTTTACGGTATCCAGTGAAATTGCTCGGTCCCGGCAACATTGTACTTATCATTTTAAAATTCTAAGCAATGCAATGTAAGCACACCATAAAATGCTTCCTAAAATTCTAGTAATAACTCATCACGGACACAAATTGGAGTCAGAGCTTTCGAGGGCTTATTAATGGGAAAGAGTCAATGTTGTATCATACTCGGTTTTTTTTCGAGTATGCCAGAGTCGTTATCGATAATATCACTGCACAACGTATTTGAATATTCAGATAATCTTTTCATGTTGGAACAGAAACCGGCACTGGAAACTATGGGCGTTTTCCATTTACCAAGAAATTCCGGAAATTCCGGTTGGGATGTAAATGGAACACACGTTTTTGGTTCGTTCCACTGGAAAATTTCCGGAATAAACGGAACTTCTGAAAAGGTAGTCCTGTTTTCCCGTTGGAAACTTTCCGATGGAAATATGTGTTCCATTTACAACTTTTGAAAGGTCTTACCACTTCCAGGCTATTCACGGCCACATTTTTAAATTTTGGCGCGTAAAATCGCAATCACTGGGCGGCGAACGGGCCTGAGTTAAATGGAACACGTTTTTCACCCGATGGAAATATCCACCAAAATTTCCGGAAATTTTTTGTAAATGGAAAACGCCCTATTTCACCTGAAATTGTACTTTTCAAACTGGATTAAGTTATCCAGTGAGCTAAGCTATTCGGGATTTCTTCGTGTATGATCTTCGCATATCTCAGCTACCCTGCAAGATTTTGTCATGCAATTTGCAGTTTGTAAAAGGATTAATGTGTTCAATTATAATTAAGTAATTTCGGTAGAAGATGGCTAGATTAAGTAAGATAAGTAATCGGCCAATGATTGGTGCCATTTCCAATACCGTGGCGCGAACAAGTTATTAAAGTAATCAGCCGAAGCAGGAGCCCGTTTCTCGAAAGTCCCGAAACATTCGGATGTCACCATTCCCTTTGTATCTCAAGAACGGAGAGGATTTAAGTCTTCAATCCTCTCAGTCATTTTTATTTTCGTTACCTTGAAAACATGTTTAAAGATCGGCCTTCCAAAACATGCGGTTGGCAGTTTCACAAATGGTTTTTCGGACCCGAAAAGTTTTCGGGACTTTCGAGAAATGGGCCCTAGGAACTTGATTATCAAGGGGAGCCTTTATTTATCAAACTTGGCCTGAGAGCCAACCCTTTCCTCAGTAGAGTTAGTTATAATTATAGAACGCCTCCTTTGGGAGATTTAGCACGCCCACTTTTGAAAAAGCCAATTAAAACAAAGCTATATCAGCATCAAGGGGAATTTGATACTTGTCGCGGGAAGAAAGTATTCATAACAATATACATTTACTCGGCAAAGGGTTGACGCAAGGAATTATGGGGTAGAAGCTGCCCTTGATGATCTGCTGGCCGAAGGGGATGTGTCCCTGGCAGGAAATGTCATTGTAACCCTGGCCAAACTATCGATCCAACATTGTTCGACCGTTTGGCCAGCCATCTTGGATGATGTTCGTCCAACATTTTTTTGTTTCATCAAGTGTTGGATGGAGTTTTGCTTTTGATCAAACACTGCGACCAACTATTCTGCTCGACGCAACGATGTTGCAGTGTTCTGCCGCTTCCAACAAAGTTGTGTCCTGAATCGAGTCACGTTCGCGCTGCTAGCCATTCACGAATCGCTTATTTATTTTCAAGCCTAGGCTTCTAGCATTATTTGCAACAAAGATGGCGGACAAGGATCAACAGCCAGAAACCTTGATCAGCGAGTATGAAGCAAGGCCATGTCTTTGGGACACTTTTAGTCCCCTTAATCACTATCCCTCGGTTTGGAGATATCTGGTTCACTAGCGTTTACAATTTCTGCAAATTGATCCGAGCTTGCTTTTATCATCTCCTACGCGCGGGTGTATCTTGCAGTGAACATACCCTTTTCTACACGTTCTCTTAACCATTTTTGGTTTTCCTCGTTTGAATCCATCATTTCCAACCTCAAACAGCTTCAGTGGCACAAACGCTACGAGCGGTTTTCGTTTAAGTGTTAGCGCCATACTTATAAATTTAGCGCCAACTTGAACTTGAATGCTTCACCAAGCATTGCAATGATGGATAGTGTTTTGCCACTACCTCAACATTTACATCCAACAATGTTGCATGTGGAATCCAACTTCGCTCGATAGTTTGGCTAGGGCTCAAGAGGATCTGAAATTCTATTTTACGTCTTCTCCTTGGAGATGTTTTCCGAAAAAAAAAAGGTCAAGTCGAAACGGCAGGAATTTTGACATTTTAGAAGGAAAGATCCTTTTATGCTAAAAGTTGCTTTGATGAATCATGAATCCTTTTGTAGAAGATTTTTCCAGGTCCGTACAGGTGGAATAGGGGGCACCATGTCCCCGCCAAAACCGATCGAATGGAAGATTTTCCAGCATAGTGGTTTTGTTTCGTGATCTATTTCTTGTAGCTATGGTCGGAAATTGCAATGAAATCGACAAAGTAACCGAAAACAGTAAATTCTAAACATTTATTGTAAAAGTCTAGCAATGGCGTGTGCAGGGGCGGATTTTGTTCCCCCGGTTCCTCCTCCCATTCTCCCTCCTAGACGAAAGACCTTGGTATGGCCCTGGGCCTAGTTTTTCAGAGACCGTATAACTTGAATCACTATCCGACTGTTTCAAGCTGTAGAAAGATTTCAGTTTTACGCACCCTCTTAGCACGTCTAAGTTAAGGCGTGCACAAAGACCCTGGCCAACGTTCGACCTGAAATACATTTTACTATCTGGATAGTGACTTATTCACTGGATAAAGTTTTCCCGCCTTCGAACAACTGGGGGCCAGTTGTTTTGTAGATAGTATATATCTTGTAAATCAACGAAGCCAGTGGTCGGCACTCGTGAGGAACCCCAACGACCGAGGATTATGTCAATTATCACCAAAGGGGGCAAGATTATTGAGAGCCGATTGGCTGAGATTTGATGGGGGAGGGGAGGGGGGGGGGGGCATTTTACCTTGAAGGACAATTTTGGTAATGACGAGGGCATGTTATCTTAATTGGTGCTGATTGACTTAGCGCATGTTTTCGTTCCCGTTCATATTAGAGACATTGGAAAACACTGACGAATACGAACGGCTGTCCGTTACTACAGATGTAAGGACAAATTCCCTTGGAGTGAAACTTTCCGGCATTCCCTGATCTCGATACGCACAATTTTCCTTTCTATTAAAAAGCGTACGCGTCTTTCGACAAACGTTTGATTTATAGTACTTGTATTGGTACTTTTATCTGGGACCTTGGTATGGCCCTGGCCTAGTACTTGTATTGGCGCGGTGGCTTCATGGTTAGAGTGCTCGACTCCGGATCGAGTGGTCCGGGTTCGGGTTCGGGTCCTGGAACATTGTGTTGTGTTCTTGGGCAAGGCACTTTACTCTCACGGTGCCCCTCTCCAGCCAGGTGTATAAATGAGTACCGGCGAAAATGTAGGGGGTCACCCTGGGATGGACTACCATCCCATCCAGGCGGAGTAGAAATACTCCTAGTCTCTTCATGCTACGGAAACCGGAGATAAGCGCCGGCCTGATGGGCCTTCCTTCCTTTACCTTACCTTTTATTTTCAATAGCTCTGATTTTTATCAGTTAATATCCTTTGCTTTAACTTCATGCAGATTTCATTTCAATTCGTTCCATCTTTGATCGATGCCGTACAGCGGAAAGAACAAAGTAATTGCTTTGGCCAATCATAGACGGCCAATACAATGTTCCAGTCACATGACGGAAAACAGATATCCAGCCAAAGTTTACAGCGGGAAACCAAAGGTGAATCTGTCAGTCGGTGTCGCGCTTTGCTTCTGATTGGATGAGAAGGAATCGAGGGGAACATTTTTAAGCCAATCACCACGCGTAATGAAAAGCAAACCCGTCAAGGAATGAGTTTCAACACGTGACTAAGAGCCGCCCTTTTTTTCCCACCGTTTGCGGTGAACACTGCTGACTCCCTGTCATTTGTTTTTTTCCTTGTATGATAGGAGAGGAACTTGGGTACTAAAACACGACACCCATCACGTGTACATCAGTAATATGCATGAAAACCACGTGATGTTATTTGTGCGTTTCCCCCTTAAGCTTTAACAGAGAGAGGAGATATTTTTCTCGTGACTTAAGTTACGGTTATTGCTTGACGTATTGTTGAACAACTGACAAGATTTGATTACTTGACTTTAAAGATGACTTCCGCTCAAGTACTTCAAACCTCCTTTCCCTCTTTCTCCGGGAGATCGTACTTAAATCGCGCTTTGCTTGGTTTTTGTGTCATTTCTTTGGAAGAGAAAGTTTCTCATCGATCAATGTGTAAGGCAGGCAGCCTGGAAATATGTATAGTCGAAGATATAATCATGGGAAAAGTTGAGTTGAGGCTTCGAACGTATGATCTTTCGATGTCACTCTGTACGCTCAGGGTAAGGAGACCAATTGACCCCAGTCCCCTCTCCCCCCGCACCTTGTTTCATTTCACTGATGAAAAATAACGTGCCTTGCTCTGCTCACGAATTCATTATCGATTTTTAGGTTAAAAGGTTAAATACATCTTATTCGATGGTTTAACATATAATACGCGCGGCTATCGAGTTGCGTAGTATTTTTCCGAGCCCCCCACTACAAAAAAGGTGTCATTTTGCTTCAATTGTACTTGGTAAGAGTGTTTTGAAAAAATGCAACATCTGTCCTTCAGGGCGCGTGCGAACGATGTAAACAGCACAAAAAGCCAGCCAAAGATCTTTATTTGATTGGATAAGGAAAATGACTAGTGGCAAGCGATGACAAGCTAAATTCGTAATGGCGTAATAGTGGAATAATAAAGAAGATTTGTCGCAGTTCTTGATTTGAAATTTAGAGGATCTGCAAGGACAGTAGTTGGATTGGTTCGCAGCTGCTTGGCGAAATCCTCTTTTGTATTTGGGCCTTTACATGTTTCTGTACAAAAGAGGATGATGGGAGAGTACACATCCCCAGGCCCCATGTTCCTCTTCGCACCATGCTGTGAAAGTTATTTTGGTCTCGTGCCCATGGTCGCGCAGCCAATGATAACCAATCAGGTGTCTTTCTTAAAATAGCCGCGCATCATTATCACGGGCTAATGATTTTAGATCGAAAAAAATTATCGCTGGAAGAGGCCAATGTGTGTGGTGGGCGTGTTATCTCCCCTCAGCCTCTTTTGTTTATGTACCGAGCTGATAATACGAATATTTGTACCTAACGCAAACTCGTATGGTTTTGAGATATATACTTCAGTTGAGTTCAGTTCATTCTAGAGCTACTAAGGTTTTTTTTTTTTTACTAAGAAGAGAATTTTTGCGAGCGGTTGAGTTTTGTGGAACAAAACGACTGCGTAAAGATTGTACAAAGTTATTTTCCAATTGAAGTTTGTTTACAATACACTTTAAAAGATAGATATGTAGTGAGGTTGCTCTGATTGGTCGAAACCCTCAAAGTTTTCGCGCGTCTTGGTGATGAAACCCTTTCGAGGTTTCGTGTTTACATCGATTTTCCAAATTGGAAAACTGATAATGAATAAATTCAAAGGATTTAATAAAATCACAAGCTTTACATTAATCCACTCACAAACGTTTAAACTAAGGACTTGCACATTTCCATTTTTCCTGAAATGCAAAAGGTAACTTTCTAAAATTGCAAATCTACTTGAGCTGACGTCGTACAACTTTCGCCACATTTTATTGTTTAATTAAAGCCTTCAATAATATTTCTTGAAGCTGACAATTTATGGACAGAGAGATCAAGTACTTTTTTTCCTCGTTCAACAAATAACGCCTTTAGCGTTCCTGAACTAAAATTCCTTACCAAGGCACCAATATTTTCGGTAGAATAAGAAATTCCAGTTATTCGGTTCGAAAATTGAAAACCAGAATTAATCTTTGGCAGGTGCTTTTTGACATATTAAAATTTCCATTGCAAAGCAAAGCATTAATTCCGTAAAAAAGTAGCAATTTTTTGCCCTTCTGTGGAGGTCTTTCTTCCTGTCCGCAACGTACTAAATCTGGCGCCAAAAAACGCCTAATCATTAAAATTGTGTGTTTGAATTATTTTGCACACAAACACCTGTTTAGTTTAACACGAAAACAAGAAGATATGTATGCATAGATTTCTTACAATGATAACGATTTTTTTTGTTGGTCACCCATGTATTTGATCTTCGACTATTGATGGTTTTCCGTGCCTATGTGGAGCAATGGAGCGACATTTAGAACCTTATACTTGTCAGAACATTTGACGTGTGCTAGCTGATCTTCCCGAAACGAAGATCGACAATCTTATACAAAATCAAAAAGACGTCATCGCGGGCAAAAATTTCAAAACAACACCATCCTGAGAGAGAAAGATGTTTAAAAATGAATACTGTCTAAAAATCTTCTCGGTCTCCGCCTTTTTATGGCATTGGCTAGGGCTTCATATCATTACTTTGCCTGTATTTTTCGCACAAGTGTTGTTTTAAGCAACTTTAAAGCCATTCACGACGAAATCAAGCACATTTTGAAGGAAAATCGTAGAGACGTTTATGACAGCAGTGAGTAACCGAAAAAATATTCATGTTCTAATTCCTTTCTTGCTTGCTTTTAACGCTCTCTTAAGATTATTGTTTTTCGTGTGTTTGTATGTGTGCACGGGCGTTTCACTTCCCACTAATTTAAGTTTAAATTGCAAGATTTAAGAGAAATAAGCCCCCCTAGCGATTAGTAATTTCAAGTACGAAATGACTATCCGCTTGCCACATACAGTAAAGAGAACAAAGCCATCTGCAATTGGACAGTCGTCAAAAGAGAATGCAAACCTATTAAGACCAACCTGCTATAATAGTCTTGAAGCGACCAATTTGATTTTTATTTCCAGATATTTGTTTTCATCTCGTAGGGTGAGGCAGAATCAAAAAGGAGGATTGCACCTTTGATGAAATACCTTGCCTTGAACTAATTCGCCAATTTTTTTTTTTTTTTTTTCACAGGAATTTTTGGAAAAGGAAAGGCTCGCAAAGAAATTGGAAATGGGATATTGACGGCCCCTGCCGACTGACCAAGTCACCAAGTGTTGCAATTAGCAAGATCACATGCGTTGGCAGTTGTAATCAACATACGGTCAAACTTGTTAATTTCAAATGATTCAACAACAAACGTTCCTCGATCAAAGAAAGCAACGAAATTTATCCGTTTCATCTTAGAAGTTCTTTCTTTTTCGGAGAATGGATTGGTATTATTTTGTACTACTTTAAAATCAGGAGAAAAATCAAGGTTGTTTGGTTCAAGCCAAAGAAAGGATATAAAAGATAATCGATTGTGTTAAGATTCAAACTACTAAGACAAGGTTCTTGCTGAGTTATTTAATAATTAAAAAAGTAATTTTTGCCTTCGGCGCAATCAAACACAGATTGAAAGAAACCTGTTTTGTGGAATTACTTTACAAAGCATTGCCTAGGAGAGGTGGAAATGACTGCTGAATTCAGAACCTAGAAAAATGGCGTGTAATACCGTTGAAGGTGAATTGAAGCCCGCAACGATCAATTAGCTTTGGAACGTAAAACTCAAGAGGCTGGTTAAACACGTTGCAGAGTTGAATCGCTAGTGAATTTTTAGCTCCCAGTCTTTTTGTGTCCATGTCGATGGCGGTTGCCGCAGCAGTGACTCTCAGTTATCGGCGCTCTCGAACTACGTCACGTGATTACTCAGTCACGAACATAACATCGTCGGATAAAGAAAAGGTATCGACACTAATTACCCTCAACATTGGCGGGAAAAAGTTCGAGACTTTCGAGCAAACACTTAATCAGTTTCCCAACACCTTGCTGGGAAACGCGGAGAAGCGCAAAAAATACTTTGACGAGAAAAAGAACGAGTATTTTTTTGATCGACACCGCAGTGCTTTCACGGCCATCTTGTATTATTATCAATCGGGCGGTCTTATAGAACGCCCGCTTCACGTTCCGATGAACATTTTTATCGAAGAGCTCAACTTCTTTCAGCTTACTGACGAGATTCAGAGAGAAAACGAAGAGGCAGCCTACGCCGAAGACGCCGAGGAGGGCACCGACCAGAGAAGCGAGGTGGAGGAACTGCCTCAGAATAAACTACTACGGAGTATTTGGGTATTGTTCGAGTATCCTAGCTCGTCTGTACATGCCAAGTGTCTTGCAATATTCTCTCTTGCAATCATCCTCCTGTCGATTGTAATTTTTTGCATCGAGACCCTCCCTTCCTTATGGCATGAAGCTCATGTGTTTTTTGTGATGAATGCCATCTGCAGTTCTTGGTTCACTTTTGAGTACGTGATTCGTTTGATCGCATCTCCAAATAAGGTGAAATTCCTCAAAGGAATTCTGAACATCCTCGACCTGCTGTCGATACTCCCGTTTTACGTCACCGTCAGCTTGTCCAGCGAGTCCGCGGGCACCATTGGTATTCTTCGCGTCATGAGAGTTATCCGTGTCTGTCGCATTTTCAAATTAACGCGACACTCCAAGGGCTTACACATCTTGGGCAACACGCTTACCGCCAGCATAAACGAGCTGATTATGTTGATGCTGTTCCTAGTGATAGGGGTCGTGTTATTTGCAAGCGCCGCATATTACGCCGAGGGTGAGGAAAAGGATTCAAAATTCAACAGCATTCCAGCCGCGTTCTGGTGGGCGGTGGTTACCATGACAACTGTTGGTTATGGTGACATCTATCCTGTGACCACTGTGGGTAAGATTTCTGTTTGTTTGTTTGTTTTTTGTTTGCTTGTCTAATTGTTAATTGTTAATCAGTTTTGTTTAGCGTGAAATTAGCCTGCGTAGCTGGCGGTTCTGTTCTTGCGGAGCGTGAGAGATTTCGAGTGGCGCGAGAAGGCTAGGGCGGGGGAAACGATTGCTGATACGAGAATTCCAAAATTTCATTTGGGGCGCTCGAAGCTTCCTAAATAATAGTGAGAGTAAGACTGTAAGAGTGCACCGCTTTTTAGTGCTATCTTTATTCCAATGCGATCCGTATGAGCGGCGTTTGGTTTGTTTGGTTGAAGTTTTGGCAACTATTGAGCGGATGTGGACCTGCTATACCCACATACCCATGCACTCACAAAGGGCAACCACAACACAAGGAATTCCATCCTCTACTCATTTCGAATAGTTGATGAGTTCTTTAACGTCCCACAGGGAACTTATCAACATGGACAGCAGCTCAACAGTACGAGCCTTCCCCCGAATTGAATTCTTGATCGGGCGTTTTGACAGACTCAGTTATTTCTTGAAACACTTTCCCTGGAAACAGCGTTTTCCTGGTTACGGTTAGCCAATCACTGCTGTAGAGCACGCATTTACAATTTCGCATAAATTAGCTCTGGCTGAAACAAAGCGGACAGACGGGGGAATCTGAAAGCTCAAATTTAGAGGAGGTAGAAAATAGATAGATTCCTCAGCCCTAGTGGTCTGTTCTCTTGAGAAAATCCATGATGCCAATTTCTCCGCACTTCATCTTCCGTCAGAGAGCTTGAGGCCGTTGTTTTGGTTCGCTCACCGGATCCTTTTTTAGCCGTGCCATCCCGTCGCTTCTTCGGACAAGAATCCTTCGGAGTAGTCGCTTCTTTGTGTCCATCATTTTCTTTGCTACTTTCTAACTCACTCACTTTGACTCTTACCCTCAGTCACAGTGGTCACCTGAATACCATTTATCCGTATCTCTTTCGCTATTTTCTACCTCTGAATTTGATCTTTCCGATTCCCGTCTGTCCGCCATGTTTCAGCCAGAGCTAATTTATACGCAATTGTAAATGCGTAATCTACAGCAGTGATTGGCTAACCGTAACCAGGGAAACGATAATTCCCGGGAAAGTGTTTCTGAAAATAACTTGGTGTGTCCAACCGACCGAAAAGGTAAAAGGGGAGAAGAAGGCTCCTACTGATAGTTTCCTGACATGGAAGATGTTTGTGAGACGGGGCCTACGGTTTATAGTCCTTATCCGAGAAGACTCGAAAGTCTAACTATCTGCAGATGAAATAACAAAGGCAGCTCTTTCTCCTCAGTTATCTTAAGATCCTGAGTTTTGATCCGGTCAGGATTCGAACCCCCGACTTCCCACATGGAAGCCCGATGTTTAACCAACTGGGCCACCGGTGTGCGTAAGCTCTTGGAATGGTCCGAGCTTTTCTCTGTTCATGTGTGTTCCATTTGCATTGCTAAGGCTAACTCTTAGATGGATTACAGGGGAAAAAAGATGGATGGCGCAAATTAAAATTACACTCTAATCGCGATATCTCTGTTGAAATAGAAGTGCTACACGGCCTAAAGGAAAACGTACCCCTTCTCGTTTAATGATGTTAAGGAAAGGAAAGTAACTTTATTTTAGTGTGTAGTCTTCTAACACTGGAACACTAATTGGGGAAAACGTTAAACTGAAATCAACAAATTAACACAAATCAAATCAAATGTTGGTTTGTGAGGAGCGGGGAAAACTAGAGTACCCGTACAAAAACCTCTCCTTGCAAGGCAGAGAGCCAAGAAAGTCAATCCGCATATGACGCCGAGTCTGGGAATCGAGCCCGAGCCACACTGGTGGGAGGTGACTACTCTCACCGCTGTGCCAGCTCTGCACCTGTTAGGTGGATTTGAGCTCTTCCTATAATTAGATAGGGTTCCAAAAGTGTCAATCCTTAAATACCGCAGAATTATAAATACCGCATCTTCACTGTTGCCTTATGCTTTTCTTTCGTTTCTTCCTTTACCAGGTAAATTAGTGGGAGCTTTATGCGCGCTCTCGGGTGTACTGGCGATTGCTTTACCTGTACCAGTCATCGTCTCCAACTTCGAGTATTACTACAAACTTGAGCTAAGCAAACGAGAGGATGCAAAGAATGCTAGCGCAGCGACTTATCAAAACCTCGACAACCTTGTTCTCAAGTCTCCGTTGTTGGAGAGAAATGTGCTTATGGAAGGAGGTCAAACCGCGTCGCCCCTTTCGACTCACACACTCCATGGCAAGTTAGATGTTCCAGTCGGAAAGCACTCCACTCCTGGTGGGCATCGAAACGCGAATGGGGCTATGAAGTTTACAGGACACGACACTATTATAGAGACTGATGAGGTGAGTTTCTCCAGCAGCGGAGGCTCTAAGCCGTCAACTCCCAAAGCGAGAGGGAAACAATATCATGTTCACCCTACCTCGGAAACCATCTTGTAATTCTGCGGCTCGATCTGGAAAACCGCCGTAGATACCTCGTTGCCCATACAGCAAACCTCCGTTTTAGCGGCAAAGGGATGTTAATTATTACAAATTGTGCGAAATTTCTGCATTTACTTAACTGATTCAAAAAGGTGGAAGTAGTGTCAAATTACTCACGCAAGTCATCCATGAAATGATCACCTATTTCTTTATTAAATTTGCTTGGTGCAGCCATTTTGGATTTAATGACGTCATACACTTGATCTTAATGGCGGAAAGCAAACACTCTTTTGTTAAGACCTTTACAATGGCGGCCTCCTGTAAGTACCAAAATAGGAGATGCTATTGCCAGCTTGGAAAATGAATTTGTCAATTGGGAAAAAATGAAACAATTCGACATCATTTTGTTGTTAGAGTGAAAGTTTTCGGCCTTCAACATGCAAGAGAAGCCATGTCAGTGGTTTGTTTATGATCAGTCCGAAAAATTGCGGCTCTTTGGGTATTTGGGTAGAAGGTGATTTGAAAGAAAATATTCCCGAGGACTTAAGGCTCTATCAGAACAAATATTTGTACAAGCGGCAAGCTTTGGAAGAGAGAAATGCATAGACATACTTGTGGCTATTTCCAAGCCTTATTAAACCGAGTCTAGTAATGAATTGAAAATGATTCTGTCCTCAGACGTTTAATAAACAAAGCCCGAGAATCTACCTGTCTGTCCAGGTGACGTTTTAACTTCAATGTTACTGAAAACAGGCAAAAGAGCCTGAGAGATCGATGCGATATTTTGGGCGAAAGGACGTAGCAAGATGAAGAACGAACGTAGGCTGGTAACGCTCTAATGTGACTCAAAATGAAGACACTGGACCACTTAAGATACTCTCTTCGATCTGTTTACTCATTTAGGAAAATCCTAAGGACTACAAGCTGAAGTAATCCAGCTCTCTCTGGTCATTACCACGTGATTTCGGGTCACATTGTATTGAAAACCTTGAATGCTTTTGTATTCCAAGAATTTGCACGTAATAGTGTTTCGGCGTTTTGTCATTTAACTGTTTGTCGACAAGAAATTCTAACCATTATTTGGTAGCTTCTAGGGAGTATTTTCTAGTTATCTCTAGCCGTATATTTAAAAGAAGTTGAAAATATTGATTACAGACAAGTTGATGAAAGGCTGAGAACTTTAGTGACAGTAAAGAGCTCTCGGTGTGCAGTGTAAACTAGGCTCTGGCGCAAGGCTATCGATTTCTAAAGCTTGGTTTACACTGTTACATAAGCATAAGCATAAGCATAAGCAGTGTAAACCCGGAGTGAAATAAGCATAAGCATAAACTTATTAAAAACTGTGGAATCGCTTCCATTTTCTTATGCTTATGTTTATGCCTATGCTTATGTCACGTTCATGATTGTGTAAGCCAGGTGCAACACAAACAGAAGCTGCAGACCGAAGGGTCAACTTTTTTTGATGCCAACCGAGATATTCAAGTTCATAGTGCGTAGGTACTGCTTTTACGAGAAGCGATTACGACAAATCGTCAGTTGATTTCCAGGATATGAATTAAAAAATCTTTGCTGGAAAAAATGTTCTAGTTCCTGTACCAGATCATGAAAGTCTGCTTGTTGTTTTCTCTTTCGAAAAATATCCCTTACCCAACACGACCTCTTTCTGTTTTCTCGTTCTCTTTCTCTTGTCGCCGTCATCTTCTTCTACGTTGCAGCAATGGAAGGAGGAGAGGAGTGCCTCTCCAGCGAGCTTTTACTGAAGCTAACTGTCATGATCTGTGCGATAACAGTGCAATGCTTTACCAACTGAGTTACAAAGCCACACAGTTGGGAGCAGATCAATTTGTTGGGCTCATGTTTTCCCGTGAAAGGACTAGTAAAAGGAAGAAATCATTTATTTGAAGTGCGGATTATAGACGAAAGATTTGTTGAGATATGTAATTTCCCGCTCTTTAGGCTCACGTGATTTACCACATTTGTAGATGCATTAAAACCACAGCGGCGAGTTGTAGTTGTGTACAACCGTGTGTTTCTTTCGTTATATTAAACTTAAAGATCTTAGAAACATAACAAGATGGAAGTGATGCTTGCACTTATCAGGAAAATTTAAGCAATTGTCACATACTGACACCTGCTTTTGTCGTTTTCATTGTCTTCACTTTCATAACTCAAGTTAGCCTGCGTAACAAGCGTTTCCGTTGCGGCACATGGAAGATTCTTAATGTTTTGGCCGCGTAAAAAGTGGGACGAGACAAACGAGACAAGAAGGAAACGCTTGCAAACAAACCACTGAATTTTGAAACCGCCCACTTGACCTGTCAAGCATGTCATCGGCTGTTCTACAGAGCCTGATGGCTTCGCTTTGCTAGCTGGAGATGCTTCAGTGGATTCAGGTTTTGTAGAAGAAATTCATGTATCACGAGCCTGGCGTGTTAATTTAGCGACTGGATTCGATTTTCGCCCAAAAAATCGTTCTGGTTGAGGGTCGATCGTAGCTCCGACGCTGCCGTCAGCCTCCTACTTTGCCACTACACTATGAAGGAAAGGTGAAGGTGACTATTTTCTGCGAAACTTCGTGTACATATTAAGAACAGCAACAACTCGCTACATGGTAAGTTTCATCGATTTTTATTTTCATTTTCTAGCAAATTTCCAGACCTAAACTTTGCGTCTTCGCCCCATATGTTAGCCTGTTCCAGGCTTCCAGATAGTCGGGAAAATAGCCTGCGTGGCAGGCCGTAGAAGGAGAGGGAAAGGGTCAAAAGGAGCGCGGGAGTGTAGGGAGGGAGGGAGGGACGCACGCTGTTTCGCTGCAATATTCACCGCCTGACGTTGCTCGCAGGACTGCTATTGCGTTGATGGTGGGTACGTTGAGATGAAAGTTCAATCTTTATCAATTGATTCTGATGTGAAATTGTGACCGTGGGAATATTTCATTCAGGAATATTTGACTCAAATTGGTGGCAACTGAGAATTTAGGCTCCAGCCTTGGGTTTTCATTATAACCGTTGACAACCACGAAATTGAGAAATGGCTCAAATCGCGTCGGATCTGGAAAATAACCACACAGGAAGGAAGCTATCCACGATGGCAATAAGGTTAGGCTTTTTAATTGAGATTTTTTTCATATAATTATCTTCTTAAGCTTTTTATCGGGATACTCAATTTTGTCGGCCATGCTCACAGTGAGCTTGGGGCGCCTGTGATTTAAACAAGCCGTCTTAGCCGAAACTTGTATTTACGCATGCTCGAGAGTTTATGTTTTCTGTCATGTAAGACGTGACCATTTTTCACCATTTCGCAACTACGTTACTTCAATAGCCATCGTGCATCCGAAGCTTTAGGATTCCTTCGCGCCCATATCAGTAGATGAAGCGCAAAGGTTGAAATGACGGATGTAAAAAGGACCGTGAAATCCTTTAAAGTTCAGGTAAGTGAAGTGGTTCAAACGAATTAACATTTGAATTATATCGAGCGAGGCCTTCCAGTGCTTAAAAGTAAATAGTAGATTGCTAAGACTACGCAGTCGGCGGACTAGATCCAGACTAACGAAATATTTTTCAACTGGGAGAGTACAGTTTGCTTTGTATGAACTATATAACAATTCATTAGTTGATAAATGAATATAATTACTTTCCTCTGGGCAACTCACTGATCATGAGACGAACTTAAGAGGCCTTTTTGCAGCAATTCGTCACGTGATCTCACTTCGTAAAGTCACTGATTAAGTCGGTTTCAGCAAATTATTTTACCAGAAATGAATAAAGCGGATTAAAAAGGCTATCGTGGCGATTTTCAGGCTTATATTGCTTAAACAGCCGTTGTTATGGACGATAGAAACTAGGAGGATTTGTATACGAAGAAGTTGAATTTTCCCACAAGTCACACTCCGATGATTTTTCATACAAACCGTAGTATTTTTCTTAGTTTTCAAACTGTTGTAAAATGTTTCCATCGGAAATTATAGGTCCAAAAATTTCCCGCCTTGTAGATCTATCCTAGGTTATTCTACCTGCAATAAATATAAGAATCTGAATTCCTTTTCAGACTTTTTTGATTACGGATATCTCTTTGGAGTACAAAATATTCTCGGTTGAAACAAAAGTACTACAAATTTTAAGAGCATTAAATTGGTTATAAAATCTGGACCCTAATGCGACTAGACCTAATGCGATCCAAAACACCTCATATAGGACATGTCATTTTCTCAAATTAACAGATGCAACCATTATCATCGTATTTTGGAAAGTGGCAAACACTCCAGAAAGTTGAAATTGGTGGTTTTCATTTGATCTACACGTGAGAGTTTCATAATCTTCTGCTCTTTGAAAAGCGGTTTGAAGTTTCTCCAAAATGACTTTCAGTCAGTAGGCCTTTCACTGACGTCACCCAAAATTCCTATTTGGCCCAAACTTAAAAGGTTTATGAGACCACGGTGGAGCATGGTAGTTTGGGGTTAATTGATGACAATGAAATTTCAATTTTGAATGACATCGAGCAAATATAAGCTTTTTTAGAGTTCTATGCCAAACTCTTGTTGCAAAAGCTCTTCAAGTGCTGGCAAAAAATGTTCATAGTCTGTCGATGACACCACTAAAGCCGTAACTGGATTGAAGTCCTCATTCTTCTCCTTTATACAATCTTGTCTTAGGTGGTAATGAGTTGGTCCATAACGTACTTGGAGTTTGCCTGCTTGCATAAACGACCTGTACTCTTTTGACTTAAAGACTTCTGCGTGTGTGTGGGGACTGTAACTGTAGCTGATGGCGTTGTCTTCGATCGCGTACGTACACTTCTCCCTTTCCGACCAAGTGGATCAACATTCACGTCAAGGTTGCTTACTTGCGTAAGGTTTCCTTTCTTGGACATTGGCTACTTGGCATAGAAATCTAGGTAATCGTGCAAGGTGTCTTCTCGTTCTGCAACTGCTAAAGCGTGAGAACACATCTTCATAGACTTCCAGTTTGCACGCTCACACTCCACTTTGCCATTGGTCTTGTCCCATTATCACATAGTTAGGTCTTTCTTGGGAGAGGCTTGAAACTGAAAATGGTGCTTTTCCATCTGGTGTCGGTGGTCCTCGCCAGACACCTTTCTTGGCTAAAAGCAGATGGGCTTTTTTTGACCATTGCTTCTAGAGTGCTACTTGAAATAGCTTCCAGTCGGGGATCTTTATCCAAGAGATGGAAACTGTCCACACTCAAGCTGGGTATTGATTTTGTGTGGCAGTCAATTTCAACTCCTGAACTTGGCTGGGACTTCGTATTGTATCCACTAATAGCAATCCACCCAAAGGTTTCAGGCCCGTCTGCTGCATAGAGATCTTCCATGGTTGACAAAGTTAGGTTGCGAATGTATCGGCTTCGGCCTTCGTCTGACCTTGAAAGGAAATCTGGTACCACGAACGTCTGGAAATCTTCGCGAAGTTCATAATCTCCAGACACACTGGCAACCACTTGAGAAAATTCTTCACTTTCGGTATTCGTAATATTTCCAACTGCCTCGATGGTGCCGCTGAAACCTGACTGAGTGTGCTTCTTAACTGATTCGAGTGTAATGGGAAGGGCTAGTTTTGTACCCCATATGAACCATGTGAGCGTTAGCCCTACTGATGGAAGTGGGCCCACACAAGGACAGAGAAAAACTCTGACCAGGGTGGGAATTGAACCCACGACCTTCGGAGTAGATCACCGCTGCTCTATGGACTGAGCTACAAGGTCAGACGGGAGCAGGCCGTGGGAACTGAAGATGTTAAAGTCACGGCAATGAACATGTACTAGTACAAGGAAGGGTTACGTTTTTACAAACGTTGGCCGTGTAGCACTTATATTTAACTGACAGACTTAACTGATTCGAGTGTAATGTGAAGTGTTAGTTTTGTACCCCATATGAACCATGTGAGCGTTAGCCCTACTGATGGAAATGGGCCCACACAAGGACAGAGAAAAACTCTGACCAGGGTGGGAATTGAACCCACGACTTTAGTGATTTAATCGGCTGTTGTTGCACTCGGCGTAATTGGTACGAAAATGACAAGGGATATCGCTGTCCTGGGTCATCGGTGGAAGCCTGGCTTCCCTGCGCACACTGGCGATCATTCTCGTCTTCATCATATCCGCTCTACCTTCCACTCATTTAAACACCTTTTCAGTATGATCACCCTTGTCCTTCCATTCCTCCTTTAAAGATTCAAGTTTCGCATCGATGTCCGCTGGGGACTCGGCGTCCAAGAGTCCGGGATGGTAAAAACCATCACCATCAACTTTGCCAAACACTTCGTCAATGAATCCCTTCTGCACTCCGGCCATCCCATATGACATCAATGCTCGCTTTAAGTTATCTTGCAAGTGTCGAAAAACAACGCAGACTCCGACTGTGCGCATTTGGGAGCTTAGCTTCTATGGCATTCACCACTAAGTGCTTGCTCACCATCAGTCAGTCCCAGTAGATAACATTCCCTGCAGTCCTGGCTTTAAATCAATGAGACTTCGAAGAAAACCCCTGTACATATTCTGGTCCTTGCGGTAGTGTATAAGTACTGGACCTAATCTCAGAGGATTCTTGCCCGTGCGCTTTCGCTTCATCGTCAGATTACGGTATGATATGGGGGTACATTCGTACGGTCCCAGGCGGAACGTGGGATCAATCTGCACAGTACAAAAGGCAATTTCCGAGGTGCTGAACTTCGTCAAGTTGTTCAGTTGTTCCTCTGAGGAGATAACAATCGTTGTGTACGATAATATGCTTGCCGTGGTCCACGTGGTAGGTCACTCAAACATCCAACTTTCATCACTCCACCCGATTCTTGTGTTGCCATAGACACTTCATCTTTTGGTCCTGCCGTTGTTAGCTTACGATCAATGTTTCGCACAATTGATGGCTTTGTTCTCGTGTATGGCGTGAATCTACCATTCTTGGAACTTTTATGAGGCTTCATTGGAAATTTCACCTCTTCTTTATCGTAAATTTACTGAACGCATGCTACATTGTTGACGATTGCACCATTTTCGTGTCTTACATGCATGATTCGCCTATGGAAATTGTTGTTCAGCTCAACGTTCCAGCTGTGGTATTAACGCTCCAGGTAATAACACCTGGCTTTTGGTAATGACTTAGCTTGCTCAAAGCTGATAACAGCCATTTTCAATCCGCCATTGTCGCCATCCGTTTGCCATGATAGTTGTCATATTGTGGCAATCCATCTGCCCGGAGGTCGTCCAGCGGGAATGCATCGTAATCAGTGAGGAAAATAGCGTTCATCTGAACTTGATTGGGACACTCAGTACATTTCAGAGCATCGTTCGTTGCGTTAAACAATATTTGTACCATTCCTTCAGTGGTAAAAGTTGTCTTGCGTCTTGTGAAGATTGGGATGCTTTTGTTACCATTGTATAAATCCCCGACACCCCTCAAAGGACTTGGACAAGGGTCGTCACTTGAGCTACCGGATTCATAGCGTCTCCATTTGTAAAGAGCGGGTTTTTTCCTGACTACTGTCTGACAGAGTTAGATCAACGACCTTAAAAAAAAACCAGCCTTAATTTAGTTTTCAGCATGCCTTATTAACTTTTACAACGCTGTTTACGTTGCTGGCTGCCGTTGGTACAGCACTGGACTTTGGTGCGGGAGATATCATCACTCAGGATCTCAAAATAACCAAAGATAAAGTTCCACGAGGAAAGCAACAGTTAGGGAGAATGGGAATAGAGCCGTTATTTCAAGAACCTATTTTACCATAAGAAACCTCAGCTTCGAACTCAGACTCTTTCTCTTCTCCCCTCTTATCGTCTATAGTGGAGAGCCTGGTTGGACCTGATCACGTGACCATACAAAATCTGGGTGGTAAAATATTTGCTGTTAGGCAGAGGTAGTAATGTTTAAAGTACAGTGAACTGGGCCATACGTTTTTGACAAACAGAGCTTTTGATCTGGTGAAAGCAAGGCTTTAGACAGTTCATATGCTGATTTCGGTTCTTTTCGATTCAAGCAGAGCGTGCATGATTTACAAGATGTAATACGTTTGTTATATAATTTTGGATCGCTGATTTTGACAAAAAGAAAAACTTCCCTCAGCCTTTAGCAGTTCTTCCGAGATATTTGAATTTGGCTACATATATTTGAAAGTCTTCATTCCACAGAGTGAGCCTACCAGAAATAGGGAGCACTTTGCCCTGGCTTCATGGGAAGTTACGTGATCAGGTGCAACCAGGGTCTTTACTGTAACGAAAAGAGAAGAGAAGAGAAGAGAAGAGAAGAGAAGAGAAGAGAAGAGAAGAGAAGAGAAGAGAAGAGAAGAGAAGAGAAGAGAAGAGAAGAGAAGAGAAGAGAAGAGAAGAGAAGAGAAGAGAAGAGAAGAGAAGAGAAGAGAAGAGAAGAGAAGAGAAGAGAAGAGAAGAGAAGAGAAGAGAAGAGAAGAGAAGAGAAGAGAAGAGAAGAGAAGAGAAGAGAAGAGAAGAGAAGAGAAGAGAAGAGAAGAGAAGAGAAGAGAAGAGAAGAGAAGAGAAGAGAAGAGAAGAGAAGAGAAGAGAAGAGAAGAGAAGAGAAGAGAAGAGAAGAGAAGAGAAGAGAAGAGAAGAGAAGAGAAGAGAAGAGAAGAGAAGAGAAGAGAAGAGAAGAGAAGAGAAGAGAAGAGAAGAGAGGAGAGGAGAAGAGAAGAGAAGAGAAGAGAAGAGAAGAGAAGAGAAGAGAAGAGAAGCCTGGGTTACTGGTTGAAAAACAGAGTGGTGCCTGAGATGAACTTTGAACTTTTTTGTGGTTTGATTGACTTGTACCATAACGGTAGACCAATTTCGATAAAAATCAGTCTTAGACAAAGGACTTCACCTCAATGCTCTGGGGAAAGAACCCATACAAATCCTTATTTCATTCCCCAGAGCCTGGAAATCATGTTTATTGCTTTAAGCTGAATTTTAATATATCGAAATTGGACTATTTACAATACTTGTGAACTGCTGTGACCAAAAGGCAAGTGGGTAGAGACAAAACGAATGCAAAGATACGTAAAGAAATTAATGAGTCTGGTTCACCCTAGATCATTCTTTGATCAGACTTGATCTTTCTTTTACAATGCCCGATTTTCTCAGATAATCGTCAGAATGCCCATTACCACAGGCAAAAGAGGGCGGGGGGGGGGGGGGGTATCTGAAGGAGGCTGCTCAATTGGGGTGAGGGGGGTGGGGTGGGAGGGTGGTGTTCTATAAAGTTTTTCTTTCAAGGTACTATACAAACTTTGGCTAACCATTGCATGCAACAAAAAAAAAAATACAAGACTATCCACTTAAACCAAAACATCAAATGATTCTCCAGTACTGATGCCTGCATAGTTGCATCTTAAATTGACAACTGATACAGTTTTTCCTGATATCCGTTCCACATTATTTAACTACTATATGAGAAAGAGGTGGGTGGAGAGGGAAAGCAGGCTTGTATTTGCTATTTTGAGTCAGGAGGTACTTATACTCCAGTAAACTCTGCACATAGCTTGGACAATGCGATTATTTATGAAACAAAGGTAAAATTAAAAGGGTTAGGTGCACTTTGTTTGAAAACAGTCTGGGACAATTGGTGTGGTAATCTGTCCTATCAGTGTATTGCTGGCTGGGTAAATACTCGACTGAGATAGCAACCACTTGAAGAATAGCAAGCTGCTCAAAACTCTGAAGGGATATGATTGGATATACTCATGATATATTAAGTTGACTAAGCAAAAAGAGATTGAATTGTTGTCACTATTATAAGTAACTGTAACACACATTACAATGGGAAAATGTCTTTTATATAATGTAATTCCATTTTCCACTCATCGCACAAAATACTGACCCTTGAAAGCCTGGTTAAAGATTATAAATGTAAAGCTTACCTCTTGCTGGTCATACTCGAATCCTCCAACTCTGCAAAAATGAGGTAGATTACAAGTTACTCAAAAAATGATAAACCAAGTAAAAGTTCAGTTTCCAACAAAGTTTTATCTTTTGCAGTTAGTTTTATTTGCTTTCTTGAATCGTCTAAACATGAAATCCGAGAGTGTGCAATATTGGCCACTTTTAGTGATAAGTTGGACATCTTTTTTACGCAATTCAATGCATAAGTGCCACTTTCATTTTGAAGCCTAAAAAGCCTTGAAGGATGAAGTAAAAGATATATATTTTTAAAAAGCAGTTAATTTTACACAGGTATACTTGCCCCCTTTCGTTCAGATAGGATATAGCTGTTATGATTCGATTTAACTTTCCAGGCAAAGCTGACAGCAAATGAACACCTGAAGTTCCGGTAGGCCATTGTTGGGCCGAGCTGATCAGCGTTCTTTATTCATTTTGAAACAAAACACCTTCAAGGAAAATTTTGTTTGAATAAATATAGGACATATGTTTGTATGGCCTAAATCAAAAAGTAACGTGTAAACGGAGAAGTTAGTAGATTATCAGACAACATGTAGCCCACATGAAAACATTGATGTAAAGCACTGATGAACAATTCATCACAATCATACCTTTCCTCTTATTGCCTCTTACGATTTCTTGATCGCTTTCTCTGGAAAAATACTTACTTCAATTAGACCCAGTGTTAAATAAGGCGACGTATTGACGAAAGAGAAAACACGGAAAAGAAAGACGAAAATTCGACTTACCTCTCTGTCCGCCATCTTAACCGGGAGGTTTTGGTGGGAATTTAGCTCGAGATCCCAACCGATCGAGAAGATCCTGGCGACGAGTTTCTGTCAGTCCGATCCGATCCGATCCGATCCGATCCGGTCCGGTCCGGTCCGGTCCGATCAGATCCTGGTTTTGCAAACGGCCTGTAAATGCAACCATTCTCTCTTCGAAATTCACTCAGTTTTTGTAACTGTTACAGTAGCCACATGCAGTGTTTATCTGAAAAACTTAATTGCAATGCTCTTTGTGCATTCCAAGCATTCATTGTCAACACTCATTACAAAAACATGTCAACAATCACACAGACAATGTTAGGTTAATGGTGTAACATTCGTTACCCGTAAGCACATGTCCCCAGAGGGACCTATTTTTTAAGCTTTGGTAATAAATTTAGTTTAAAGATATAACAAAACATGCTCTTGAGTAAAATTCACTCGTTTCTTCTTTAAATAGTCTGCAAAAAATTAAACTAACAGCAAATTGCTCTGACAGATGTCTTGCATGTCATGCATGTTCAGCAGTTGCACTGAGCAAACGTATATTGCACACACTAAGGAAAGACTGAAGATGTTGTTTCCGCTTCATAATTGCTCTTCTTTTCAGTCTTATCAGATGCCAGGTCAAAAAATTTTTTGACTTTAAGTTTGCACCAAAAAGTAAAAGCCGGGAGTTAACAGTAAAAGACAGGCCAAAAGACAGATGAAGAAAAAAAAAAGTAAGTAATGAGTTTTTATATATAACTCTGAATCGAATTCTAATCGAGAGATTAATGACAATCGATCGTAAAAATACGCAAATGTCTGCAAGTTTTAACTTCTATGAATCAAGGGAAAGCTCATGATGTTCTGTCAAAAGGATGAAATTGATCACGTGCTAGGCAATCACAAGGGCGCACGTGATCACCTTGTGTCAACTGACTGAACTACGGGAAAGAATGTGAACGGTTCGTCGTTCGTCGTTTTTTCTTTTTGCCAAGCGGAACTACCATCTTTGGTTTTTAATTTTGTTGTAATATTTAACTGAATACTTACATTTCATATGTCGGGACAGGAAGCATTCTTTGTCGGGTTCCTGAGAAACGTATCTATTTTGACTTCAGGGTGAACTATTTACACATGCGTGAGGTTGAGCGGCCAATAACAACAGAGTTTGTAGTTGAAAATCTAAACATCTATGAGATACAAAAACAGACTTGCGAATTATCGCAAGTCACAATGCTGACAAGCAAAAAAGCAAAAGAAATGGTTA
>OX421449.1:42357170-42362170 GCA_949126865.1 Montipora capitata | reverse complement strand
CTGTATCCAGCTGCTTGGGTTTTGAAATCAGCATAAATATTATACTCAGGCAAAATGCAAAATGTCACTGCAGCATTAATCTATTTAGACAAATCTTTGAAGATGTAAAAGAGCACTCTACAGAATGACAGAATGCGGTTGCAGATAAAAAGATAAATCATTTTCTGAGTTTATTACAGGAAGCTCGAGAGGATTTTCCACTCTTAATAGTCGTGTGTCCAATGGAAAATGATTACTCCAATCCTTACAAAAGGGCTACAGCCTCATACCTGCGTAATACTATTGTGAGGCAATTGGCTGGGTCCCAACTGCTGCTGTGGTAGTGGTACAGTGCTGCTCAAAGACCGTCTAAAACTTGGTGTTTGAAAAGTATCTCGAAAACCAATTCAGTGAGCAGTATTTTGTTTTTTAGATTTTGAAACCATCATAATTCTCTGACCCAGTACATGATGTGAGAAAGAACTATAAACTGAAGTAGAATTTGAAATATTTTTGAAAAAGCTGAAAGATGAAAAAAAAAATTCCACTGGATAATGTTTTTGAAAATTCACTTTAAGAATGCAAAATAACGCTTCTCACTTGTTTCCAAACAAATCAGGGAAGGACGCTGAATGAGCTTTTGAGATAAACCTGACCAAATCTAACAAACTCTATTTCCAGTTGTATTAATTTTGATTCATTATCGTCTGGAGCGGCTCAGGTGGCATGTGTGGCATTAAGCCGGAGCACTCGGCTGAACACCTGCTCTGAGCCTCCTAAAGGATAAGGATATGGCATCTTTTGTAATAAGTTAAACTAAGTAATTTGCAATAAACTTGAAACTTAAGGATATGCCATTACAACCATGGCAAATTTTATTTTCTACACAGTCAGTATAATAAAAAATGTGTTTCTACATCGACATACAACTTGTGTGTATGTATACATAATTATTGGAAATTTGCATACCTTGACGGATGCTCCTTTGCTTGATTTTGGAAAGCAGTAGCAACTTGATTTTGGTGTTTGGGTACTTTCCTCAAGTTGATTTTTTAACTCACCAGGACAAGACATTACAGAGGATGGTGGGATTGGCTTAATTGGTACATTTTCAAAGGGAATTCTATAACCTTTTTCCTTGTCAATGTGACAAGCAGTTTGTGCATCCCCGTGCCTCGATTGCCTTGATGCGCTGAAGGATAAAGGGGATGTCTCCTTTTCAACAAGTGCTTTGCTGAAATGGCAAATGACGACCTTTTTTTCCAGATTGATTCCACCCTTTTATGATAAGTGTCGCACAATGCCCGAGAAAGACCATCATCTGCCTGCCGAAAACTTCTTCAAATATTCTCAAAAATTCACCATAAAGGTTTCGCTTTCTCTGTTAACAAAAACGTAAGAACGCACTCGACAACAGTCGTCAACTGTTTCTTTCGGGTGGCTCATCGTGAACAATATCGTGCAACTGTTTCTTTCGGGTGGCTCATCGTCAACAATATCGTGCAGAGAACACGAGCTCGATAGCGTTGAATTTAGCGCGCATTGAAATAAAGTCATGCTGTGTGTGGCCCGAGATTAGCAACGTTTCTGCCACCGCAGTTCATGTAAGAAATCTAGAAATACCTCGACCAATACCTCCACCAGGAAAAGGGGGCAGAATAAAAATAATTGTCAGATCAAAAAAAATGACTGCTATTTTAGGCGAATCGGGGAGGACATCTTTAAACAAATCCCGCACACTTGGAAATACGCTACTGTAACGACACCTGCGAAAGGTTCAACGTATTTCTCCGCCGATACTCCGAACGATTTCCTGTACGTTTTGTGCTATGATTGAGACTTTTCTCCCCGAAAAACCTTGCCAAACGAACCAGGCTAGTATGGCGATCAAGTGATTTCCGTGTAAGAAGACACGAAACGACTTCACGGCCTGCTGACCTCTGATTGGGCAGAAAAACACAAAGAATTTCTGGCACCAATCAGAATTGAGAATTACCCCGACTGCCTGTAACTGGTCTGGTAAGAACGTGTCCCCAGGGGCTCTTCTCGCCCTACTATGCTTTTCTTTGTCGCCATTTTATTTTGCCGGTTTAGACTTCCCCTTGCCTCCGCGATCTACCCCTGGGTCTCCGAGGATGATCACATTTCAACCCACGCACGCAAATTTGTTTACCGCGAATATTACACAAAATGTATTGAAATAAGCAAAATATTTGCTATTAGAGGCAAAAAACCCTTCCTACTTCATTGCGTGCGTGAAGACAAGAAACCCAACCTTGTCAAATTACCATACTTCAGGATCAAACCCTTCCCTGAAGAACCTTTTCAAAATAGGCAACATCCTTTCTTTCAAATAATTGTTGGCTGTCACATTTCCGATTATTTTTTTACCTGAAGATTGTGCAGAGTTGAGAGCAAAATAAATATAACAAGAATTAGTGAAATTTCCAATTGTTACCGGAAGACTGTGCAGAGTTTAGCACAAATAAATACAAATAGCCAGACAACAGAGATCACAGATCCACTTAAGAGCTGTCTTTGTTGAACCCATAAATTACCAGATAATTTTCAATTCGGTTTCAGTGTTGCACATAACACCACACTTGGTAAAATAGGAGAAATACAGCTCACTTTGATTACGGCTCGACGGGCGAAACATTGGTGTCAAAGTTCATTACTCGTCGCTTTTAAGATTCCAGATTTTTTTCTTTCACCACCTGTCTTGTTTATCCAATTGACGTTCCATTCTTGACCTCCTCAAAGGTATATTTTGTTTAACGATCAAACCAAAACGCCAGTTGTGATTCAATGACTTCGACGCCATTGCAGATTAATTGAATATTCTACTGTGTCCACCAGAGAAATCTACGTATTTCTTCTACTCCCTGAAACCTACCAAAATATGCGCAGAACACTATGCACAAAGACAAGGGAAGTGATAGGAAAGACTATTCCCGACACGGAAGAAAAAAGGGAAAAGAGGAAAAAAAGGAAAAAAAGAAAACGACTAAATTTAACTTTTTATCCGAAATTTTTGCCGTATGGCAACCGAGTAATTAGGTTATTGTAATGTGACTGCGCAAAAAAAACGATTTCCTCGTTGTCTCGGACGTTTGTTTATTTTTTAAGTCCAAATGTAAATAGGAAAATCGTATTTATAGAACGCCTTTCAGCAATAAAGGTAATAGCACTTAAACTTTGGTTTCGGTGTCGTTTTGACTTTTGCAAGCACAAAAAAACGGGAAGCTTTTTCTAAGAGCTCTCAACGGACAACCAGCGTTTGTTTATTTTTTAAGTCGAAATGTTAATAGGAAAATCTTATTTAAAGAACGCCTTTCAGCAATCACGGTAAGGCATTAAAACTTTGGCACCATGCTGTCAGAAGAAATATAATACGTTTTGACATTGCCACGGTTTCGGTTTAAATTTTCAAGGCACAAAAAAACGGGAAGCTGTTATCAAAGAAATGAAACTTGAAATTCTATGTAACCAAAGTTTCATCGCAAAAAGTGGCACTGATTTTCGGCTTACTCGAGTTTTTGATTTGTGGTCAGGTGATCACGGTTTTATCAGTATTACTCTCACAAGATAACTTTTTTCAGCAGCTTACATAAGAAAGATTACGACACTTTAAGATTAAAGTGGGACAATGGACAAAACTAGTCATCTTCTTTGGGGATTTGCATAAGCTCTGGCAGTGAAAGGAGTTTGACACGTAGTGGTTTTCCATATCAACGATGGACGCTGGCTCTGGGCGCTTTCAAACCGTCGCAAAACACCTGCTAAAATTTTCAAGGCTACAGGCGCCGTAAATCGGGCTTTAATTGTTATTCTTCGCAAACTGAAGCTAATAAACATTTCATCCCGTCGGAGAAGAGACCCTACTCCAGTGTGGAAAACATCTCTTCGAACAAAGGTGCAGTACTACGCTTCGCCGTGGGTGAATATTTCTAACATTTGACCGTGCATCTACTTCGTGTAGATAACTAGAAAGACACAAAAGAAGAGGTCATACATAAAAGGGTTCATATACAGATCTCTTGCCCATGCCTATTTTCTCCAGTTGCTGAGATGCCTCTTTTCATGTTTTATGAAGGGTTTCTCTTGACGCCCAACGCCGCTTTGGCGGTTATCTTTATCATTTTCGGGTTTTATACCGTTGTTGGTAATGTTCTGGTCTGTGTTGTGTATATTCTTGACCCTGAAAAAAAGCTACGGCGAGTGTCAAACTCGTATTTTGTCATCAACTTAGCTGTGGCCGACATTCTGGTTGGAATCACAGTGGAACCCATTAAGGCTGCAAGTTTTTGGTCCAATAACACAGACGTTCTGTTTAGCTATTACATTTTCGCTGTGCTATCGTGCGTTTGTTCGATCATGAGCATCTCCGCTCTGATGGTGGATCGTTTCCTCGCCGTGTGCCGACCTTTCCAATATCGATCACTGGTCAAACCACGCCGCATTCGCACCGCAATTCTAATTATCTGGCTGTTCTCGATCCACTTCTCAATTCTGCCTCTGTTGGGTTGGCGAAGCGCCAGTTTCCAAGTATACCTCTATGGTTTGGGTGTCCTATTTCCAGCGGCCATAATGCTGTTGTCCTACTACGGTTTGCGTCGCTCATTGCGAGAGGAAATTGCCAATTTGCAAAACTCGGCCGCGGATAGAACACAAGCAGCACATGTTCGGAACATGGTTACGCGTGAACGGAGGGTCTCTACCACAGTATTCATTATGCTACTGGTGTTCCTTGTTTCCTGGTGTCCTGTAGTCACTGTTGACTTTGTCATGGTATTTTGCGAAAAGTGTCGCTCAGATACGCTGCTCCTCGCACGAGACGTAACGTTAACTATTGGGTTTTTCTCGTCTGGAATTAACCCCGGTCTTTACGCATGGCGGATTAAGAGATTCAGACAAGGACTTATGCTTCTGTTTCAGCGCGGTTTGAAAGCAAACCCGAAAATTGTTTAAGTTGGGCCTTTGCACAATGAAAGAATCGTAATTGCTGCTAAGTATGAATG
>OX421449.1:42349670-42352170 GCA_949126865.1 Montipora capitata | reverse complement strand
GGAACTCGGATGGCACCGTCGTATGCTAACATTTTTATAGACAAACTAGAAAGACAGTTGATTTCGCACGCTTTAATAAAACCCCACACTTGGTGGCAGTATATTGATGATATTTTTATAATTTGGACCGAAGGAGAGGAAAGTCTTAAAGACTTTATTAATTACCTGAATAGCGCGCATGGAACGATCAAGTTTACATCAAAATGGTCCTACCAGGAAGTCGAATTCCTAGATGTTAAAGTTTTGAATGACTCGGGAAAACTGGAGACGGATGTTTACATCAAACCCACCGATAGCCATCAGTATCTCCACCGTGTGTCGTGTCATCCAAACTCTTGCAAGAAAGGGATTCCCTATGCACAAGCATTACGTTTGAGGAGGATTTGTTCCAAGGAGACTTTCTTTGAAAGAAGAGTGCGGGATTTGTGTATTTTTTTAGTAGAAAGGGGATATGAGAAGAATTTCATACAAGAACAAGTTAGTAGAGCGAGACAAACACCCAGAGATGAAGCATTGAGGGATAGACCAAAAAAGGAAAATACCAGGATTTCCTTCACAGTCACGTACCATCCGGGCCTTCCTAATATCGGGGACATGTTGAGGAAGCTACATCCGGTTCTTCACTCCTCGCAGAGATGTCGGAATGCCATAACGGAAGTGCCAATGGTCGCTTTCAGAAGACCGAAATGCCTCTCCGACTATTTGGTCCGTGCAAAGTTTAGGAGTGACGCTAAGGAAGAGATAACAGGAACATCAAGGTGTGAGAGCAATCGGTGCCAAATCTGTAATTTTCTATGTGTGGGGAGAACATTCCTCAGCAAAACCAATGGGAAGGATTTCCGCATCAATTACAACTTAAATTGTAATTCTGAAAACGTGGTCTATCTCATTACTTGTAAGGTATGTGGCATCCAGTATGTTGGATCTACTACCACTACTTTTCGGTTTCGGTTCAATAATCACAAAAGTAGGATCCATGCCCCTCTCAAGTTGTCTTCTGGAAATAAGAGCAATGATGATTTTCTTTACCAGCATTTTCATAGTTCGGGACATTTGGGATTAACTCATTTAAGTATACAGTTAATCGACAGAGCCAAGGGAGAGAGGGAGTTGCGGAAGAAGGAGGGGCAGTGGATGTATAGATTGGAAACGCTGCGCCCCCAAGGACTTAATGAGGATGGTGGTTTTTACGCCCAGAACCGAAAGACGCGCGTAGGCGCGCGCAAAAGATGATTATAAGATCTATGGCATTTTCCGTTTAAAATAATAGCCATTTCAGTTGTGATGCGCTCGCGTTGACTTGGCAATTCAACAATTTAAAAGTGCTGTACATTAACGGTTAGTTAGTCACCCTGAAGAAGATCACTGAATGTGATCGAAATATAGGTGGATTTAAAGGAAACTGTTCTCTGTCTTCATTTGTGATTAAGGTATATATATATATATATATATATATATAACTAACTGTACTGTTACTACTGTTATTACTGTACTGTACTACAGTACTGTTTCGGCCTTCTGGGCCTCATCAGTGCAGTGATGATGTCTAGGATGGAGGTTAAGCTATAAGACCACCCCAGATGTCCCACACATGTGGAACATCCAAGTCATGCCAGAGTGCTCAAACTAGCGAGATAGTGAGCATGCGCAATATATTTGTATATCCCCTGATGAGTGGGCGGCCACGAAACAGGCTTGTAGGGATGAACTTGTAGTTTATTTGTCTTTTTCTTCCATATATACTACGCTCTACTTCTATGTATTGAGCACTGTTTTACGAAAATCAAGTTTCACACTTTATATATATATATAACACAAATGAAGACACCTATATTTCGACCGACTTGTCGTTCTTCTTCAGGGTGAATGAAGAAAAACCGTTATACAAAATTTCTACTACGCCACTGAAATACGAAAGTGCGCGCTACGACTTCAACCGTAAATAACCGTAACAATTCAAACATAAGTAACATCCGCACGTGCGAAAGGACAACATACGCGCGTGCCAAAGGAGAGCATTGGAACGGAGAGTATATGAGTTACGCTAAAAATAAAAGGGAAATAAGTGTAAAAATAAGGGAAAATAGCATATAAATTATCCAGTAAAGTATAAAATAGGTAATTCTGTATCAGAAACAGAATTTTACTTTCGGCTACGTTCCCCCCTGTTCTGGCTAAAAAAGAAGTCACTCTCATTAAGCCCATCCGGTTTCAAGGATCGGAGCCGATATGCCCATTGCCCTTCCTTAGCAAGCAGATCGTCTTTTGCATTAACTTTATCTATAACTTGTGCGCTAACATCTTGAAGTCCATGATGCCCATGACTATAAAAATGCCTATAGATAAGATCATCGCTTTCCTTATTAACAGCAGACATCCTAGAGTGGGCTCGTAAACTGCTCTTGTGGTTGTTGAACCTTAACCTAAACGTAGTGGTGGTGGAGCCTACATACTGAAAACCACAAACCTTGCAACTTATTAAGTAAACAATATTCCTAGA
>OX421449.1:42339670-42344670 GCA_949126865.1 Montipora capitata | reverse complement strand
GTCCGTCTGAAGAACAAAAGAAACTCCGTACAAATAAAGATGAAATCTCTTGATACTCCATACAATCGCTAGACATTCTTTCTCAATTTCTGCACCTGTCAATTTCTTGCTTGCGTAGCAAACGGGAAACAACTTCTCATCATGTTTCTGCATTAATGCTGCACCGATTCCACTGTTGGAGGCGTCTGTCCTTAAGAAATAAGTTTTAGCTGGATCGGGGAGTCGTAGAATAGGCTCACTTGTTAGGTAAGACTTGATTGTTCGGTAGGCTTTCTCTTGTGCTTCACCCCACTCAACTTTATTAGGTTGGCCTTTCCGTGTGAGATTAGATAAGGGCACTGCGATCGCTGCAAAGTTGGCGATGAAATCTCTATAGTATCCTGCTAGACCCATAAATGATCACACCTGTTTCTTTGTGCTTGGACTTAGGGCATCTTTAATTTTCTCCACGTTATCCTGATGTAGACCAATCATTCCTTGCTCCAGTCGATGGCCTAGGAAATCCACACTGTTTACACCGAATAGGCACTTAGTAAATCTTACAGTGAACCCCGCTTGTACAAGGCGTGAAAATAGCTCCTTTAGGGCTCTAATATGTCCTTCCCACGTACGGGTGTGAACCAATATATCATCCCAGTAGAAATCAACATTGGCTAGATCTTCTAGCAACTTCTTCATTGCACGCTTCAGTGTTGCTGCCGAGTTGATCATTCCAAACGGCATCTTCAAGAACTCGTACGACCCATCAGGTGTTACGAATGCCGTTTTCTGTATGTCCTCCTCTGGTATTGTTATCTGCCAATATCCCTTGCTAAGGTCAATTTTGAGTAGAACTTGTCTCCGCTAAGCTTCTGAAACAAATGTTCAGCAGTTGGCATAGGCTCGGGATCAAATACAGTTAGTTTATTTAATTTCCGATAATCAACGCACACGCGGTTTGTGTTGTCTTTTTTTCTTCACTACTACCACAGGTGACGCATACGGAGAACTGGACTCTCTAATAACTCCCATTTTGATCATGTCTGCAATATCTCTTCTCAGAGATTCTCTCATGCTGTAAGGTACTGGGTAAGGTCTTGATCTAACCGACTCGTCTGAAATGAGTATAATATGATGCTGAACGAGGTCTGTGGCACCTGGTGCTTCAGTAAACAGATTCCTGAACTGTTTAGCCAGATCCATAAATTCATTCCGTTGCTCATCCGTCAGATTTGGTCCGGTTTCAACATCCTCGATCGATTCCTTGGCTACATATCCACCAAGCTCTAAAAAATCAACGTTTTCTCCCTCTGCTTCATCAGCTTTAGTTGCACAGTCGACAGCATCGTCTACACACGAAGCGCCTACTCCACCAGCTACTGCTCCTTCGGCTGTAGTCTCCTCTCGCTCAAAGTACTTTTTAAGTAGATTAGCGTGGTAGACTTTCTCCTTGCCTTTTACTTTTACTTTGTAGTCATTGAGACCTACTACAGAACTGACTTCAAAGGGACCCTTCCACTGCATAAGTAGCTTGTTATGGTCTGTAGGTAGCAGTATAAGCACTTTCTCACCTGACTGGAACTTCCTAACTTTAGACTTGTCTGCTGCATAGAGCTCTTCCATGGTTGACAAAGTTAGCTTGCGAATGTATCGGCTTCGCCCTTCGTCTGACCTTGAAAGGAAATCTGGTACCACGAACTTCTAGAAATCTTCCCAAAGTTCATAATCTCCAGACACACTGGCAACCGCTTGAGAAAATTCTTCACTTTCTGTATTCGCAATATTTCGAACTGCCTCGATGGTGCCGCTGAAACCTGACTGAGTGTGCTTCTTAACTGATTCGAGTGTAATGTTAAGTGCTAGTTTTGTACCCTATATGAACCATGTGAGCGTTAGCCCTACTGATAGAAATGGGCCCACACAAGGACAGAGAAAAGCTCTGACCAGGGTGGGAATTGAACCCACGACTTTACTGATTTTAATCGGCTGTTGCTGCACTGGGCGTAATTGGTATGAAAATGACAAGGGATATCGCTGTCCTGGGTCATTGGTGGAAGCCTGGCTTCCCTGCGCACACTGGCGATCATTCTCGTCTTCATCATACCAGCTCTACCTTCCACCCATTTAAACACCTTTTCAGTATGTTCACCCCTGTCCTTCCATTCCTCCTTTAAAGATTCAAGTTTCGCATCGAAGTCCACTGGGGACTCGGCGTCCAAGAGTCCGGTATGGTAAAAACCATCACCATCAACTTTGTCAAACACTTCGTCAATGAATCCCTTCTGCATTCCGGCCATCCCATATGACATCAATGCTCGCTTTAAGTTATCGTGCAAGTGTCGAAAAACAACGCAGACTCCGACTGTGCGCATTTGGGAGCTTAGCTTCTATGGCATTCACCACTGAGTGCTTGCTCACCATTAGTCAGTCCCAGTAGATAACATTCCCTGCAGTCCTGGCTTCAAATCAATGAGACTTTGAAGAAAACCCCTGTACGTATTCTGGTCCTTGCGGTAGTTTATAAGTACTGGACCTAATCTCAGAGGATTCTTGCCCGTGCGCTTTCGCTTCATCGTCAGATTACGGTATGATATGGGGGTACATTCGTACGGTCCCAGGCGGAACTTGGGATCAATCTGCACAGTACAAAAGTCAATTTCCGAGGTGCTGAAATTCGTCAATTTGTTCAGTTGTTCCTCTGAGGAGATAACAATCGTTGTGTTCTCCTTCTCAATGGTCTCTTTTCGAACGAAGGGTTCCTTGTTGGTTTTCATTTTCAAAATAACCTCAAGCAATTCATCCTGCTTCACTCCACCTTTCACGTGACAAAGTAAAGTTTCTTTGTGAAGCTGGTTACGATAATATGCTTGCCGTGGTCCACGTGGTAGGTCACTTAAACATCCAACTTTTATCACTCCACCCGATTCTTGTGTTGACATAGAAGCTGCATCTTTTGGTCCTACCGTTATCTGCTTACGATCAAGGTTTTGTACAATTGATGGCTTTGTTCTCGTGTATGGCGTGCCTCTACCATTCTTGGAACTCTTATGAGGTTTCATTGCAAATTTCACCTCTTCTTTATCGTAAATTTACTGAACGCATGCTACATTGTTGACCATTGTACCATTTTCGTCTCTTACATGCACGATTCGCCTATGGAACTTGTTGTTCTGCTCAACATTCCAGCTGTGGTATTAACTCTCGAGGTAATAACACCTAGCTTTTGGTAATGACTTAGCTTGCTCAAAGCTGATAACAGCCATTTTCAATCCGCCATTGTCGTCATCCGTTTGCCATGATAGTTGTCATATTGTGGCAATCCATCTGCTCGAAGGTCCGGCGTCCAGCGGAATGCATCGTAAATCAATTAGGAAAATAGCGTTCATCTGAACTTGCTTGGGACACTCAGTACATTTCAGAGCATCGTTCGTTGCGTTAAACAATATTTGTACCATTCCTTCAGTGGTAAAAGTTGTCTTGCGTCTTGTGAAGATTGGGATGCTTTTGTTACCATTGTAGAAATGCCCGACATCCCTCAAACCGTAACTCAAAGGACTTGGACAAGGGTCTTCACTTGAGCTACCGAATTCATAGCGTCTCCATTTGTAAAGAGCGGGTTTTTTTCCTGACTACTGTCTGACAGAGTTAGATCAACGACCTTCGAAAGAAAACCAGCCTTAGTTTTCAGCATGTCTTATTAACTTTTACAGCGCTCTTTGCGTTGCTTTCTGCCGTTGGTACAGCACTGGACTTTGGTGCGGGAGATATCATCACTCAGGATCTCAAAATAACCAAAGATAAAGTGCCACGAGGAAAGCAACAGTTAGGGAGAATGGGAATAGTGCTGTTATTTCAAGAACCTATTTTACCATGAGAAACCTCAGCTTCGAACTAAGACTCTTTCTCTTCTCCTCTCTTATCGTCTATAGTAGAGACCCAGGTGTTGGACCTGATCACGTGACCATCCAAAATATGGGTGGTAAGATATTTGCTGTTAGGGAGAGGTAGTAATGTTTAAAGTACAGTGAACTGGGCCATACGTTTTTGACAAACAGAGCTTAATTTTGGTCTGGTGAAACCAAGGCTTTATACAGTACACATGCTGATTTCGGTTCCTTTCGATTCAAGCAGAGCGTTCATGATTTACAAGATCTAATACGTTTGTTATATGATTTTGGATCGCTGATTTTGACAGAAAGAAAAACTCCCTTCCGCCTTTAGCAGTTTTTCCGAGATATTTGAATTTGGTCACATACCGGCATATTTAAAAGTCTTCATTCCACAGAGTGAGCCTATCAGAACTAGGGAGCACTTTGTCCTGGCTTCATGGGAAGTCACGTGAACAGGTGCAACCAGGGTCTGTACTCTTAACGAAAAGGGAAGAGAAGAGAAGAGAAGCCTGGGTTACTGGTTGAAAAACAAAATGGTGCCTGAGATGAATTTTGAACTTTTTTGTGGTTTGATTGACAAGACTTGTACCTTAACAGTAGACCAATTTCGATAAAAATCAGTCTCAGACAAAGGCCGTCACCTCAATGCTCTGGGGAAAGAACCCATACAAATCCTTATTTCATCAGAGCCTGGAAATCATGTTTATTGTTTTAAGCTGAATTTTAATCTATCAAAATTGGACTATTTACAATACTTGTGAACTGCTGTGACCAAAAGGCAAGTGGGTAGAGACAAAACGAATGCAAAGATACGTAAAGAAATTAATGAGTCTGGGTCGCCCTATGTTATTCTTTGATCAAACTTGATCTTTCTTTTGCAATGCCCGATTTTCTCAGATAATCGTCAGAATGCCCATTACCACAAGCAAAAGAGAGGCGGGGGGGGGGGGGGTTATCTGAAGGAGCTCAATCGGGGTGGGGGGGAGGGTGCTCAATAAAGTTTTTCTTCCAAGGTACTATACAAACTTTGGCTAACCACTGCATGCAACAACAAAAAAATACAACACTATCCACTTTAACCAAAACATCAAATGATTCTCCAGTACTGATGCCTGCATAGTTGCATCTTAA
>OX421449.1:42322170-42327170 GCA_949126865.1 Montipora capitata | reverse complement strand
GGCCGAAGCTATTACGGGTACCCCAGGAAACGTCTTGTCCGAGGAAGTAAGAAGCAGGTGAAAAATTTTCTTCAGGTTGTTTTCTTTCGAAACCGCAGAGCCACAAAAAAATTTTAACCGCAGACTGAAATCAACGCCCTTGTCGCCCTTGCCCACGGACGTCTGAGATCGATGAGATCGATAGTATGCAGCTACTTTGTAGGCTTGCCCCCCCCCCCCCCCCCCAATCTTCCCCCCTCCCCGCACTCGCTGCTCATCCCAAAGATGTCACTTTCACCAAAAACACCGTGGATGACCAGTAAGTACCTTGGGTATCAGAGAATGTGACCCGCCGTTGGAAAAATCCTAGCTACACCCTTGCATATATCTCTGAATCGAATTCTAATCGAAAGATTAATGACAATCGATCGTAAAAACACTTAAATTTCTGCAATCATTGACTTCTATAAATCAAGGGAAAGCTCATAATGTTCTCTCAAAAGAAAAAAATTGATCACGTGCTAGGCAACCATAAGGGTGCACGTGATCACTTTGTCTCAACTGAATGAACTACGGGAAAGGAACCTCGCCCATCCTCCGCCGTGTTGGTGGTGCAATACATTAGATTTTGGCGCAAAAATAAATTATCCCAATGAGGAGTGATGCCCAGTCCTACTCGGTTTTGCTTCAAAAACGGGTTACTGAGTGCCATGCCGAACGAATGTTTCCATATCGAAATTGTAAATCATAAAACCACAATTCAGTTTCCAATGCCATCACTGGATGTCTGAATAGCGCGAGTCCATAACCGAATTGTGACAGGAATCGTATCTTGTGAGACTCAATATTTTAATGGCACAATTGTGTATCCTGCGAATGTAAATCGAGTTGCACAATTGAAAATTCCTCTGATGTCAAAACTGCATCTCTGAATTGCAGAATTAAATATTGGAATGTCAAAACTGCATGTCTGAACTGTACAACTGAATACTCGAATTTCAAGACTGCATGTTTGAACTGTACAGTTAAATATTGGAATGTCAAAACTGCGTATTTGAATATCAAAATACAAAATTCAATTTTGACGGAAATCACACTCCATACAAATAAACTTCATTTTACACCATAGTGACAAAACAGATCTTTTTCTGAGGTTAAAAACTTGGCTTCCTATTAATCATTCGTCAGAAAGATTTCAAAAATTCCTGTGTCCTCGCGTATTACATTTCAACCCACGCACGCAAATTTGTTAACCGTGAATATTACGCAATATGATGAATTCATAAAGGCCACCTTTTCCAAAAAAATTATTAAAATAAGCAATATATTTGCTATTAGAGGCGAAAAACCCTTCCTATTTCATTGCGTGCGTGAAGACAAGAAACCCAATCGTGTCAAATTACCATATGCAACAAAATAAATTTCAGGATCAAACCCTTTCCTGAAGAACCTTTTCCTTGAATAATGAAGCACAAAATAGACAACAAGCTTTCTTTCAAAAAAAATTTGGCTGTCACATTTCCGATTATTTTTTTACCTGAAGACTGTGCAGAGTTGAGCACAAATAAATATAACAATAATTAGAGAAATTTCCAATTGTTACCGGAAGACTGTGCAGAGTTGAGTACAAATAAATACAAATAACCAGACAAAAGAGATTACAGATCCACTTAAGGTGTTCGATTCTTTCTGTCTTTGTTGAACCCATAAATTATCAGAGAAGTTTCCATTTGGTTTCAGTGTTGCACATAACACCACACTTGGTAAAAAAATTAGAAATAAGACCATTTTGATTTCGGCTCGACGGGCGAAACATTGGTGTCGAAGTCCATTACTCGTCGCTTTTAAGTTTCCAGATTTTTATTTTTCACTGCCTGTCTTGTTTATCCAATTGACGTTCCATTCTTGAGCTCCATAAAGGTATATTTAAGTTAACCATCCACCAAAACGCCATTTGTGATTCAATGACTTCGACGCCATTGCAGGTTAATTAAATATTCTACGGTGTCCACCAGAGAAATCTACGCATTTCTACTAACCCCTGAGACCTACCAAATTACGCGCAGAACACTATGAACAAAGACAAAACTTAGATGGCAAGTGATAGGAAAGACTTTTCCCGACACGGGAAAAAAAGAAAAAAGAGGAAAATAAGAAAATAATTAAATTTAACTCGTTTTCCGACAGGATTACCATATGGCAACCGAGTAATTAGGTTATTGTAATGTGACTGGGCAAAAAAAGGATTGCCTCGCTGTCTCGGAGCGTTTGTTTATTTTTGAAGTCGAAATGTAAATAGGAAAATCGTATTTATAGAACGCCTTTCAGCAATAAAGTTAATAGCACTCAAACTTTGGTTTCGGTGTCGTTTTAACTTTTGCAGGCATAAAAAAACGGCAAGCTTTTTCTTAGAGCTCTCAACGGACAACCACAAAAATGTTGCTGTTATCAAAGAAATGAAACGCGGAATTCTATGTAACCAAAGTTTCATCGCAAAAGAGTGACACTGATTTTTCGGCTTACTCGGGTTTTTGATTTGCGGTCAGTTGATCACGGTTTTATCAGTATCACTCTCACAAGATAACGTTTTTCAGCAGCTCACATAAGAAAGATTACGACACTTTGGGATTAAACTGGGACAATGGACAAAACTAATCATCTTCTTTGGGGATTTGCATAAGCTCTGGCAGTGAAAGGAGCTTGACGTGTAGTGGTTTTCCATATCAACGATGGACGCTGGCCCTGGGCGCTTTCAAACCATCGCAAAACATCTGCTACAATTTTCAAGGCTACAGGCGCCATAAATCAGGCTTTAATTGTTATTCTTCGCAAACTGAAGCTAATGAACATTTCAGCCCGTCGAAGAAGAGACCTTACTCCTGTGGGAAACATCTCTTCGAACAAAGGTGCAGTGCTAGTCTTCACCGTCTTCTTTAGTGAAAGGGCGCTATATAAATGCACCACTTTACTTTTTACTTGATTAAAATTCATCAAAGATGTGAAAAATCCCGAAAGATATTACTTTACTTCACACCAATATATATATATATATATATATATATATATATATATATATATATATATATATATATATATATATATATATATATATATATATATATATGTAATTGTTATAGAGAAAGAGGACGGACAACTTCGAGCGAAGGAAAATATATAGAGTAAAAATTCTAAAAATGATAAAAAATTTAATAAAAAACGTTTCGGTCTGTGACCTTCATCAGTTGCAGTGCAAGTGAATAGTAAATTACAATTTCCTTAAATAAGTTTACAGTATAAAAGATAACAAAACATTACAAAGATGATTATATAACAGGGCGTGATAACACATATTCGCAAAAAATTAACAAGTGATGAACAAGCGGTAATTACTACGCGTGAAACTGATGACAATACGAAACAAACCCACAGGGAAAACCAAATCGAAAGAAAATAAAAGAATACAAACATACAAATAAAATGAAAAGAGAAAAGAAAAGGCTGTCGAGTCCACTGAGAATGTAAAGGAGCTAGCGTTAAAAATGAAAGGGCGAGAGATAAAACAAAATTCCTAATCAGAGCCCCTGAAACCATGCCGTGACCTGGCATAGAAGGCGCTCCGAACTGGGCCCTTAAACAGCAATATTGTAATAAGTTCCCAGATGGGGGCCCCGCCCAATTTACATGTGATCTCTACGTTAATTGTAGTTTATTCTTTTTTTCGAGTGAAATTCCTGACGCCTATTCAAGCCAAAAGGTGCCAAAGAAAACAACTGTGCACTCCAATATGCCTCTTTGGTGATAAGGAGTTTCTCGATGCTGCATGAGTTGTTGACAGTCTCCTGCACTTGATCAATACATTGGAATGAGAAGTCGCTTAAATCATGTAGTGTTTTGTTGAAATGTACCGCTACCTCACAAGTCTTTTTCTTAGTGACCATAGCAGACTTATGGTTGCGAAATCTAACTCTGAAGTCAGTTGTTGTGGAACCAATGTATTGCAGGCGACATTTCTTGCACGAAGTCAAATAAATAATGTTCTTGGAATCACAAGAAAGTTTTGATCGTATTTTGTAACTTTTACCTGTTTGAAAACTTAGGAAGGAATTTGATTCAACTAAGAAGTTGCGACAGAGATCGCATCTTGTTCTTTTACACTTAAAACAACCCTTAGCCTCAACAATCTCTCCGCGTTCAGTGTTGGGGCCATAACGAGATGGCGCCAACAATTCCTTAAGGTTTTTAGATCTTCGAAAGGATGCTATGATGGAATTTGGAGGAAAAAGCTCTTTTAATTTAGGGCTGGATTCCAAAATCGCTAGGTGTTTGCTGATGATGCGACCTACATCAGGTAGATTTGGATTAAATGTGGTCACAAATGGAAATAATTTCTTCTTAGATCTGGCACGAGTCCTAAGCAGATCACGTCTAGGTATGGTTGAGACCTTACGAAATTGATCATCCACTAATTTAGAAGGGTAACCTTGATTGACTAAATAACCCTTGTATTCAGTAGTTCTCTCGGCAAGAAAAATTTGTTCCGAGCAGTTTCTTTGTAACCTTGTCGCTACGCCATAAGGAATTGCCTTAAAAACGTGTTTAGGATGAGCACTTGATGGTGGGAGGTACAGATGGCTATCCGTTGGCTTTGAATAAAGGTCTGTCTGAATAAAACCCTCGATAAGATATAGAGTTAAGTCTAGCACGTGGAGCTCGCGCTCAGAAAAAACTAATTCAAATTTTATAGTAGGGTATAAAGAATTTATAAATTCGGTAAACTCATGCAGTGCAGGAAGGCCCTGTTGCCAAAGGTCAAAAACATCCTCACGGTATCGCCACCATAAAGCCGGCTTTATGGGGCCAGAAAATTTAGTCTGAAAATCTATTTCACCCATGGCAAGATCCGCGTAACTACAAGCATTCTTTGGGCCCATAGCTGTGCCATGAATTTGTAGAAAAAATTTTTCTTTAAAAACCGAATGATTGCTCTTCAAACAAATTTCTACCTCTTCCAAAATACAATT
>OX421449.1:42309670-42317170 GCA_949126865.1 Montipora capitata | reverse complement strand
ATAGTTCCGACCATTAATTCTTATATAAAGAACATTGACACTTTACCTGAGAGAGCGATATTATGTGCAGTCGACGTTGTGGGGTTATATCTCCACATACCACACGATGAGGGGATAGAGGAGATAAAGGAGGCGTTGTTAATATGGGATTCTAATGTGGACAATGGGAGGAAATTAGCAGAATCTGAAGAATGACTTGATAGAGTTTACGGAGGTAGTTCTTAAAAACAATAATTTTGAATTTAATGAGAGGCATTTTGTCCAGAAACGAGGCACTGCGATAGGAGCTCGGATGGCACCGTCGTATGCTAACATTTTTATAGACAAACTAGAAAGACAGTTGATTTCGCACGCTTTAATAAAACCCCACACTTGGTGGCAGTATATTGATGATATTTTTATAATTTGGACCGAAGGAGAGGAAAGTCTTAAAGACTTTATTAATTACCTGAATAGCGCGCATGGAACGATCAAGTTTACATCAAAATGGTCCTACCAGGAAGTCGAATTCCTAGATGTTAAAGTTTTGAATGACTCGGGAAAACTGGAGACGGATGTTTACATCAAACCCACCTATAGCCATCAGTATCTCCACCGTGTGTCGTGTCATCCAAACTCTTGCAAGAAAGGGATTCCCTATGCACAAGCATTACGTTTGAGGAGGATTTGTTCCAAGGAGACTTTCTTTGAAAGAAGAGTGCGGGATTTGTGTAGTTTTTTAGTAGAAAGGGGATATGAGAAGAATTTCATACAAGAACAAGTAAGTAGAGCGAGACAAACACCCAGAGATGAAGCATTGAGGGATAGACCAAAAAAGGAAAATACAAGGATTTCCTTCACAGTGACGTACCATCCGGGCCTTCCTAATATCGGGGGCATGTTGAGGAAGCTACATCCGTTTCTTCACTCCTCGCAGAGATGTCGGAATGCCATTACGGAAGTGCCAATGGTCGCTTTCAGAAGACCGAAATGCCTCTCCGACTATTTGGTCGGTGCAAAGTTTAGGAGTGACGCTAAGGAAGAGATAACAGGAACATCAAGGTGTGAGAGTAATTTTCTATGTGTGGGGAGAACATTCCGCAGCAAAACCAATGGGAAGGATTTCCGCATCAATTACAACTTAAATTGTAATTCTGAAAACGTGGTCTATCTCATTACTTGTAAGGTATGTGGCATCCAGTATGTTGGATCTACTACCACTACTTTTCGGTTTCGGTTCAATAATCACAAAAGTAGGATCCATGCCCCTCTCAAGTTGTCTTCTGGAAATAAGAGCAATGATGATTTTCTTTACCAGCATTTTCATAGTTCGGGACATTTGGGATTAACTCATTTAAGTATACAGTTAATCGACAGAGCCAAGGGAGAGAGGGAGTTGCGGAAGAAGGAGGGGCAGTGGATGTATAGATTGGAAACGCTGCGCCCCCAAGGACTTAATGAGGATGGTGGTTTTTACGCCCAGAACCGAAAGACGCGCGTAGGCGCGCGCAAAAGATGATTATAAGATCTATGGCATTTTCCGTTTAAAATAATAGCCATTTCAGTTGTGATGCGCTCGCGTTGACTTGGCAATTCAACAATTTAAAAGTGCTGTACATTAACGGTTAGTTAGTCACCCTGAAGAAGATCACTGAATGTGATCGAAATATAGGTGGATTTAAAGGAAACTGTTCTCTGTCTTCATTTGTGATTAAGGTATATATATATATATATATATATATATATATATATATATATATATCCCCTGATGAGTGGGCGGCCACGAAACAGGCTTGTAGGGCTGAACTTGTAGTTTATTTGTCTTTTTCTTCCATATATACTACGCTCTACGTCTATGTATTGAGCACTGTTTTACGAAAATCAAGTTTCACACTTTATATATATATTACACAAATGAAGACACCTATATTTCGACCGACTTGTCGTTCTTCTTCAGGGTCAATGAAGAAAAACCGTTATACAAAATTTCTACTACGCCACTGAAATACGAAAGTGTGCGCTACGACTTCAACCGTAAATAACCGTAACAATTCAAACATAAGTAACATCCGCACGTGCCAAAGGACAACATACGCGCGTGCCAAAGGATAGCATTGGAACGGAGAGTATATGAGTTACGCTAAAAATAAAAGGGAAATAAGTGTAAAAATAAGGGAAAATAGCAGATAAATTATCCAGTGAAGTATAAAATAGGTAATTCTGTATAAGAAACAGAATTTTACTTTCGGCTACGTTCCCCTCTGTTCTGGCTAAAAAAGAAGTCACTCTCATTAAGCCCATCCGGTTTCAAGGATCGGAGCCGATATGCCCATTGCCCATCCTTAGCAAGCAGATCGTCTTTTGCATTAACTGTATCTATAAGGTGTATGCTAACATCTTGAAGTCCATGATGCTCATGACTATATAATGCCTATAGATAAGATCATCGCTTTCCTTATTAACAGCAGACATCCTAGAGCTGTGGGCTCGTAAACGGCTCTTGTGGTTGTTGAACCTTAACCTAAACTTAGTGGTGGTGGAGCCTACATACTGAAAACCACAAACCTTGCAACCTATTAAGTAAACAATATTCCTAGAATTACAATCCAAACTGCGATTTATAGTATAGCTAGTACCAGTAGAATGGCTAGAGAACTGATCTCCTACAATAAGATAATTACAAACATCACATCTACTACTAGCACATTCCTCAGATCGGGAATATGGCAAACAATCTTCGAGAGATTTTTTTATTTTTATTTTTATTTTTTATTTATTTATTTTTTTTAATTTATTTAACATAACAGAAGTTTACATTGCACAAGATACATATAAAAAAGAAAAAGAAAACAAATACAACTAATGATGTGACATGCAAGCCAAAACAGGATGTAATACTGAGGCAGCTAATCGCATACTGACACGCACGAGAACCGAGTGATTAATCAAAGAGGGCGAAATTTACATGATTTACATGATTTACTTTATTCGCCCCCCATCTTCGAGACATTTACATAGTACAATGTTAGTGTCACAGGGCTAGTCTTTGTATCGCCAGCTTTTCGAGCCATCGGGCCTCCAGTGCTTCGCCTTCTTTTCGGAGTGCATTCCTCCAGCCTGTCCTGTCCTCAGCAAGTTCTTCCCATCTTTCAGTGTCTACGTCCAGGGCCACCAAGTCACGTTTTGCCACGTCTTTGAAGCGCAGCATAGGGCGACCTCTGGGTCTCGATCCCGTGCACAGCTCACTGTAGAGAATGTCTTTGGGAAGGCGACCATCGGGCATCCTACGCAAATGCCCCAGCCAGCAGCCAGCGCATCCTTCGAATCTTCAGAGTCTGGAACCGTGAGCGGCTACCAGCACGCGATAATACCTCTTCATTTGTGATTCTATCCCACCAGTTTATCCCCATGATGCGCCGTAGGCAACGGAGATGGAAGGCATTCAGGATAGGAATGATAGGAATAAGAATAGGAAGAATAGGATATAAAAAGAATAGGAAGAGAATAAGAATAGGAAGAATTCTCAAAAATCACTGCTCACGGTAATTGACAAATCCCGTTTCACGAAGAAAAAAGTCTATTTCACATTTCACTGAAAACAGAAAGGGCAATCATTCCCTTTACCACCCTCATCAATTTGTCATCGACGAAATAAGAAGTCATGATAATATCTTTTTTAAGTTGTAAAACTACAGAATTAAAATTACGTCAAATTTACTACTACGTACTGAGCATTGGAACTTTGTTTAACCTCATAAACTAGATAGTTATTTCTTTACAATGGCTTTATGACAACTTGTAGACAGAGGATGATATTACACGACGGCGAGAAGATATGAATTTAAATTTATGTTTGAGGCGGGAATCCAATCTCGTTCCCAGGGCTTTTTACAGCTGAGATAGGGAAAAGCCCTGGAAACGAGGTTGGCGGGAATCATGACGTCGTTGCTCAATTTCACCACTCGTGTTACATACGAAAAACATCACACTCGGTTCCCGGATGTAGTGGTCGCATTGATTCTCTATTTCCAGGTAAAACACTACCGTCCATAAAATAAGTATCATTGTTGTTTTGAACATCTTTGACATCCATCATGATCACATGTGACGCGGGAAAAATAATGTCGGTCTCAGTCTCTTTCGCTCAGATCGACGTTCAAATATCCTCACGTCGAGCGAAGACAGATTCAAATATCCCCTTGGCCGGGGAGGCAAGATCAGTCAAACGCCCCACCCCAGGGGCAACAATCACAATAAAATCCCCACCCCATGCCCTGCCTCCCCCCCGCCGGCTTTAAATTGATAGGTGCATAACGAAACTATATATGAACTGAATAACAATTCATTCTTTGATAAATGAATAAGATTACTTTCCTCTGGGCAACTCAATGAGACGAACTTAACAGGCCTTTTTGCATTCTCGTTCCCAGAGCTGCGATCCTCTTGGCCAGCGCCTCGGATCGAGAGCTCTGGAGCTCTGGCAGGTTCCATTCTCGTCACCAGAGCCTCGGATCGACCCAAGGCTCTGGTAAACTCTATGTAGGAGAACATGCGCCTTAGGATTCTTATAGCCAAAAGTTGGCTATTTAAACCTTACGGCGCCTGCTCACTCCTCGTGCTAACATGAATGCACCAATTAGAAACGCTTTTGATTGTTCTTCACGAAAACCAATGAGAAGACACTTGGTTTCAGGGTTCCCCAGAGCCCTTCTCTCCCTCCGTCAACAGAAGAGCTCTGGGGTCGAGATTGTGGCAGGTTCCAATTTAACAGTCCGCGATTCACGGACTTCCGGTTGCTCTGCGCAGTCTCGATTCTTTTTCAAAATGGGGGAGCAAGCTCGATCTCTTACACGAGGCGTTGAATCATGGAATGCAAAATCTAGATTTAAGCGACATCACATTGAAAGAAAAGAAGTACGAGAGTTTGAAGCTAGCTGTGCTTGTCATTTCGCCGTTAAATGCCTCAAATACACGATCCAATTTTTAAGATGAGAGAGGGAGGACTTAATTTTAAAAGGGAGATCGGGTAACAGGACTGAGGAGATGACGACATGGATCAAGTTGCACTGATTTGAATGTTGTTTAATGCATCCGAGTGATAATACTTTCGCATGTGAAATGTTCTAGGCTCTATTGAAATAGAGACAATAATATTATAATGCGTAAGTAAACAACCTTGAAATTAGCATAGATTACTAAAAATAAATGATTACATATACTGGTAATAAATTATTTTCGTATGTTTCGCAGCTAAAAGCCTGCCTAATGGTCCAAATGGTACCAATTTTGTCTGCTGCCCAGGAATTATGTCTAATTTTTTTTTTCAACTTGTAATAATCATAATAACAACAACTTGATATATTTAAGTGTCAATGGATTTAGCACCAGGGCCCGGTTGCTCGAAAGCCGATTAACTTAATACAGGATTAGCGTAAACTTTGGTTTAAATTTTTCAACTGTTCGGTGCAAGTTTCTTTTGGTTATTTTTGGTTTTCAAGATTGACTTCCTCTAATGTAAAATTTTGCCAAATGTCAGCGTTGTACAACATTTGGGAGTAGAGAAATAAACTCCTTGGTAAATTTTTAAATCTGCGATTAGCGTTAATCGGCTTTCAAACAACCCGGCCCAGAGCACTAATTGGGGAAACTAATGAAATTAACTCAAATCAAATCAAATCAAATATGTTGTTTGTGGAGGGGGTAAAGCCGGAGTACCCGGAGAAAAACCTTTTGGAGTAGAGAAGAGAACCAACAAACTCAACCCTCATATGACGCTTAGTGGTGGGAGGCGAGTGCTCTTACCACTGCGCCACCCCTGCTCCCTGACTGACTGATATATCTGTTGCAAGTACGAAAAACAGAAAACAGAATCCCTTCGGTCATTCTCTTTCGATTGCTTCCGGTTAGCATTTTTATTGTGTTGCCATCTGACCAATCAGAACGCATTGGAACCTGCCAGAGCTCTCGATCCGAGGCGCTGGCCAAGAGGATCGCAGCTCTGGGAACGAGAATGGCCTTTTTGCAGCAATTCGTCACGTGATCTCATTTCGTAAAGTCACTGATTAAGTCGGTTTCAGCAAATTATTTTCCCAGAAATGAATAAAGCGGATTAAAAAGGCTACCATGGCGATTTTCAGGCTTATATCGCTTAAACAGCTGTTGTTTAACGGCCTGGCACCGGAAGCGAGCAATAATCCAATCAAAATTCCAGTTTTGACCTGAGGCTTGATGTGAATTTTGCATCATTCATTCGACAACCAGATTGTTGAAATGATTCCTGAAATCAAATTTGCAATAATGAACTCATTAATCCGCTAGTCGGAGGAACGCTGGAGCTGTTTTGACTGTAACTATCAGCAACGAAGAGAACGAACGCGATCATCACATCGCATTCTTAGCAATCGAAAGACTTCCATTGTTCAGAATGACCAGGACAGCGAATGGATTTTTTCCGTTGCTTTCAGCTGAGAACGACTCGTTAGGTTCGACGGTTTTGATTCCATGGCAGAACAGCGGGGAGCAAGTAATTTTTCTCTGGGAAAACTGTCGAAAATCAACTGATATTTGCATGTTTACGTAGTTGAGCAACGCAATTGGGTACTCGAGACAAAGGGTTTAGACGCCAAAAGCCCGTGGGGACGTGCGAAAGATCCAGATAGGCGAGATTTGATCTGGGATCCCTACCCCTAGAGAGAAGCTGAAATGTCACCAACGGTCGTGTCCCTGTCCGAATCGCGAACGGCTCTCAGACTGGAGAAAGCGGGGGTTCTTCGTGAAAACTGGCTCGTTCTCTAAGCATGTGGAGATTGCTCTGGGACTCTGGGCATTTATGCTGTATCATTTGTTATCGATTTTCATGTGAGAGTGGACAAAAGGCCGAATCAAGCCGATTTTTGGGATTAAATCGTCCTCGATCGCGGAGTGATGAGTGGCTTCAGAGGTTCGGAGTTTCCAGCCTTGTCTTCTTTCAATTAAGGATAGGAGTGTTACGAATGTTTTGAGGACAGGTAGCTTGCAAACTAAACTGAACGCAGGGTTGTCGGAACAACAACAAGAGGATTTATTCCAAAATGAACGTAGTTTCCACGAAGTAAACTCTAAACAACACGTACTTGACAAACTTACACTTGAACTTGAATAAACACTGCTTCTGTCACACTTGACTAAACACGGCTAACGCCAACTCTCAAACTAGTCAAAAAAACTTCGCTAGGACTCGTCTACTTATATACTCTCACAATAAGCTTCTAGAACTTTCTAAAATAGTAATCAATCTAATTATAGAAAGATTACAAAACACACCGATTTAGAAACGCTTAGGCACGAACCTAAAAATAAACAAACTATGAACTAGCCTCTAGAAAGTAACGCAAGTCACGCAATGCTATTTTTCGTAACATAACCCCCTTCTAGAAGACATTTCCCAAATTTATCCTAAACAAGAAAAAATGCGAAATAAGGGGCAGTTCAATGTCACTAAACTTATTCCTCAGCACGACTCAAGTAATCTGCTCCAACGTT
>OX421449.1:42294670-42299670 GCA_949126865.1 Montipora capitata | reverse complement strand
TCCTGCATGTCATGCATGTTTAGCAGTTGCACTAAGCAAACGTTTATTGCACATACTAAGGAAAGACTGAAGATGTTGTTTCCGCTTCATAATTGCTCTTCTTTTCAGTCTTACCTGATGCCAGGTCAAAAAATTTTTTGACATTAAGTTTGCACCAAAAAGTACCGTAAAAGCCGGGAGTTAACAGTAAAAGACAGGCCAAGAGACAAATGAAGAAAAAAAGAGGTAAGTAATAAGTAATAAGTTTTTATATATAACTCTGAATCGAATTCTAATCGAAACATCAATCACGATCGATCGTAAAAACACGAAAATTTCTGCAATCTTTGACTTCTATGAATCAAGGGAAAACTCATAATGTTCTGTCAAAAGGAAGAAATTGATCACGTGCTAGGCAACCGGTACCGTAAGGGTGCACTTGATCACCTTGTGTCAACTGAATGTACTACGGGAAAGAATGTTAATGGTTCGTCTTTTTCAGAGTAAAACAACATACTTTTTTGCCAAACGGAAACTTCCGTCTTTGGTTTTTTAATTTGGTTGTAATATTTAACTGAATATTTACATTTCATCTGTTGGGTCAGGAAGCATTCTTTGTCGGGTTCCTGAGAAACGTATCTATTTTGACTGCAGGTTGAACTATTTACACAATCGTGAGGTTGAGCGGCCAATCAAAACAGAGTTTGTAGTTGAAAATCTAAACGTCTATCAGACACAAAAACAGACTTGCGAATTATCGCAAATTACAATGCTGACAAGCACAAAAGCAAAAGAAATGGTTAATAAATATGAAGTTTTTACAATCTGACTGTTTTTGGGTTAGGTTAAAGCGATATATTATTGAAAAATCTTCGTGTTAAAGGACCTATGTCACGCAAATTAATGATGTAATTTCATGACACTGAAAATTCGCAAAAAGCATGAGTAATGTAAACAATCTTCGCATTTGTATATCGTAGCAATAAATTGGATTAACCAGAAAGTTAAAAAACTATTGTTCGCTTCCCAAATAAAACTTCATTTTACACTATAGTGACAAAACAGATCTTTTTCTGAGATTAAAAACTTGGCTACCTATTAATCACTTGTCAGAAAGATTTCAAAATTTCCTGTCTCCTCGAGTATCACATTTCAACCAACACACGCAAATTTGTTAACCGCGAATATTACACAAAATGTATTGAAATAAGCAACATATTTGCTATTAGAGGCAAAAAACCTTTCTTATTTCATTGCGTGCGTGAAAACAAGAAACCCAATCGTGTCAAATTACCATATGCAACAAAATAAATTCCAGGATCAAACCCCTTCCTGAAGAACCTTTTCCTTGAATAATGAGGCACAAAAATAGGCAACAAGCTTTCTTTCAAAAAAAATTTGGCTGTCACATTTCCGATTATTTTTTTACCTGAAGACTGTGCAGAGTTGAGCACAAAATAAATATAACAATAATTAGAGAAATTTCCAATTGTTACCGGAAGACTGTGCAGAGTTGAGTACAAATAAATACAAATAACCAGACAACAGAGATTACAGTTCCACTTAAGGTGTTCCGGATTCTTTCTGTCTTTGTTGAACCCATAAATTATCAGAGAAGTTTCCATTTGGTTTCAGTGTTGCACATAACACCACACTTGGTAAAAAATTACAAATAAGATCATTTTGATTTCGGCTCGACGGGCGAAACATTGGTGTCGAAGTCCATTACTCGTCGCTTTTAAGTTTCCAGATTTTTATTTTTCACCGCCTGTCTTGTTTATCCAAGTGACGTTCCATTCTTGAGCTCCATAAAGGTATATTTAGTTTAACGATCCACGAAAACGCCATTTGTGATTCAATGACTTCGACGCCATTGCAGGTTAATTAAATATTCTACTGTGTCCACCAGAGAAATCTACGCATTTCTACTACCCCTTGAAACCTACCAAACTACGCGCAAAACACTATGCACAAAGACAAAACTTAGATGGCAAGTGATAGGAAAGACTTTTCCCGACACGGAAGAAAAAAGAAAAAAGAGGAAAATAAGAAAATAATTAAATTTAACTCGTTTTCTGACAGGATTGCCGTATGGCAACCGAGTAATTAGGTTATTGTAATGTGACTGGGCACAAAAACGATTTCCTCGCTGTCTTGGAGCGTTTGTTTATTTTTTAAGTCGAAATGTAAATAGGAAAATAGTATTTATAGAACGCCTTTCAGCAATAAAGGTAATACCACTCAAACTTTGGTTTCGGTGTCGTTTTGACTTTTGCAGGCACAAAAAAACGGGAAGCTTTTTCTTAGAGCTCTCAACGGACAACCACAAAAATGTTGCTGTTATGAAAGAAATGAAACGCGGAATTCTATGTAACCAAAGTTTCATCGCAAAAGAGTGGCACTGATTTTTCGGCTTACTAGGGTTTTTGATTTGTGGTCAGGTGATCACGGTTTTATCAGTATTACTCTCAAAAGATAACTTTTTTCAGCAGCTTACATAAGAAAGATTACGACACTTTGGGATTAAACTGGGACAATGGACAAAACTAATCATCTTCTTTGGGGATTTGCATAAGCTCTGGCAGTGAAAGGAGCTTGACGTGTAGTGGTTTTCCATATCAACGATGGACGCTGGTTCTGGGCGCTTTCAAACCGTCGCAAAAAACCTGCTAAAATTTTCAAGGCTACATGCGCCGTAAATCGGGCTTTCATTGTTATTCTTCGCAAACTGAAGCTAATGAACATTTCATCCCGTAGAAGAAGAGATCCTACTCCTGTGGGAAACATCTCTTCGAACAAAGGTGCAGTACTAGGCTTCGCCGTGGGTGAGTATTTCTAACGTTTGACAGTGCATCTACTTCGTGTAGATAACTAGAAATACACAAAAGAAGAGGCATACATAGATACAAGATGTCTCTTTTCATGTTTTACGAAGGGTATCTCTTGACGCCCAACGCCGCTTTGGCAGTTATTTTTACCATTTTCGGGTTTTATACCGTTGTTGGTAATGTTCTGGTCTGTGTTGTGTACTTTCTTGACCCTGGAAAAAAGCTACGGCGAGTGTCAAACTCGTATTTTATCATCAACTTAGCTGTGGCCGACATTCTGGTTGGAATCACCGTGGAACCCATTAACGCTGCAAGTTTTTGGTGCAATAACACAAACGTTCTGTTTAGCTATTACATTTTCGCTGTGCTATCGTGCGTTTGTTCGATCGTGAGCATCTCCGCTCTGATGGTAGATCGTTTCCTCGCCGTGTGCCGACCTTTCCAATATCGATCACTGGTCAAACCACGCCGCATTCGCACCGCAATTCTAATTATCTGGCTGTTCTCGATCCACTTCTCAATTCTGCCTCTGTTGGGATGGCGAAGCGCAAGTTTCCAAGTTTATCTCAATGGTTTGGGTGTCCTATTTCCAGCGGCCATAATGCTGCTGTCCTACTACGGTTTGCTTCGCGCATTGCGAGAAAAAATTGCCAATTTGCAAAACTCGGCCGCGGATAGAACACAAGCAGCACATGTTCGGAACATGGTTACGCGCGAACGGAGGGTCTCTACCACAGTTTTCATTATGCTACTGGTGTTTCTTGTTTCCTGGTGTCCTGCAGTCACTGTTGACTTTGTCATGGTATTTTGCGAAAAGTGTCGCTCAGATACGCTGCTCCTCGCACGAGACGTAACGTTAACTATTGGGTTTTTCTCGTCTGGAATTAACCCCGGTCTTTATGCATGGCGGATTAAGAGTTTCAGACAAGGACTTAAGCTTCTGTTTCAGCGCGGTTTGATAGCAAACCCAAAAATTGTTCAAGTTGGGCCTTTGCGGAATAAAAGAATCACAATTGCTGCTAAGTATGAATGACGCTATTACATTGTATATGTGGAGTCCCTATAGACGCGCAGCTGTACATAAACAAGCATTTTTTCCCAATTCGAGGTCACGAAGTTTTTCATTAAAGATCTCCGGTCAGTTAACTATTTGGTTCAAACATGTACACGGATAGCCTGTTTTGATGGACAAGAGTAAAGATAGGAATTATATTTATAAGGCTGGGAGGAAATGAAAGCAAATTAATTCAAAATACAAAGCAAGGCTTATTTAAAAAATAAATTAAATGTAAACCAACTCAAAATGATATTTGTCGTCTTCTGTCTGTGAAACAAACTATTATTTATTTTGCTTTTGTTCTTTCTCTTTTTTTTTATTCCCCATGAGAAACGCTATACAGATTGCAACGACATGTCACTAAGGGAGAAAAGAACAGACTAAATATTTATTCTATATTCGAAAAGTATTTCCTTCATGTTTTGTCGATTAGTAACCTTTGTCAATTAGTGGATATTGAAATGTTTTAAAAATTAATGGTTCAGTCTATCTTTTCTTAACTACATGCTCAATATTTCAGTATACGCTGAATTTAACCAAGAATTTCTATATAAATACGCCAGTAGTTATGAATCGTAAACTGAATTAACAGGCTCTGCTGTTACATGCAAACCTTATACAATATATCAAACGCTGACAAATTGAAGTTAAGAACTTTGCTTATGTAACGTACATTTAGTAGAAAGGACGGCCTCAGGCGTCAAACTGAGTTTCATCTACTTGGTGTTTTATTTATGGCGAAATCGATCACTTGAAACATTGTCCTTAAAGATTCACTCAATCGTTAATACTTAGACTGAAAAATGAATGTGATCAGAAAATTCATCAATGAGGGTGGTAAAGGGCGGGTCTTCATTACGTTTCATGGAAAATTAAATTTGCCGTTTCACATTTCACATCGCCATTTTACGTTTCACGAGAAAAAGAACGTTTTACATAAACAAATTTTCAAGTTACGTTTGTTAACTGCTACAGCCGTCTGCCATAAAGAAACTCGTCAGAACCGTTACATTGGGAAGAGTCTCGCGACTTTCTGAGACGATTTCCGAGATAGTTTTTGCCGTGTTGATTGACCAACAAAGCTGTCAAGGATAGCGAGGCCACGTGTCGAAGGCTCGCGTTTCAGTGATCGAATC
>OX421449.1:42287170-42289670 GCA_949126865.1 Montipora capitata | reverse complement strand
ATGTAACCAAAGTTTCATCGCAAAAGAGTGGCACTGATTTTTCGGCTTACTCAGCTTTTTGATTTGCGGTCAGTTGATCACGGTTTTATCAGTATTACTCTCACAAGATAACTTTTTTCAGCAGCTCACATAAGAAAGATTACGACACTTGGGATTAAACTGGGACAATGGACAAAACTAATCATCTTCTTTGGGGATTTGCATAAGCTCTGGCAGTGAAAGGAGCTTGACGTGTAGTGGTTTTCCATATCAACGATGGACGCTGGCTCTGGGCGCTTTCAAACCATCGCAAAACATCTGCTAAAATTTTCAAGGCTACAGGCGCCATAAATCAGGCTTTAATTGTTATTATTCGCAAACTGAAGCTAATGAACATTTCAGCCCGTCGGAGAAGAGACCCTACTCCTGTGGGAAACATCTCTTCGAACAAAGGTGCAGTACTAGTCTTCACCGTGGGTGAATATTTCTAACATTTCACCGTGCATCTACTTCGTGTAGATAACTAGAATACGCAAAAGAAGAGGTCATACATAAAAGGGTTCACATACAGATCTCTTGCCCATTTTCTCCAGTTGCTAAGATGCCTCTTTTCATGTTTTACGAAGGGTTTCTCTTGACGCCCAACGCCGCTTTGGCGGTTATCTTTATCATTTTCGGGTTTTATACCGTTGTTGGTAATGTTCTGGTCTGTGTTGTGTATATTCTTGACCCTGAAAAAAAGCTACGGCGAGTGTCAAACTCGTATTTTGTCATCAACTTAGCTGTGGCCGACATTCTGGTCGGAATCACAGTGGAACCCATTAAGGCTGCAAGTTTTTGGTCCAATAACACAGACGTTCTGTTTAGCTATTACATTTTCGCTGTGCTATCGTGCGTTTGTTCGATCGTGAGCATCTCCTCTATGATGGTAGATCGTTTCCTCGCCGTGTGCCGACCTTTCCAATATCGATCACTGGTCAAACCACGCCGCATTCGCACCGCAATTCTAATTATCTGGCTGTTCTCGATCCACTTCTCAATTCTGCCTTTGTTGGGTTGGCGAAGCGCAGGTTTCCAAGTTTACCTCAATGGTTTGGGTGTCCTATTCCCAGCGGCCATAATGTTATTGTCCTACTATGGTTTGCGTCGCTCATTGCGAGGGGAAATTGCCAATTTCCAAAACTTGACCGCGGATAGAACACAAGCAGCACATGTTCGGAACATGGTTACGCGGGAACGAAGGGTCTCTACCACAGTATTCATTATGCTACTGGTGTTCCTTGTTTCCTGGTGTCCTGCAGTCACTGTTGACTTTGTCATGGTGTTTTGCGAAAAGTGTCGCTCAGATACGCTGCTCCTCGCACGAGACGTAACGTTAACTATTGGGTTTTTCTCGTCTGGAATTAACCCCGGTCTTTACGCATGGCGGATTAAGAGTTTCAGACAAGGACTTATGCTTCTGTTTCAGCGCGGTTTGAAAGCAAACCCAAAAATTGGTCAAGTTGGGCCTTTGCGCAATAAAAGAATCACAATTGCTGCTAAGTATGAATGACGCTATTATAGTGTATATGTGGAGTCCCTATAGACGCGCAGCTGTACATAAACAGGCATTTTTTCCCAATTCGAGGTCACGAAGTTTTTCATTAAAGATCTCCGGTCAGTTAACTATTTGGTTCAAACATGTACACGGATAGTCTGTTTTGATGGACAAGATTGAAGATAGGAATTATATTTATAAGGCTGGGAGGAAATGAAAGCAAATTAATTCAAAATACAAAGCAAGGCTTATTTAAAAAATAAATTAAATGTAAACCAACTCAAAATGATATTTGTCGTCTTCTGTCTGTGAAACAAACTATTATTTATTTTGCTTTTGTTCTTTCTTTTTTTTTTATTCCCCATGACAAACACTATACAGATTGCAACGACATGTCAATAAGGGAGAAAAGAACAGACTAAATATTTATTCTATATTCGAAAAGTATTTCCTTCATGTTTTGTCGATTAGTAACCTTTGTCAATCGGTGGATTTTGAAGTGTTTTAAAAATTAATGGTTCAGTCTATCTTTTCTTAAATACATGCTTAATATTTCAGTATACGCTGAATTCACCCAAGAATTTCTGTAAAAATACGGTGTTTTTTCGCCAGCAGTTATATATCGTAAACTGAATTAACAGGTTCACTCTGCTATTATATGCAAACCTTATACAGTACAAATTGAAGTTAAGAACTTTGCTTATGCAACATACATTTAGCAGAAAGGACGGCCTCGCGCGTCAAACTGAGTTTCCTCTTCTTGATGTCTTTATTTATCGCGAAATCGATCACTTGAAACATTGTCCTTAAAGATTCACTCAATCGTTAATACTAAGAGTGAAAAATAAATGTGATAAGAAAATTCATCAATGAGGGTGGTAAAGGGCGGGTCTTCATCACGTGGAAAAGTAAATTTGCCGTTTCACATTTCACATGGCCATTTCACGTTTCACGAAAAAAAAAACGTTTTTACACAAAGAAATT
>OX421449.1:42279670-42282170 GCA_949126865.1 Montipora capitata | reverse complement strand
AATTATTGATTACAGACAAGTTGATGAAAGGCTGAGAACTTTAATTTAGTGACAGTAAAGAGCTCTCGGCATGCAGTGTAAACCAGGCTCTACCAACTGAGTTACAAAGCCACACAGTTGGGAGCAGATCAATTTGTTGGGCTCATGTTTTCCCGTGAAAGGACTAGTAAAAGGAAGAAATCTTTTATTTGAAGTGCGGATTATAGACGAAAGATTTGTTGAGATATGTATAATTTCCTGCTCTTTAGGATCACGTGATTTCCCACATTTGTGAAGACATTAAGAATATAGCGAGTTATAGTTGTGTGCAACCGTGGTTTCTTACGGTATATTAAACTTGAAGGTATTAGAAACATAACGTGGTGTCAGAAGAATAATGAATCAGCTTCCACCACCAAAACCAGTTACACTTGAGGGAAATGTGGTAGAAAGCTGGAGACGATGGATTCAGCAGCTTAGGCTTTATCTCAACGCGACAGGAATCGACAAGAAACCTTTGCAAGGACAATACTCGACACCGTTATCAGATGCAGGTGAAGAGGCAGTTAAAAATCTTCAATACCTTTGGTCTTGGCAGCCAAGACGCTGAAAAGATAGATGTTGTGATTAGCAAGTTTGAAGAATACTGTACACCGAAGAAGAACGTTACGTGACGAGCGACATATTTTCAAATTCTCTGCTAGCAGAGGTCTATTTTCTTTTGCATTCACTGGGTTGACGAGTACGGGTCAAAACTCACTGTGCTGAGCATGCGTGGCGATGGAGCATAGTGAGAAGAGTGAGTATCGACCCCATGGAAGAGGTCTCTTTTCTCGTACTCGTGAGATCAGCAAACGCAAAAGAAAAACGACCTCTGTTAGCAGGGAAATTTTCAACACACTTGCACAAGGAGCGACCCCACGTCACGGAATTGCGCAAGCTAGCGAAAACATGTGAGTTCGGCGGGAGAGTTGCTTGATTCTTTGATTCGTGATCGCATCGTTTGTGGCATTAGAAGCAATGCAGTTAGGACACGCCTCTTGAAAGAAAAAGATTTAAATTTGGAGCGAGCTGTTGAAATATGCAAGTCAGCAGAAATTACTGATGGTCGGCTCAAAAACATTGCTGCATGTGGATCAGGATGATCGTGAAGTGCTCGCGGTAAAAGGCGACGTTAAAAAGCCTTCAGGAAAGGTCATCGGGGCGAAAGCAAAACATCGTCAAACGAATAAATTGTTTTCTTGTAAAAAGTGCGGAGAACAGCACCCGCCAAGGAAATGTCCCCCCTACGGACAGATTTGTCACAAATGTAAACAAAGGAATCATTACGCAAAAATGTGTCTGTCGAAATCAAAGGACAACCCAAAGAAAGTAAGTGAATGTAGATTGGATGATTCAGATTCAGATGAATTATTTATTGGGGTCTTGGAAACTAAGCCACTCATATAGAACGATTGGATGCAAAGAGTAGTCATCAACAGGCAATATCTGAATATGAAATTGGACACTGGTGCTCAGTGCAGTGTTTTGCCATACTATCGTTTTTGCCAACTAACTAAGGAGAAATTAAAATGAAGAATTCAAACACCCGACTTCTGTCATATACTTGCCACAAAATACCAGTAATGGGTAAGGCCACCCTCCAGGTGAACCCGAGAGGAAAGATCCACCACGTGGAAAGTTCAGATTATTGAACAGCGAGTCACACCCATAATTGGCATTCAAACCTGTAATAAGTTGAATCTAGTGAAGAGAGTCAGTACAGTTGATACCCAAGCAGATGAAGATCTGACTCATAGCCAACTGAGCCATGATGTGAATGAAATTATCAAGAAGTATGAAGATGTAATCCGTGGCATTGAATGTTTAGAAGGCACCTAGTATCATTTAGATTGATCCACGTATTACTCCTTTGGTCCACCCACGTCGTAAATACCCTTCACACAGAGAGATAAAGTTAAGGAAGAACTTGACACTATGGAAAAAGTGGACATTATTCGTAAAGCAGATGGGCCAACAACCGGAATGGGTTAGTTCGTTAGAAGTGGTGAAAAAAGCCTAATGGGAAGTTGCAGAGCAACGGTCTTGCAGAAAGAGCTGTTCAAACAGCCAAGAACATTCTAAAGAAAGCAAAAGTTGATGGAAAGGATTTTCACCTTACCTTGCTTGACTATCGGACCAAATTGACTTATCGCCCGTTCAGATGCTCATGGGACGCCGCACAAGAACCCAACTACCAACTACTCCAACGTTATTGGAGCCTCAATATCCTACCCAGAGGATTAAACAAGTTCTTGCCTGCCGTGCAAGAATTTAGGAAAGGTACTACAACCAGCATGTGAAAGAACTGAAGCATTTGAGTTAAGGAGAGCTTGTGTGAGTCAGAAAACCAGGACAGAGGATACGGTCACCTGCTGTTGTTACCAAGACATCTGAAGCACCCAGATCATGCGTTGTAAAGTCAGAGGGAACAAATTTCAGAAGAAAAAGGCGTGATCTGATTAAGATGGCTAGCCTGGTA
>OX421449.1:42239670-42274670 GCA_949126865.1 Montipora capitata | reverse complement strand
GTAATTGTCAAATCCCGTCGAAAAAACGACTGAAGCGTCCTCTTCTAAGTGATTCTTCAGATGAATTCCATCTGCTTTTCCTTTAAGGATATGAGGTCAGTAAAAATTTGAAGAGAGAAAGTTGAAGCAGCTGCAAATTTGCTGTTCACAGGCCAAAAAAATCTTCGTGTTTTGAAATTGCACCGGAAGTCAGATACGCAATCAAATATCGACATTCGGGATAAAAAATTTCATGGGAATTAAGATGTTTGTATTATTATATTATTTGTATTATATTTGTGCCGATTTCACTTATTTTCGCTTGATTGAGCATGCGAAAGATCTTGATCTCACGGTCACGTAGGGTGGCAATCAATCATGTCATTGATAAGAGTTATTTTCGGAGAGCGGGCGGCTGTACACAGGCTAAACTGATCCTTGAGCCCCATGATCCTTGTTCCTTGATCCGGTAATCCGGTGATCCGTGATCCGTCATCCGTGATCCTGTTTTTCCAGGAAACCGTAATCTGAAACGATTTAATACATGGACGATTGATTTAGCGTAATCAAAAATGGTCAAATCATACTGTCCATTAACAAATGAATCCACCTAAAATGAAATGGTTTATGCAAAGGAAAAATGGTTTGCCCCTAATGTGAAATGAAGTCGGGAAAACGACAAACGATTTAACCCTTTGCGTGACATGGAATACTTCGCCGAACCGCCAAAAATACGAACCTGAAAAGTAACAGCGAAGTCTGAAATGGAACAGTTCATGTGGGGTCTGACGTCAAGATATGACATCAACTGAAAATTTGGCGCGAAAGCGGCTTGTTTACAACCGCGATTTTCACCTGTCCTTTGTACATTTTGGTCAGTTTGCTTCTGCTGATTTCCTGTTACAAATATTTAGTGCCTTAATTAAAGAAATTTGTCGTAATGACAAAGGAAGCATTGGTAAATTAATATTAACAGGAGCTCATGAGCTCCAGATATTAACTGTAATTATGATTGAAATGTTGCACACGCAATTGTATCGTCTCCCATGATTCCTCGTGGGGCAGGGTTTTCACAGGTAAGATTTGAATTCTTATAAAAAGTCTGTAAATTTAGAATTTACAAACATTTCATGAACTCTGTAAATGGTCCAGATTTTCCTGAGTCAGTGACACCGACCGATCGATTGATCGAAACATTTCGTTCCAAAATCATATTACTTTCAACTAAACCGATAAATAAGTCCTGGCCGATTAACGAAACAAGTCAGGCTGTGGAAACCATGCCACATGAGGAATCATGGGAGACGATGCATTTGCGTGTGTAAACATTTCAGTCATAACTACACTTAATATCTGGAGCTCATGAGCTCCTGTAAATGCACTCAATCAATCGACCTTTCGTTAAATCGTTTCAGATTAAAGTGAACATAAATGGTCTGAACCACGCCAGGTTAAGGTAAGCCATAATTAAGTAACATGACACCGGACCGTTTGTTAACACACTATACCAGTTCGCATACGTTTGGAAGATGAACCGATTTTCATTACCACAAAACGGTTTCACTTAGGGTGCGTTCGATTGACCGTACATGAGGAGCTTAAGCCGACTCAGGAATTCTCGGCTGGACGTCTCCTGACGGTGTAGATATCCGTCAACAAAGGCTAAAAACATAACACAAAAGGTGTTTCGTATTCAGAAAAGTGTTAAAGCATTCAGGATCGATCAGATTGTACTGTGAACTTACGTTAAGCAGAAAAAGTAGTTATTTTTTTATTGAATAACCATATTTAGGGGCGAGATGAATTTTATGGGGAACACAAATCTATTTCAGTTCGTTTGTGCGCATCGACAGTGGCGGTTAGTGCTGGGACACGGAACCATTTTTTGTTCTATAGGATTTATGGATTAACTCTCTCACCCGGGGAAAAATGGTACAGGTCGCCGTCGTTTCTCGCCGACCAGCACTACTTCGACACTCCTCGCCGCTGGTGAGCGAGAAGACCTCTGGCATCCAGGGTAAAATGTTAGCCAATTTGTCGAAGGAAAGTTTTTTCAGCTCTTTCGAAGAGAGATTTGTCGCCTTCAAGTCGGTAATTTTTTGCGGGAAAATGGTGATCACGTTTCGAAATTCGGCGGGTCTAATCTGCAGATCGCAGGTCGCAAGTCACAGGTTGCAGTCATTGTTTCACCAATACAGAAAGCATCCTAAACATTCTTAAAAGCTAACCTTAGCCTAATTAGGCCTAAGGTTAGCTTTTAAGAATGTTTAGGATACTTTCTGTATTGGTGAAACAATGACCTGCAACCTGTGACCTGCGACCTGAGACCTGCAGATTAGACTCGCCATCCGAAATTCTGGTAAAAACGTGCACGAAGCTTACGGAATAACTTTGGTTGGCCTCTGTGGGGGGATTAATTGAGCAGTCGTCGTCTGAATGTCATGGATTACTGTATTCAGATGTTTTCAAACGAGTTATGGAGGCAGTAAACAATATTGATGTCGGGGAATTCGGTGCTGGAAGCCTTCCCGGTATACAGGCTCACGCTCAAACGTTCAGGTAAAATAATTGCTGTTAGGTTCAATTTCATGATATCAGGATATCATGATAGCAGGAAATTGATAAGTCTGTGATTAATATTGAATGTGCCTCCCTGTGACATGCTGGGAAATCAATTAGCCCGGAATGAAATTTTACACAGCTACAATTGGGGATTCTAAATTTCCCAGTTCCTCACTTATCGAGTTCCATAAGTATAAAACCTAAAAAATAGTTTGCTTTAAAATCAGAAAAGAACCAATTCACCGTTGCTGTTGAAAAAAGTGTATGCCAGGAAAAACAAGTTGCATCTCGGTAGCCTGACAGTTAACAAATAATTTGCCTGTGTTTAAATTAACAAATACACCAATACATCACTATAACGTTCATTTTTAACCGGAGAATTAGGGAAGCAGATGTTCGAAGGTGTAATAGCTTTCCTCAGTTATCGAGTTCCATGAGAATAAAACTTTAAAATGGTTTGCTTTAAAATCAGAAAAGAACCAATTCACCGTTGCTGTTGAGAAAAGTGTATGCCAGGCAAAACAAGTTGCATCTCGGTACCCTTGAAGTTAGTTAACTGACAAAATAATTTGCCTGTGTTTAAATTAACAAATATACCAATACATTTTCATGTTTAACCGGAGAATTAGGGAAGCAGATATTCGAAGGTGTAATAGTTGTTGAGTTTTATCGAATTCCATAAGTATAAAACTTAAAAATGGATTGCTTTAAAATCAGAAAAGAACCAATTCACCGTTGCTGTTGAGAAAAGTGCATGCCATGCAAAACAAGTTGCATCTCGGCAGCCTAAAAGTTAAGAAATAATTTGCCTGTGTTTAAATTAACAAATACACCAATACATCACTAACGTTCATGTTTAACCGGAGAATTAGGGAAGCAGATGTTCGAAGGTGTAATAGCTGTTGAGTTTTATTCCTCCGTGATCGAGTTCCATGAGTATAAAACTTAAAAATGTATTGCTCAGTTTAAAATCAGAAAAGAACCAATTCACCGTTGCTGTTGTGAAAAGTGTATGCCATGCAAAACAAGTTGCATCTCGGCAGCCTGAAAGTTAAGAAATAATTTGCCTGTGTTTAAATTAACAAATACACCAATACATCAATAACGTTCATGTTTAACCGGAGAATTAGGGAAGCAGATGTTCGAAGGTGTAATAGCTGTTGAGTTTTATTCCTCAGTGATCGAGCCGTTCCATGAGTATAAAACTTAAAAATGGATTGCTCAGTTTAAAATCAGAAAAAAAACCAATTCACCGTTGCTGTTGAGAAAAGTGTATGCCAGGCAAAACAAGTTATATCTCGGTAGACTGAACGTTAAGAAATAATTTGCCTGTGTTTAAATTAACAAATACACCAATACATCACTAACGTTCATGTTTAACCGGAGAATTAGGGAAGCAGATGTTCGAAGGTGTAATAGCCGTTGAGTTTTATTCCTCAGTTATCGAGTTCCATAAGTATAAAACTTAAAAATGGATTGCTTTAAAATCAGAAAAGAACCAATTCACCGTTGCTGTTGAGAAAAGTGTATGCCAGGAAAAACAAGTTGCATCTCCGATAGTTTGACAGTTAAGAAATAATTTGCCTGTGTTTAAATTAACAAATACACCAATACATCACTAACGTTCATGTTTAACCGGAGAATTAGGGAAGCAGATGTTCGAAGGTGTAATAGCTGTTGAGTTTTATTCCTCCGTGATCGAGTTCCATGAGTATAAAACTTAAAAATGGATTGCTCAGTTTAAAATCAGAAAAGAACCAATTCACCGTTGCTGTTGTGAAAAGTGTATGCCAGGCAAAACAAGTTATATCTCGGTAGCCTGAACGTTAAGAAATAATTTGCCTGTGTCTAAATTAACAAATACACCAATACATCACTAACGTTCATGTTTAACTGGAGAATTAGGGAAGCAGATGTTCGAAGGTGTAATAGCTGTTGAGTTTTATTCCTCAGTTACCGAGTTCCATGAGTATAAAACTTTAAAATGGATTGCTTTAAAATCAGAAAAGAACCAATTCAACGTTGCTGTTGAGAAAAGTGTATGCCAGGCAAAACAAGTTGCATCTCGGTACCCTTGAAGTTAGTTAACTGACAAAATAATTTGCCTGTGTTTAAATTAACAAATATACCAATACATTTTCATGTTTAACCGGAGAATTAGGGAAGCAGATATTCGAAGGTGTAATAGTTGTTGAGTTTTATCGAATTCCATAAGTATAAAACTTAAAAATGGATTGCTTTAAAATCAGAAAAGAACCAATTCACCGTTGCTGTTGAGAAAAGTGCATGCCATGCAAAACAAGTTGCATCTCGGCAGCCTAAAAGTTAAGAAATAATTTGCCTGTGTTTAAATTAACAAATACACCAATACATCACTAACGTTCATGTTTAACCGGAGAATTAGGGAAGCAGATGTTCGAAGGTGTAATAGCTGTTGAGTTTTATTCCTCCGTGATCGAGTTCCATGAGTATAAAACTTAAAAATGGATTGCTCAGTTTAAAATCAGAAAAGAACCAATTCACCGTTGCTGTTGTGAAAAGTGTATGCCATGCAAAACAAGTTGCATCTCGGCAGCCTGAAAGTTAAGAAATAATTTGCCTGTGTTTAAATTAACAAATACACCAATACATCAATAACGTTCATGTTTAACCGGAGAATTAGGGAAGCAGATGTTCGAAGGTGTAATAGCTGTTGAGTTTTATTCCTCAGTTATCGAGTTCCATAAGTATAAAACTTAAAAATGGTTTGCTTTTAAATCATAAAAGAACCACAATTCAACGTTGCTGTTGAGAAACGTGCATGCCGGGCAAAACAAGTTGCATCTCGGTAGCCTGAAAGTTAAGATATAATTTGCCTGTGTTTAAATTAATTTGAAATAAAGAGAATAAAGAAATAATTTTCCATTTTTTAATTGCATGATGCTGGCCGTTGTAAACCGTGTTATTTCAGATTGATTTATTGTGCGTCTGGACTATTTTGACACGTCACTCAAAATTAATTTGAAGTAATTTGAGATATTTGTCGTCATTAAAACTTTATGTCGAAGTCGGCCCAACAAATGTGTCGAAATTAACACCTCTCTCTCCCTTTGTCTCTCTGCCTTTTTAGTGTGAGTCTTGTTACAACTCCCACTGAGATTTTGGTAATTTTTTTTTTTACCTAAACAGCAGGGACCCACATTCCTGACCCAAGTTAAGCTCCTCATGCCGGAATAGGAATACATGAAATAGAAGTTTGAAATCCTTCGTTTTTACAGAGATTAACTTTTAAATTGTCAAACACTTGCTGAAATGCTTTTTTAGACATATCTTTATTATCCTTGTTGTTTCAAAACGCCAGTTGTACCGTTTTAAATCATCACTCCACGTATTCTTAATCCGGAATAGGGTCAATCGAACGCACCCTTAGTCTTTTCCGTTTTAACAGTAATGACTGGAGAATTTTCTATCTTCCTATTTCGTTTATTGTTTGAGGGAACCATTTGACAAAAGGTAACAAGACTTTACTTTACTTTTTTCTTGTATTTAGGCTCCATCACTTCTAAATCATTTAGCCTGTTCTGCACTGCGCCAATGACCCGGTTCACGTTGCTCTATGCCTTTTGACATACTTCTTATTTTTGGCGTTGACGGCCACCCATACATAGTTTTTCCCTTCGTTAACAATGCCGACTCTGACTTCAATCCCTAGCTGCATATCAAATTAGGTTATTGTAATGTGATTGGGTAAAAACACAATTTCCTCGCTGTCTCAGTGCGTTTGCTTGTTTTTTAAGTCGAGATGTAGATAGGAAAATCGTATTTAAAGAACCCCTTTCAGAAATAAAGGTAAGACACTCAAACTTTGGCACCATGCAGTAAAAAATACAATACTTTTTGACATTCCACGGTTTCGGTGTCTGTCTAACAACGGCAAGCTTTTTTCTCAGAGCCCTCAACGGACAACAACAAGAAACGCAGAATTCAATATAACCAAAGTTTCATCGCAAAAAAGTGGCACTGATATTTTCGGCTAACTCGGGCTTTGTTAATTTTTGTTAGGTGATCACAGTTTCATCGATATTACTCTCTCAAGATAACTTTTTTCCTCCGCTTACATAAGAAAGATTACGACACTTTGGGATTAAATTGGAACAATGGACAAAACTACTCATCTTTTTGGGGGATTTGCTTAAGCTCTGGCAGTGAAAGGACTTTGACGCGTAGTGGTGAGTTTACGTATCAACGATGGACCCTGGCTCTGGGTGCTTTCAAACGATCGCAAAACACCTGTGAAGTTTTTCAAGCTTACAGGTGCCATAAATAGGGCTTTAATTGTTATTCTTCGCAAACTGAAGTTAATGAACATTTCAGCCCGTCGGAGAAGTCACTCTTGTAAAGAGACCCTACTCCTGTGGGAAGCATCTCTTCGAACGAAGCTGCAGTACTAGGTTTCGCAGTGGGCGATAATTTCTAATATTTGACCGTGCATCTACTTCGTGTAGATAACTAGAAATACACAAAAGAAAAGGCATACCTATAAGAATTCATATACAGATTTGCCAGTTACTAAGATGTCTCTTTTCATGTTTTACGAAGGGTATCTCTTGACGCCCAACGCCGCTTTGGCGGTTATCTTTATCACTTTCGGGTTTTATACCGTTGTTGGTAATGTTCTGGTCTGTGTTGTGTATATTCTTGACCCTGGAAAAAAGCTACGGCGAGTGTCAAACTCGTATTTTGTCATCAACTTAGCTGTGGCCGACATTCTGGTTGGAATCATAGTGGAACCCCTTAACGCTGCAAGTTTTTGGTCCAATAATACGAACGTTCTGTTTAGCTATTACATTTTCGCTGTGCTATCGTGCGTTTGTTCGGTCATGAGCATCTCCGCTCTGATGGTGGATCGTTTCCTCGCTGTGCGCCGACCTTTCCAATATCGATCACTGGTCAAACCACGCCGCATTCGCACCGCAATTCTAATTATCTGGCTGTTCTCGATCCACTTCTCAATTCTGCCTCTGTTGGGATGGCGAAGCGCAAGTTTCCAAGTTTACCTCTATGGTTTGGGTGTCCTATTTCCAGCGGCCATAATGTTATTGTCCTACTACGGTTTGCTTCGCGCATTGCGAAAGGAAATTGCCAATTTGCAAAACTCGGCGGATAGCACACAAGCAGCGCATGTTCGTAACATGGTTGCGCGCGAACGGAGGGTCTCTACCACAGTTTTCATTATGCTACTGGTGTTCCTTGTTTCCTGGTGTCCTGCAGTCACTGTTGACTTTGTCATGGTATTTTGCGAAAAGTGTCGCTCAGATACGCTGCTCCTCGCACGAGACGTAACGTTAACTATTGGGTTTTTCTCGTCTGGAATTAACCCCGGTCTTTACGCATGGCGGATTAAGAGTTTCAGACAAGGACTTATGCTTCTGTTTCAGCGCGGTTTGAAAGCAAACCCGAAAATTGTTCAAGTTGGGCCTTTGCACAATGAAAGAATCAAAATTGCTGCTAAGTATGAATGACGCTATTATATTGTATATGTGGAGTACCTATAGATGCGCAGTACATAAACACTCAGTTTTTCCCAATTCGAGGTCACGAAGTTTTTCATTGAAGATCTCCAGCCAGTTAACTATTTGGTTCAAACATGTACACGGATAGTGTGTTGTGATGGACAAGATTGAAGATAGGAATCGTAACCAGAAATGCTTTGTGAATGGTTCGCTCTCAGACAGTGAATTTCTTACTTGTGGTATTCCACAGGGAACCGTATATTAGAGCCATGGTTATTTATTCTCTATATAAATGATCTCCCTAATTGCCTTTCCAACGCTGTTGCACGTATATGTATGCCGACGATACTCACTTAACCTTTGCCTGCAACAGCATTGAAATTATCAATGAGGTTATGAATCGCGACCTACGTAACGTCAATAAATCGTTGCAAATAAATTGACTCTAAATTTATCTAAAACCGAGTTCATGTTAGTTGGGTCGCGGCAAAGGTTAGGTATCTATAATACATACCCTAATCTCACGATCGATGGTAACGCTATAAAGCAAGTAAATTGTGTAAAATCGTTGGGAGCGCATATAGACGATAATCTTTCATGGAATGTCCATATAGATATGATATCTAAGAAAATTGCATGTGGCATTGGAGCCCTGAAGCGCCGTCGGCCTTTTGTTCCTCAGACTTAGTTGCAGTGTATTTACAACGCCTTGATTCAACCTTATTTTGATTACTGCAGTGAGGTCTGGGGTCATTGTGGCGCTACTTTGGCAAATAAGCTCCAAATTTTGCAAAACCGTGCGGCTCGTATTCTAACCTTTTCTAGTTACGATTGTAGTTCTGCCTCCTTATTTGAATAGCTAGACTGGAAAGGGTTAGATACGCAACGTCAAATTCAAGTGGTCGTTATGGTCTATAAGTCGCTACATGGCCTTGCTCCTAATTATCTTAGCTCCCTCTTTACTCAAAGAAATATCTCTTATAATTTGAGGGATAATGAGAACAAACTGGTTATTCCACTGCCCCGCACTAACTTCCTTAAAAACAGTTTTAGGTACAATGGTGCGATCATCTGGAATAACCTTCCCCTGGAACTGCGGCAAGCAGAAACTATCAATAGTTTTCGAAGGGGCTGTCACAAATTTTTTGCTTGACCATTTATACACGGCATTCTTGTAAAGCAGGTTTATTAAGTTCTTCGGGGGTGGGGATAATTTATACATATTTTTAATATTTTAGCTTTATTAACGATTAAATTTTACACTTTTAGATAGATATATTATAGCTTGTAGTGTTGTTATGCCTGATGAATTCACCGTGTCTAAATAAAGTGATTACTTACTTACTAGGAATATTTATAAGGATGGGAGGAAATGAAAGCAAACCAATGCAAAATACAAAGCAAGGCTTATTAAAAATATATATATTAAATGTAAACCAACTCAAGATGGTATTTGTCGTCTTCTGTCTGTGAAGCAAACTATTATTTATTTTGCTTTTGGTTTTTTCCCTTTTTTTCGATTCCCCATGAGAAACGCCATACAGATTGCAACGACATGTCACTAAGGGAGAAAAGAACAGACTAAATATTTATTCTATATTGGAAAAGTATTTCCTTCATGTTTTGTCGATTAGTAACCTTTGTCAATCAGTGGATTTTGAAGTGTTTTAGAAATTAATGGTTCAGTCTATCCTTTCTTAACTACATGCTCAATATTTTAGTATACGCTGAATTCAACCAAGAATTTCTGTGAAAATACGGTATTTTTTCGCCAGCAGTTATAAATCGTAAACTGAATTAACAGGCTCTGCTATTATATGCAAACCTTATACAGTACAAATTGAAGTTAAGAACTTTGCTTATGCAACATACATTTAGTAGAAAGGACGGCCTCAGGCGTCAAACTGAGTTTCCTCTTCTTGATGTCCTTATTTATCGCGAAATCGATCACTTGAAACATTGTCCTTAAAGATTCACTCAAGTGTTAATACTAAGAGTGAAAGATGAATGTGATAAGAAAATTCATCAATGAGGGTGGTAAAGGGCGGGTCTTCATCACGTGGAAAAGTAAATTTGCCGTTTCACATTTTAAATGGCCATTTCACGTTTCACGAAAAAAAAAACGTTTTTACACAAACAAATTTTCTTACGTTTGTTAACAGTTACAGCCGTCTGCCATAAAGAAACTCGTCAGAACCGTTACATTGGGAAGAGTCTCCCGACTTTCTGACACGATTTCCGAGATAGTTTTTTCCGTGTTGATTGACCAACAAAGATGTCAAGGATAGCGAGGCCAAGTGTCGAATGCTCGCGTTTTAGTGAATCATGCAATCCAGATGTAGTTGTTGTACCTTGTTCTGCGGAGTTATATTTACACGGTCTGTTGTTATAATTTCTCGGGTTCCCACTACCGCAAAATTAAAAAAAAAAACAAACAAAAACATGAAACTAAATTACGTCACATTTCACGAAAAATTAAACACCCGATTCGCATTTCACGGATAAGAAAGAATTCTCAAAAAACACTGCTCACGGTAATTGACAAATCCCGTTTCACGAGGAAAAAAAGCCATTTCACATTTCACTGAAAACAAAAAGGGCAATTATACCCTTTATCACCCTTATCAATGCTAGAACTGGGCAAGGGGCCCGTTTCTCGAAAGTCCCGAAACTTCACGGGCCATTTTCGGGTGTCAAAATTCCCTCCGTAATTCAAGAACGGAGAGGAATTAAATCGTCAAACTTCACAGTCATTTTGCTTTTTGTTACCTTGAAAACATGTTAAACGATCGGCTTTTCAAAAGCGATTGCCAGTTGCTCAAATGGTTGTTTGGGCCCGAAAATTTTTGGGGGTCTTTCGAGAAAGAAATGTCGCACTCGGGAGATGTGACAAGTCTGCGAACGTTTGTTGCTGTTCCCCAGTCCCACACTCAAATTAAGCCAACTTCAAACCTTTTATACATGGAAACCGGTTTAGGTTTAAATGCAGATAGTTCAAACTTAAGAGGTTAAAAAAAAAAATTCAAAACTTTTTTCTCTTTTGTGTATAGCCCACGCTTCAAATATTTTACAATTATTCGCCGAAGGCGAAGTAAATATTGGTGAATATTTACCCTGCATTTTCAAGGTCTTCATGTCTGCGTTGCTCAAGCGAGCGGAATTTTGGCGGCGATCCCCTTTCTTGTCACCAGAATGCACTTTTTCTTCTGGTCAGCGCCAAGAACACGGTCTCTGGCCACAGCCAAAACTACGCGCGGTCGTGATAATGGTACGATGGTGTAACCATTGACGACCGTTGTTGTTTCAAATTTCTGAAAATGCGCAGAAGAGCCGGAAGTCCGTGAATCACGGACTTCCTGCTTTGGCTGTGGCCAGACCCTGTGTTCTATGGTGCTGGGTGATGACACCAGCGGACTCTGGGCCGAGAATGCGGCGAGGCCCTGATGAGAGCCTGGGAATAAATGCAATAAATGACATTTGCAGAGGTACATGTGAAACGATCGGTGATCTTAACAGATCGCTTAGGTCCCGATATCTTGCTAGTGTTAAGAATGAAAAGACAAGTTTTGCACCGTGAGCGCGCACATTTGAAAGTGCCGGGTTGCTCGTTAGTTTTGAGCGAGCTTCTAACTAAAATTGTCGCGTTATACATTGGCGAGACAGGTAGACCACTAGGCGACCGATTCCGCGAACACCTTCGCGATGTTGAGAAGAATGTCAAGGATGCATCTAAGCCAGTCGCTCGTCATTTTAATCTCCCTAACCACTCCAATCAACACATGGCTATCTGCGGCCTTTCCCTACATCTAGGTGCGACGGAAAACCGCAAGAATCTGGAACAAAAATTCATCTTCCAAATCGGCACCTTAATCCTCACGGTATTAACAAACGCTTTTCATTTAACTAATATATTCCTATTTTTCACGTTGCCATGTTAACAGCAATAGCGTAGCTCCTACTCTACTATAAAAACTAGACGTAGCCCACAATTCCTCGATTCGCTCTGACGACGGGCTAACGCTCGAAACGTCAGCTTTTTGAATCTCTGTACGGTGGCCAATTTACATTTTCAACTCCGTTGATGAAACCAAATTTTTGTATACTACTTTCCCACCGTCGCAGCACCACAGTTTCTAGAAACTATCCCCTTCATTCTTATGGAAGGAGGACAAACCGTGTCGCCCCTTTCGACTCACACCCTCCATGGCAAGTTAGATGTTCAAGTCGGAAAGCACTCCACTCCTGGTGGGCATCGAAACGCGAATGAGGCCATGAAGTTTACTGGACACGAAACTATTATAGAGACTGATGAGGTGAGTTTCTCCAGCAGCGGAGGCTCTAAGCCGTCAACTCCCAAAGCGAGAGGGAAACAATATCATGTTCACCCTACCTCGGAAACCATCTTGTAATTCTGCGGCTCGATCTGGAAAACCGCCGGAGATACCTCGTTGCCCATACAGCAAACCTCCGTTTTGTCGGCAAAGGGATGTTAATTATTACAAATTGTGCGAAATTTCAGCATTTACTTAACTGATTCGAAAAGCTGGAAGTAGCGTTAAAGTACTCACGCAAGTCATCCATGAAATGATCACCTATTTACTGGGTTGCCTTATGGCAAACCCAGTCTAGAAGTGGAGGGCATTTGTTCGGTGTTATTTTTTTTTTTTTCTTCCGTGTCGGTAAAAGTCTTGCCTGTCGCTCCCCTGGTAAGTGCTATCTTTGTGCATAGAGCCTTCTGCGCGTATTTTCTTAGGATCGAGAGGGTAGTGGAACTGCGTAGATTTCTCTGGTGGACACAGTAGAATGATTAACTTAGCCTGCAATGGCGTCGAAGGTCATGTAACGCGAATGGCGTTTTACTGGATCCTTAAACAAAATATACCCTTCTGGAGCTCAATAATGGAAAGTCAGTTGGATAAACTACGCAGGCGGTGAAAACCAACACCTGGAATCTCAAAAGCGACGAGTAATGGACTTCGACAACAATCTGTCGCCCGTCGAGCAGAAATCAAAGTGAGCTGCATTTCTAAAATAATATTTACCAAGTGTGCTGTTATGTAGAACACTGAAACCAAATGGAAAATTCTCTGGTAACTTATGGGTTCAACAAAGACAGAGAACGAATCGAACACCTTAAGTGGATCTGTGATCAACTCTGCACAGTCTTCAGGTAATGTGACAGCCAAGAATTATTTGAAAGAAAGCTTGTCGTCTATTTTGTGCTTCATTATTCAAGGAAACGGTTCTTCATGGAAACGGTTTGATCCTGAAAGTTTAGTTTGTTGTAATATTGCGCATATTTGACACGATTGAGTTTTTTTTCTTCTCGCACGCAATAATAGCAAATATGTTGTTTGTTTCAAAAAATTGTTCCCTGGAAAAGGTGGCCTTTATGAATTCATCATGTTTTATCATATGTGTGCTGGATAGTTTTTATGGCAATAGTAAAGCATTTTCTTGTTATTCAAGGAAAATGTTCTTCAGGAAAGGGTTTGAACCTGAAGTACATGGTAATTTGACACGATTGAGTTTCTTGTCTTCACGCACGCAATGAAATAGGAAGAGGTTTTCGCCTCTAAGAGCAACTATGTTGTTTGTTTCAAAACATTGTTCGCTGGAAAAGGTGGCCTTTCTGAATTCATCATGTTTTATAATATGCGAGCTTAACTGGATAGTTTTTATGGCCGCAATAGTAAAGCATTTTCGGGTCAAAATGAGGTTAGCGTTTTTGTGTTGTGCTAACTTAATTAAATATAAATATACATTCCAGGAGTACCCAACGAAACCGCTCCACAAAAAAGCCGCTCTGCAGGCTGTTTTCGAGCTGGCTGGCTGAAAAAAAATCTCACGAGCGAGCTGGCTGGGCTTTGACACAAACCGCTTCTGGCTCCCTGAGACATCAAAAACATTTTTCCTGGCTGGCTAAAAAAAGCTCAGATTCTTTTCCTGGCTAAGACAATGTTCACTTTGTCCACTGGCGTAAAGTTCTCTTAGCTCAAGCATGAAATTGGACAGAAGAATGATAGAAAATTTCCTTTTAGTTTCTGGCTTCTATCAAACAAGATCTCGTCACGCAACGATCTCCTTCAAAAAGGCGGGCGCCACTCATTTTTGCCTTGCCGTGAGAGACCTCTGCTAGCAGGGAAGGCTGTGAGGGTTTCATTCTAATCTTGCGGGGGGGTGGGGGGCGGGGGAGGCGGTTTCTTAAGATTTACGGCAGAGGAAAATTGTCAGGAAAAAAATTACCAATCAAACAAAGAGTCTTCTTGTTTAAATATTATTCCAACGCCCCACTCCACTCAGATTTTTCCCAGTGTACCGGGTCCACAATGTTGCCTGTCGTTACGAATGGGTGCGGTTGGATGACAACCGTCTGTTCTCAACCCTTAATATTCCCTATCAAATTGCGCATGCTGTATTGTACCCTTGCTTAGCTGTTCCAGCAGTCCTATAGCAAGTAGTTCGCCCGGATTAGAGAGTGATGCATAGCTTTTTTGTATCTGAAAACGTAAAAGGACCACCATAAGGTAAGCAGGATGTTTCGTAGAATTTACTTTGATCAGATTGTGGAAAAGTCCTTATGGAATGATCGTAGAATTTGATTTTACTTCCGTCCGTTGCAGTTCAATTCAGTGTTTACCGAACGGATTTTAGTCTACCGCCGTTTTGGACAACATCAAGGACACAAAGCGAGAAAGGTACCGTGGGCTAAAATTTCGCATGGAACTGTTAATGTTCAAATTTTGAATATTGAATTTACCTATCGTTGTCTCTCCTTAAACAAATCGCCATCGTTTCTTGAATAAGTACTGGTTTACCTTTCGGGGTTTTGTCAAAGTTCTGCCACCGCACTTTAAGATAAGAAAGAGAGACGTTGGAAATGGAGTTGATTAAAATTCTGCCACCGCGCTCCATGGTTTTTCGTAAAACTACCCAAACCCTAATGTGAATTAACAAAAACTTCGAAATTGAGAACAACCTCTCCAGAATATATTGCTTGTTCTTTCAGCCACTCGCAGATCTGGCAGATAGATATCCAGGGTAAAAATCGATTCTTATTCATCCATAAATGGCTGCGCACCGCGGTAGTAGTCCATCTCAACCTTTCTCCTTATTCTCATTCATCAAGTAAGGACCATGGTGGCAGTCTATTTAAGTACCTTGTCAGTGAACGGTTGTTATAGAATTGTTCCATTTTTTTTATTGTTACGATCATGGTCATGGGATGGTTCAAAGTACAACGCAACTGTTTTTTTCCAGTTTCCCTTCAGCTGCAAATATGATTACTCCCTTAATCAACTTTTGTGAATGAGTATAACTGAAAAGGACAATTGTCTCTCAATGCATGCATCTTTTTTCATTTTGGTTGACCCGTTTATAACATCGCCAATATCGATTTAACACTAACCTGACTATCACTGAGATCTAAGATAGCAAAAAATTGCTCGAACTTTGCTTGCCTGGATATGTACATGTAACCGTGCATTTGCAAAGCAACTAGAAGAGGAAATCACTGAGGAATAGTAAGCGTACAAAGAAATATTGAATGGGAAAATTTGTAAAGTCAAGAACTTAATTAGTTTCCTTTTAATTTCTTTAAACAAGCCGCGCATCTCTTTTTTCCCGTAAAAAACACTGGTGCAAACGCAAACGCAACAGTGCCTCTTGTCTGAATTCTGCGTTCAAAGTAATCGGGCTAAGTTGATGATTTCACAGGGTTTAACCATTTGGTTGTGGTACGAAATTCCCTCAGAAGCAAAGGCCAGTTACGAGTTACAGCAGTTTTATTTCACTTTATGACAGATACATGTCAAGCTGTGCAAAACTGTATACTTTTTTGTTGGTTAAGACCTGAATGATAGTTTGGATATTTTAGAATCTCTTGTTTATTTTACAATGTCACTTAACTAGTAGCAATTTTACATATGTTCGTGAAATTTTCTCTGTTACTTTGTACGTTTCAAGCTTGGTACTTGCGCGCCAAGGAGACTGGCGTTTCCTTCTAAGATAAAGTGGGCGCTTTTGCTGCTTTTCCGGTCATGCCAAGCAGAATTGAAACTACGAAACCATTTTTTAATGTTCATAATTAAGTATAATTCCGGAGGGAGGTAAGCCTTAGTTTCAACCGTGACCTTTTCAGTTTGGCTAAAATATCTACCACTTAAACTGTTAAACGTTTGTCAACTAAAGATCCGCGCTTGTAGTTTGGACTTCAGGACTGTTAATTTCACGCCTTTATATCACGTACGCTTTTAGAGGCGGCCGCCAACCGGATGCCAATTTTGTTTTGAGCGATCATCGCAAGCTTTGATTCCAGTGAACGCTATGAACTTGGCAAACATACACTTGCATCGGGAAATTTTTGGAATCGATCTTTCCTTTTACCGCTGAAATAATACGATACGAAAACAGCACGGCGTTAATGTTTTGATTCGTTACAGCAAAATTTGCGTAAGATAATTTTGCTTACAACGGTTACCAGCAACACGCGCCCCTCAACGATACGTTTTTTCATATTCTCAAATGAAATGTAGGTGGACGTCAATCACTGTTTCCATGACGGATTCAACTGCCACCAAGAGAACAGGAGTATCGTCATGGAAGCATTTGATTGACGTCAACCTAAATTTTACAGTCGGAAATATGAATAAAGTCGTTGAGGGGCGCGTGTAACTAATAACCGCTGTAAATTATTCCTGGTGATCCTCCATTTTTTCCGAAATCCTGGCGAGAGGGAAGGTAAGCGACACTATTGAAAGTCTTGTGCACCACAGGCATTTCCTCATCGGCGCACAACAAAGGTTGCTTGTGTTGTGCAGATGCAATGTTTTTTTAGCCGGCGGAAAACAGAGGCGGGTGAGGGGGATAGTTCCGAAGTTAGATGATTTTAGGGATAAAAATTCTTGAAGAAAGGCTTTCAACAAAATGCATTTTACAAAATATCATTACGTTTGGCTTTTCCTGAATCCCGTTTTTCGTTCAATTAAACAAATTTTCCAAAACAGCGAACGGTCCAGCAACAGTGTTAGGAGAGTAGCAACCTCTGAACCTCTGTTCAATGCTTTTGTAAAGCAAAATTACCAAGTGTTGGTTTGCGCGAAATGCAACGTTTTTCTTGACCGATTCAATGTCCTAGCCTCGAGTAAGTACTACAGCTTATGGTCTTATGGCGTTAAGGGGAGTGAGTTATATCGAATTCCTGAGCCGCCCCGCGTGATTGTCATTTCATAACCGTGAAAGTGACAAATGAAGGGACACGAAAAGAAATCGTCAATTTACGTGAGGACGTTTGTCACAGATCCCGCATACTCCGCGTAAACTGTCGATTGTGGGGTACAGTTTCTCTAGGAAGCTGTAGACACTGTATAGATTCCCTGCTCTTTCCTTTAGAAATATTTCTTGGCCGGGCGGGATAAGCGTGATTTGGTTTAGCATTTGAATGTGATCTCAGACGTCCGTGTAACAAGGGTTTTTTTTGCAGCCCACTTCACGGACCGTTGATTCCAGTCTGCGGTTAAAGAATTCCTACGCGTCTTCACGGTTAGGATGTGTCAGTTCAATATCGCAGAACACTAAATAAATTTCATTACAAAACAATAGAACCAAAAATGCTGCACATCAATATTGAAAAGTTTTCTGGGAAACGTGGAGTCAACCAGTTTTGATTGAGTTCTTGGAAAAGTGTGAAGTATGAATTCGCATGTCTGTCCTCGTTCGATTATGGGAAAGAATAGACAACAGACCTAGGCGACGAAGGACGAGAGAGAGAAAGTGCTACAGAAAACGGATCGGAGAAATTTCATCCAGAAACCATGTTGCTGTCGCAGTGAAATGTTTGAAAAACTCACAGAATTTATTGTTTTTAACTACGTGCATGTATTTCATTTCTAAAGCGGTAAAATCTCTGGGAAATTTGAGTATTTTCATCACAGAGACTGGAAACAATTAAAATGATATAGGCGCAAAGTACCTTTTTTACCATTGTTGTTTAATATGGTGAAGTGAGACAACGACCAAAGAGAGTGCGATAGTGATATGAAACGCAAAAACTTCGTTTGCTTGCAAATATTGTAGCATTAAGTCCTTCCCTTGACCCTTGGGGTATCTTACGAGGATGCTCTCCAGGGGATCCCGGGGCACTGTCACATCATCATCAAAACCATTCAACATGCGAAGACTAAAAAATCTCAGGGGATACGTCACTTTTTAACCTACGTGACAGCATTCTTGGCCGCAGTTTTAATCATGTCACGCAAAAGCTTAGAAATTCAATCTTGCTCATCACAAGACGAAAAACCGTATCGAACTGAAAATTTGTAAAAAGATAAGTCTTCAGTTGTTATAATAACTAACTAAACTAAAATCTCAAAAGGATTGATAATTTTGATGACGTCACGTGAAAACGAAGAATTCTGACCGCACTAAGGCTCCGGACGCACTGGGCAAATTTTTGTTTATTTTGCGAAAAAATCTGTCACCAGTTCCCTGAGACAAGTGCGCCCGGTGACTTTTAGATCTACCAAATTTTGTCAAGGTTTACCAAACTTCAAAGACGCCGTCGTCCTGCCTCGGAGCAGGACAAATTTTTGTCAGGCGTGAAATCTGACAGACACGCCATGATTTGAAGGAAAAATTTGATCTCTATTTTTAGTCGGAGTATTTCAGTCGGCCTTCAACGGACAAATCTGTTGTGGTATTCTAGAACCAGTTGCAGTCATACAAGGTGAAACCTCCACTGGCATAATAGAAGTAGCAACTGCCTCTGCTGGAGTTGAACGAATTCCAGGATGAAAAAAAATAGTATGCAAGCAATAATATGCCGAGGGAACATATTCGATCGAAGCGGTTAAAGATCACCATAAGCCCATGACCCCTGAGATCTCATGTAACCTTTCCGGCGAACAAAGCGCAAGCGATGGTGTTTATTTTCGTGTGATTGACACTTGTGGTTAACAAATATTTTGCTGTGTCTCATCAGTGCGCCCCCGTTTGACAAATTGAAAATTTGGCACAGACAAATTTTGTCGAGATTTTTGGAAGGGCCAAACAAATTTTGTCAGTCCAGTGCGTCCGGACCCTAATGTTGCTGGATTGGTGGTATTGCAGCAGAAAAAGGAAGATGAAAATGGGGCGGAGATGATGAAAAAAAGGACCTATAATGATTATTCGCAAAGATAAATTCACACAGAGTTCAGCATGAAAATGTTCACACATCTGCGTGAAAAGTTAAATTATCAGGCTGTTCTTATTTCTTTGGTTAGAGGTGAACTTGTGCCGAAACAGGATGGAAACGGGGAAAAAATTCCCACCAAGGCTGTGACCAGAACGATCAACACACATCGACGTGACATTGATTACCAAAGATGGATAAGCGTTTCCCTTCATCTCCAAACGGGGCTAAAGTTAAAACTCTAAAAACCGACGTTTTTCAGTTTCATATGAACATACTTTACTATTTCTTCCTTACTCCAAAGTAGGGTTCTCAGCATACACAACATGAGGAACCTAGTATTGTTAAAATGCAGACGGTCTAATTTAGGATAAAAATCTTTGCTCTTCGATTACTGTATCGGCTACTAGATGTCGCTTCGCGATGTTCGTCTGTTCAGTTTCTCTGTTGCCTATCTCAGGGGTTTCATAGCACAAAGTGTTATTAGAGATAGTAATTTTAAAGAAAACACAGTATGAAAGATTGGCTCGAGTTCCGTGGATATGTCCGTTTCGAGCAATGAACACGCTGTCTTCTTATTGTGCCCTTGTTGCCTTGGTTTCAGACTACCTGGATGTGACCTATTATGAGCTTGCGTTGGTGTCTGTTACTCATAGTGCGATGACAGCACAATAATAATGCACTTTCTTTCGATGTAAATCACACGATCGTCCGTTTCGAGCAATGAACACGCTGTCTTATTATTGTGCCCTTGTTGCCTTGGTTTCAGACTACCTTGATGTGACCTCTTATGAGCTTGCGTTGGTGTCTGTTGCTCATAGTGCGATGACAGCACAATAATAATGCACTTTCTTTCGATGTAAATCACATGATCGTCCGTTTCGAGAAATGAACACGCTGTCTTATTATTGTGCCCTTGTTGCCTTGGTTTCAGACTACCTTGATGTGACCTCTTATGAGCTTGCGTTGGTGTCTGTTGCTCATAGTGCGATGACAGCACAATAATAATGCACTTTCTTTCGATGTAAATCACATGATCGTCCGTTTCGAGCAATGAACACGCTGTCTTATTATTGTGCCCTTGTTGCCTTGGTTTCAGACTACCTTGATGTGACCTCTTATGAGCTTGCGTTGGTGTCTGTTGCTCATAGTGCGATGACAGCACAATAATAATGCACTTTCTTTCGATGTAAATCACATGATCGTCCGTTTCGAGCAATGAACACGCTGTCTTATTATTGTGCCCTTGTTGCCTTGGTTTCAGACTACCTTGATGTGACCTCTTATGAGCTTGCGTTGGTGTCTGTTGCTCATAGTGCGATGACAGCACAATAATAATGCACTTTCTTTCCAAGTAAATCACACGTTCGTCCGTTTCGAGAAATGAACACGCTGTCTTATTATTGTGCCCTTGTTGCCTTGGTTTCAGACTACCTTGATGTGACCTCTTATGAGCTTGCGTTGGTGTCTGTTGCTCATAGTGCGATGACAGCACAATAATAATGCACTTTCTTTCGATGTAAATCACATGATCGTCCGTTTCGAGAAATGAACACGCTGTCTTATTATTGTGCCCTTGTTGCCTTGGTTTCAGACTACCTTGATGTGACCTCTTATGAGCTTGCGTTGGTGTCTGTTGCTCATAGTGCGATGACAGCACAATAATAATGCACTTTCTGTCGATGTAAATCACACGATCGTCCGTTTCGAGAAATGAACACGCTGTCTTATTATTGTGCCCTTGTTGCCTTGGTTTCAGACTACCTTGATGTGACCTCTTATGAGCTTGCGTTGGTGTCTGTTGCTCATAGTGCGATGACAGCACAATAATAATGCACTTTCTTTCGATGTAAATCACATGATCGTCCGTTTCGAGAAATGAACACGCTGTCTTATTATTGTGCCCTTGTTGCCTTGGTTTCAGACTACCTTGATGTGACCTCTTATGAGCTTGCGTTGGTGTCTGTTACTCATAGTGCGATGACAGCACAATAATAATGCACTTTCTTTCCAAGTAAATCACACGCTCGTCCGTTTCGAGAAATGAACACGCTGTCTTATTATTGTGCCCTTGTTGCCTTGGTTTCAGACTACCTTGATGTGACCTCTTATGAGCTTGCGTTGGTGTCTGTTGCTCATAGTGCGATGACAGCACAATAATAATGCACTTTCTTTCGATGTAAATCACATGATCGTCCGTTTCGAGCAATGAACACGCTGTCTTATTATTGTGCCCTTGTTGCCTTGGTTTCAGACTACCTTGATGTGACCTCTTATGAGCTTGCGTTGGTGTCTGTTGCTCATAGTGCGATGACAGCACAATAATAATGCACTTTCTTTCCAAGTAAATCACACGTTCGTCCGTTTCGAGAAATGAACACGCTGTCTTATTATTGTGCCCTTGTTGCCTTGGTTTCAGACTACCTTGATGTGACCTCTTATGAGCTTGCGTTGGTGTCTGTTGCTCATAGTGCGATGACAGCACAATAATAATGCACTTTCTTTCGATGTAAATCACATGATCGTCCGTTTCGAGAAATGAACACGCTGTCTTATTATTGTGCCCTTGTTGCCTTGGTTTCAGACTACCTTGATGTGACCTCTTATGAGCTTGCGTTGGTGTCTGTTGCTCATAGTGCGATGACAGCACAATAATAATGCACTTTCTGTCGATGTAAATCACACGATCGTCCGTTTCGAGAAATGAACACGCTGTCTTATTATTGTGCCCTTGTTGCCTTGGTTTCAGACTACCTTGATGTGACCTCTTATGAGCTTGCGTTGGTGTCTGTTACTCATAGTGCGATGACAGCACAATAATAATGCACTTTCTTTCCAAGTAAATCACACGCTCGTCCGTTTCGAGAAATGAACACGCTGTCTTATTATTGTGCCCTTGTTGCCTTGGTTTCAGACTACCTTGATGTGACCTCTTATGAGCTTGCGTTGGTGTCTGTTGCTCATAGTGCGATGACAGCACAATAATAATGCACTTTCTTTCGATGTAAATCACATGATCGTCCGTTTCGAGAAATGAACACGCTGTCTTATTATTGTGCCCTTGTTGCCTTGGTTTCAGACTACCTTGATGTGACCTCTTATGAGCTTGCGTTGGTGTCTGTTACTCATAGTGTGATGACAGCACAATAATAATGCACTTTCTTTCGATGTAAATCACATGATCGTCCGTTTCGAGCAATGAACACGCTGTTTTACGCTGCCAATTATGCTGATTAATTGAAGGGCTTAAGTAATTTTACAGCCCTCCTTCTGAGGTGAAGACATTTCTCTCGAGTTGCATGTCGCGCTCAATTGTGTTAAGAAATTGTTTGCTTATCTGCCAGGGAAAATCTTTCTTTTGAAATAAATAGTCAGGATGTTGCCCTTTTAGCGTATACAAGACACCTGTTTCCGCATACTAGCACAAATTCAGTTTTGTGACCGTTCCATCGCTCACGTTTAAACCCTTCCCACACTTTGTTAACTTTAGAATAGTTATAGAAGCGGGCTTAGAAGTGGAAGGGAGACTAAAGTGGTAGAGTAAACGATAATACTTTCTTATTAGTACATTTTTTCGGGAGGCATATTAAAACGTGTTACCCTTCATTCCTATTATTAACGAATACAGATGGCGCTTTCTCCAAAGGATGTTGAGGCGTGGTTTAACGAGAACGTCTTGGTTGTTAAAGATCAATACACTGCAAAGGACGAAATTTGGAAGTCCTTTTGCTTCAAGTTTCCAGACATGTCCAGTGCTGAGAAGGGTTCTTTTTTTAGCCTTTTTGGAAGACTTATACAAAAAATAGACAATGTGTTTTCTGTGAAGAAATCTAGTAAAAACGTTGGGTACCAGGGTGTAGCTCTAAAAACAAACGTAGCGCAGTTTAATAAGCATACTGTCATGGATTGGACACATTCCACATTAGCGCCAGGCACTTCGAATGATATCTTGACAAAAGAGGCAGTAGTAGATTGTTTTAAAGAACACTGTGGCGTTCTGTCAGAAGGTGATCGGGTGCGTTTTCTATCACTGTTCGGACAGACTGTTGTTGGTAAAGGACCATTTTCGTCTGTGTCAACGAAGAAAAAGAGTTTCGTTGGCCTGAAAGTAAAAGAATCTAGAACAGAATCTGCCTTTGATGACGTTAGTAAGAACGAGAGCCCACCACAAGGCGAAGAAGATATAGCGAAACCTATCGTCATTGATATTATGTCTGACGGTGAGATTAAACGTCACATCACGGAAGAAAAGCTGTTGACCAGTGACAAGTGCACCAGTGAGAGAGCACAGAACGTTGGCGACACAGTAACAAGAAATGAAACCGAGCAAAATATTCAAGAAAAGATCACGGAAACTTTTGATGGAGATGAAATTGTTGTCGTGTCTGATGATGAATGTACAGGCAACAAGGAGCTTCCTGATCTGCTAACGCAAGACATACAGAGCTTTGGTGAGGAGGTTGATAGTCATTCGGAAACTAGTGAGGATCACGACGAAACCTTCGTTGCTGCGTCCCTTGATGATGAAATTTGTCCACACGAAATTGTGGATTCACCTCCGCGGAATGAGTCACATGTTTGCGACCAAGAATTTCGGCCACAGGAATTATATCAACGATTCCATCGTAACCTAAATAAATTACTTTCCTCTCACCTCCCCGGAAAACCCAAGAGTTTTAAAGAATACCTAAACGTAATATTCGAAAGGAAAAATTGCATGAATGAAAAAAGGTTAGAAATTTTAAGACGTTGCAGTGGAACCAATGGTCTGCATGATGACAAACTAAGAGCTCTGTTAGCTGCCTCGTTTCCTCTTGTCACGGTTGGTGGCATAGCGGGAAGAAACGTGCCTGTCACATTTGAGGGAGACTCTTTCCCCCAGTTCAGCCAAAAGGGAAAGAGTAATTTTTATTGCGAGGTATGCATACCGTTTCAGAAATGGGCCATGGAAAACGGCAAACCACATGCAAAACTGAGATTCCGGACGCAAGCTTCTGTTAATGCCATACTTAGAGGTACAGCATCGTTGCAGTTTTCTGGCCTCGTTCAAGTAAAAGAGCACGCCGACTCTGAATGCCATAAGCAGGCAGTTGATTTCTTTAAGGCCGTAGACGACACTACCACTAACGAGGATTCTAAAAATTTAAAAAGGAAGTCAACCAACCAGCAGTCCATCCGTAAATTTTTCTGTCCTTTAAACGCCGAGCGACCTCTGGATCATCTGCAGCCACCAAAGCTGGAAAGAGTTAAATGCTGTCACCTTTGGGATCCGGAGGTCGTTAAGCATTTCAAAGCTGACTGCCAAATCAGACGATGGACAGCGAAGACTTTATTTAAACATCAAGTTGCTTCCGGAGAACTCTGTTGTTTTAAAACGATAGAAGGACACGAGAATTGCTGCGATTACCAACACTGGTGTGCCAAACATCCTATTGACGCAAAAGAAAACATAAAAAAAGCAAATGAAAGCCACAGGTCGATATTCGTTCCAATGAAGTGCATCATAACTCCACTCGGTAAAACTGTTCAAGTCGACGGTAGTATAAAAAGTCTTCATCCTCCTTGTACTGGCGAGGCAGTTTCCTACGGCGAAAATCCTTTTTCTTGTACCAATTGCGCCAAACAGCTTCGTGATTTAAAAGACATCCTGCGCCACAGAGAGAAAGGGCCCCTGGCCGGAATGAAAGATAGAATAGGAATTCGTGGCTTTAACCAGCGTTACGCGAAGTCTCTGGAAATAAAAAGTGCGCTCAACATAGAACAAAACCGTAGGAAAGAGGCGGAACGAAACTTCTCTCGGCTTACCAGGATAAAGCTAACAACATCAGAATGGGAACGAAGTTTGATGGATTCATACTTGAGTTGCGACGACGAAAAACTAATTCTTGACCTAATTCGTTTGTTCAAAATGGGAATGTCAAAGACAAGGCCAGTTCAGATGATGGTGATTCGAAATTTAACAGCAAAGTTGTCGAAAGGAAACAACAATCATTACTTGCAAATGATAAAGGACATCAGCAGTATTTTTAGAAATGAACTTGGCACAACCAACTATTCCTTACTAGCCGATATGTTTGGTCTGGCAAGCAATACTACTGCATCAAACCATGGAAAAGAAGTACGGCTTGACGCAGGCTTAAACAAGACAGTAATTGACAAAGCGGCAGGTCATTACAAAGGATTTCCGGTCAACGAAGCAAGCGATGGGGCAAGAAGTTTGAGGTATCTTCAACCTCGTTTGACAAACTCTGAGGAAGTTGTTCTTTTAGGAAAAGCTTGGAATCCAGATGTAGAGAACTGGACTGAAGAGACTATTCAGATTCCTCGCAAAGATGCCTCTAAAGGCGACCAGGATGATTATGATGCTCTAAAGCGCCTTGTCAATGAAGTGATCAATAAACAGCAATTAGCAAAGAACGTCTCCATCCATAATTTTACAGCCTTGGCGACCATAGACAAACCATCCCTAATCTACTGTTTGTGGCCAACGGTGGATAAAGGATATAAAGCAAACCATCTTTTAAAATACTGGGAGAAGTTGAGGGGACTATGTTACTACACCGTTTCAGGGGATGTTCGCGAAAATCCTATCAATCTTCTAACATATTCAACTGATTCGGCTGGGTTCTCGTTGTCAGCAGCAAATAAACTGATGAGTCCAACTAAGGAAGAGGTACAAGATGGTGTCATATTTTTAGGATTAGGCATAGAAGGCGAACGATACCTTGCTCCGTACTACTGGCATCTTCCTTCCATAGCTTGTCTCGACTATGACCATGAACAGCGATTGTTCCTAAAGAACCTCAAGTACGAGACAAGAGAGTTAACATTCTGGGAAGAGAATGGAAAGATCACCCGACTGGCAACAATTAACCACCTTCACGACTTGAAGTACCGCTGCCAGAAATTAGGACTGGACTGTGGTTTCAACGCTACGGACCTCCTGCTCATCTTTTTCTGCGATCAGAATTCTGATGCATGTGAGAGGCTTTTCACACCCCGAACTGCCGATCTCCTTGATGATCACGTACCAGGATCTGCAGGAACCAGCATGTACATTCGCGCAGTATGCAGGTTGATTGATCCATTTCGAAAAATAGACTTTGGATGTCCTGCTGACATGCAAGAGTCTGCCTCAAGTGGTATCACGATTCTTCGATTGTGGAAACGACTTTTGGAACTAAAAAAGAAGCCTTTACATTCCAAACCAGGCGCCAAGTCTGATCCAGCAAAGCGGGGAAAGTTCTTAACAAGTGGATGCTACACCACTGCAGAGATACTTTTTTCTGCCGTCACATTGTACCAACTTGCAATGTTCTTGCATTTCAAACACCTCGGTCTTTCTGGAAGTTCTCTTTACAACACAGGAACAAAGTCAACGGAAAGAATAATTAGTGAACTTCAGGGGAAAACCAACGAGATTCGTTCCCTTGATTCCCAACCTTCTTTTGCAGACATGCTTGATAAGAGCACAAGAGTGCAATTTAACATCAATGCAAAGCAGCGTTTGGCTCAAGCTGGTGCCAAAGTGAGGCAATCTTCCAACAGAAGGCAACGAGCCTTTGCATTTTCCAAGCACATGTCAAGAGATGAAGGATCATATAAGTATCCATCTCATTACAAAGATTTTCAAGAGGAACAGAAGCACGCACACCTCAGAGGAGTGAAGGAAGGACAGCGACTGTTCGAGAAGTACATGCCTGCTGAAGCCGTTGATATTCTTAAGCGAAATAGCTATTGGGAAATCCAGTACTCGTATGACCATCCCTCTGGCATACAGCTAATGGAAGGTGCTTTGCCTGAACACTACAATATGCTACACAAGACATACGCCAATGTCAAAGACAATCTTAATGACCCTGAGAATGACATGGAAAGTGATTTTGAAGAGAATGGAGACAGGGAGAGTGAACGTGTTGAAGAACAGGAAATTGATGACGAACCGGAAGATGAACTAGTCGAGGAGAAGGATGTTGGCCAGGTGGAGGAGGAAAAGGGTAAAAAAGGAGAAAAATGGAAAATATCAAAACTTGTTGATGGAAGAATGACGTACATCCACATCAAACAGGCCATTAAACTTATTCTTCCAAGAGAATACATCGCACGATGTCGACAAAAGCGCCACTGGGCCGCAAAATACCTTCCAGGTAAAGCGCCATTGGATCCGACACATGATGTGATAAAGTTCTCACATGTTGCTTTGAAGTCTCCTCTTAAGGGAAATAAGGTGTTTGACATCGCTCGTGTTGAAGCAATCCAGTCTTCCAAAGATGGGTCAAACGTAACAAGCTTTAAGCTGCGTGGTGATTCTACCATGAGGGTTCGCTTTTCTTTGTATCAACGGTCATCAACTGGTGACACATACATTGCGCACCCTGCTCTTGGATTAACCCACTGGAGATCACCTGCCGCGATACTGGGACCCGTTGAACTCATTCCCGTCTCTGAAGAAATTCCAGGCTGCTATCGACTGCACGACACATCAAAGAAGCGGTTGAATGATATGGGATATGTCGATAGAAGAGAATGTCAACTAAATACAGCCTCTTCTGGTTTAGAGACAGCAGTGGAAGAACACAGTGAAAATCAGCTCCCGGAGGACTTTTATGAAATAGATGATGTCTTGGAAAGACGCCTTTGTGAGAAAACCTTCACGTACGAATACAAAGTTCGTTTTAAAGGATATTCTTCAGAAGAAGACATGTGGCTCCCAGCTTCATATTTCAATAGGGCAATGAATTTCCAGTCCCTTTCAAAGTTTGGCAGGAAGAGAAAGCACAAGATCGATCCCGATGCCGCCCAAGAATTTCCAGGCAAGAGTAGAAAAACAGCTTCTACCAAGGAGAAGAAAGTCTGTTCCAAAAAAGGTCAAGTCAGAAGTAGGAAGACAGCAACAAAGATAAAAAAGAAATGCAGGGTAAGAAACAAAGGGAAAGCTTTCGGTTCCACTTTACCATCAAGTCTTGATCTCGACGTCAACTCATCAGACGAGACGCAGTCAGCTTCTTTGGAGACATCAGAGGCGTCCATTGCAAAACGATACACTGCAAGTACTCCGTTCTCGGAAATTAAAAGGGACACCGTGCCTGTAATTAATGTGGACGATATTCCTACAGGAGAAATACCACAGGGAATTGGTGTCTTTTCAGAAGTACTGCGTCAACACGATAATTTCAGGTATCCTCGCGGAATGCTGGCTGAGACAAACTTCCCCGACATAGACGGCAGCCTTACATCATATACCCTGTCTGTTGATAAATGTAAGCTGACGGATTCCATTTCAGTGAAGACACTGCCTCCTCAGTCTGTGCTTGATAACATCGTAAAAGAATTAGAACAGTCCCCTGAAGAGACAGCCCAAGGGAATGTCAAAATTCTGTCTTATGGCGTTTTCGACATCAACGGTATCAGAACCTTGCAAAGATTTCACCGTCTCAAGCGTCTGCGTGCAGAGGTTTCGTTTGAAAAGCAATGGGTAAATGAGGTATTTAAAAACACACCCTTTGAAAAGGAAGTAAGACACGCTCTCTTTGACAGATGGAACCCGCAAGGCACCTATCTAGTCTCCTATGGAAATTACAGAATAACATCACAGGAGCTGTCTCTTTTGTGTGGGGAAAGGTACCTATCAGACGAAGTGCTCAATCTTTTGGCTTTAAAATACTGTGACAGAGCAAACGAGGAACATCAATCATGTCAAAACATTCTGCTACCGTCGTTTCTTTCTACAGGACTTGTCCTTGAATCAGTCGTTACGAATATCTGCCTTTACAATGATACGGAAAAAGTGACCAACATGTTTTTGCCCGTTTACATGCCTGACGAATGCCACTGGGGACTGGCTATATTCTCGGTCATAGAACACACAGTGTTCTTCGATGATGGGTACCATTGCCCAGTACCAGAGGACCTAAAGTCTAACGCTTCAGAAATTCTCAGGCTTATCCACCAAGCTACAGGCAATGATAACTTCCATCCTAAGAAATGGTGCCAAATAAAAAGATTTAAAGTTCCCATGCCGAATCAGCCGGATAGCTCAAGCGCATCAAAAACTGGCTGTGGTAGTTGTGGCGTGGCTGTCATTTGCTCGATACGCGATATTTGCAACGGAATAACAAATTCATTTACCTGGACCTACGAAGATGCACCACGCTTAAGAGCAGAGTTAATGTTGGAACTCCTTGATCTTTCTAACGTCGTTTCCACATGATCTAAAGGTTTCTCCACGAGTGTCGTTCTATCCTCCCACTGCTGCGTCCATCAACATGGATGTTTTATGTTGGCATTTTCAATTATGCGTGGCATGACTGGACCATGTTGCCATTTTCAAGTGCGCCTGTCGTCCACCGAAATGACTGTGCCATGTTGTCATTTTCAATTATACGTTTTGCCCATCAAATGACTATGCCATATTGCCCTTTTTATTTGTGCCTGTCGTCTTGCGAAACGACTGTGCCATGTTAGCATTTTCAATCATGCGTGTTATCCATCTAAATGATTGTGCCTTGTTGCCATTTTCAATTACTCTTTTCGCCCATCGAAATGACTATGCCATGGTTCCATTTTTAATTTTGCGCGTCGTCCATCGAAATGACCGTGCCATATTGGCATTTTCATTTATGCGTCTCCTCGGTCAAGATTGCATGTTCATTTGTGCGTGGCGTCCACAAGCCCTATATTGGGCTTTTGATTATTCAGTTCAATGCGTAGTTCATCAGTAATGACTATGCCTTACTGGCATTTCAAGTACTTTCCTACTTCGTCCATCGAAAAGACAGTGCACCTGACAGGGTCCTTTACACGGCCGAATGGCTTGCCTCTTTTGGTTATGCTCTTTCTACTACCTGTTTTTGTTCTGATCCTATGGAATCGCTTCAGCTATTTGTTTTTTACTGTCCTCTAGCGATCAGTGTTCTGTCTTGGCTTCAGTCTATCGTGTTTTAGGTTTCTCTTCTTTGTCCTACTATCCTACGTCGTCACTTGTTGTTTGGTTTATCTGCTGATGAGTTGTCTGCGGTCCCCAAGGTTTTAGTTTACGTATATTATTAATGTTTGCAAGTTTTGTATTTGGGGTGGCCGTAATGATTTTCGTTTTCGGGGCGTTCGTCCGTATGCTGTCCATGCTATGAAACGTTTAAAGTTTTGTGTTCGGTTCTATCTTCCTTTGTTCTTTCGTCGTTACCAGAACCAACGTCTCGGCGTTGGATGAGTCTGTTGACGGGTGGCCCTTTTGGGCCCCTCTTTGCCCCTGTGCTAGGTCATGCCTGTTTTATTTTTGTACTGTTATCTTTTGAGTCCTTTTTGTCTATTTGTTATTCTCGTTTTTTCTTGTGTTTGTAGGGGCGAGGTTCGATTCCTCGGCGAGTTTGGCGTGTTGGTACACCCCCGTTTAAGGTGAACCGTTGTGTTTGACGGAGTGGATGGTATGTCTGGCGGCCATTGCACTCACCCTCTTGGGGGGCCAGCCATTCGCCTTAAACACAAAAAACAAGGATAAGCGCCGCGCTTGTTAAATTTTCGACTATTTTGTGCTACGCTTTTTTGAGCGAAGTACTTAAGTACTTATTTCGAGGCGGCCCCAATTTAGGTTTTCTCGTTTGGGAATGACAACTTACTGCATATTTCAGTTGGAAACACGTTTTGCACATGTGTTGAAATGTTTCACAAGGGGGTGAATTGAACTACCTTTCATCTAGAAAAAAGGAACGTTGAAAAATTATGCCGTAAATTAAATATTAATTAATCATTAATTAATGACATAAAAATTTGCTCTCTCATTTCTTGTCCAGAGGTATTTCAGGGGGGGGGGGGGGGGGGCGTAAGACCATTATTTGCTGGCAAAACCAAAATTTCCAATAACTTTCGCTGGCTGGGAAGGGTTTCAACATGATAAAAGCCGCTGGCTGGCGCCCACAGCGAAATGTATACCTTCCTGGCTGGGAAAAGGCAAAATAATGGATGCTGGCTGGCCAACTCGGAAAATAAATTCTTGCTAGCTGGCTCTGAAGAGCGGATATTTATTTCCCAGGGTAGTTAAATATTAACCAAAAATGCCTTAATGGATGCCCACATATCGTGTAAGTCAATAGCAGATGAATTCAGAAAAAGTGTTCGTTGGGTACTCCTGACATTCTGCCTCGTGAGTTTGTTATTCTCGTTAACCAGCAATGGAAAGTCATTGCAACGCGAATGGCGTTTTAGTGCATCTTATGTTGTTTGTTTCAATAAAATGTTTCGCTGGAAAAGGATTCTGTGATATTTTCTGCCTTTGTGAATTATAATATCATGTTGTGTATTGAATTTTCGAGCTTAAGGTTGAAACGTGATACGGGAGGATATTTTTAGTATAACTCTGTAAGCAGGAAAGGTTTCATGAAAATAAACAGGTCTGTTGGAAGCGTGCTTGAGTTTCAACAAAATGAGCCCCAAAATCAGCAAAAAATTGTGACGCCTGTGAATAATAAAGTAGCTGCTATTTCCAAAATGATGGAATTACCTGGTGATAAATAACCTCGTCTTGGAGAGTAAATTTTTGACTTTGCAGAAACAATGGTGGGCGATTGTGATCTTTGTTTTGAATTCGCTCACTTATTGTCAAACTTTATAACACGTGCCATCATTTGACACAGATGCTTCACTGTTTGGCAAGTAAACATGCCGCGGTAACTTACTAGTAATCACGGCGCCCGCTGAATTCCGGCGATCGCGGATCGTAACTGTTTACATTCTATATTCACGGTTCAAAATTAATGTTGTTTTCATGTCGTAAATATGTTATTCTCGAGCGACCGTCCTGGAAACTTCCTTCCGCTCTTTCTAAAAACTGTGTATCAATATTTATTTACTTTTGCATCAATATTTGTTTTTGCATAAAGCATAAAGCAAGCTAACAAAATCTGTACCTTGCTAAGTTCGCATTTGTTAGCGTTAATAGTATTTTCAGTCCAATGCTTCTGTTTTACGAAAGCGTATATGTTTTTGGTCACTCATCCAGACACTAATCCCGCCGGAGAGGGCATAACTTTAGTAAACTTTAGTATTACAAAGCTGTCAGATGCTCAGAGGGCACGCTTAAACTTGTGGTGAAAAGAAGTTTATCAACATGTCAGCCCAGAAGCCAATGTTTCTCACTTCCCATTTATTTTCTTCAATCTCTCTGGGTTCAGTACTTTGCTAGTAACCACATGTCTTCTCAGGCTATTTACCCAAGGCTTCTACCATGGCACTACAATGATAGACAATACCAAAACAATATCGTGCACTGTTAGAGCTACATATTACGCAAGGACAGATTTTTTTCGAACCTGTGAGCCAAAGGGCCTCTGCTGGTATGACTTCTGGGTGACCCCTTAAATGGTCTCAATGACCCCCCAACTTGAAAAAATTGTCTGGAACGGTGCACGTACCACAGGCAACCCAGTGTACCGTCAGGGAGGGTCTAGTTCTTTATTAAATTTGCTTGGTGCAGCCATTTTGGATTTAATGACGTCCTACACTTGCTCTTAATGGCGGAAAGCAAACACTCTTTTGTTAAGACCTTTACAATGGCGGCCTCCTGTAAATACCAAAATAAGAGATGGAAAAGACATTTATTCGAAAAATGCTATTGCCAGCTTGGAAAATGAATTTGTCAATTGCAAAAAAAATGAAACAATTCGACATCATTTTGTTGTTAGAGTGACAGTTTCCGGCCTTCAACAAGAGAACAAAACCCATGTCAGTGATTTGTTTATCAGTTCAAAAGTTGCGGCTGGGTCTTTGGGTATTTTGGTAGAAAGTGATTTTGAAAGAAAATATTCCTGAGGACCGAACAAGCGGCAAGCTTTAGAAGAAAGAAATGCATGGACATATTTGGTGTAATTTGTTTCCAAGCCTTATTCACCTTTTGCAGTCCGTGGGGAATAAAGGCATTGTCTTTGCATTGTCTTTGCATTGTCTTCGCTCATCCAGCCTCACAATGAGTGAGAGATTAGACGTGCAAAATCTTTTGTTTGGACATTAAGTGATAATGAATTGAAAATGGTTCTGTCCTCAGACGTTTAATAAACATAGCCAGAGAATCTACCTGTCTGTGTAGGTGCCTTTTTAACTTCAATGTTACTGAGAACAGGAGAAAGACCCTGCGAGATCGGTGCGGTATTCTGGGCGAAAGGACGTAGCAAGATGAAAAACGAACGTAGGCTGGTAACGCTCGATTGTGACTCAAAATGAAGACACTGGACAACTTAAGATACTCTGTTCGGTCTGTTTACTCATTTTGGAAAATCCTAAAGACTACAAGCTGAAGCAATCCAGCTCTCTCTGGTTGTGCCACGTGACTTCGGATCACATGGTATTGAAACTCCTGAAGACTTTTGTATTCCGAGAATTTGCTCACAATAGTGTTTCGGCGTTATGTCATTTAACTGTTTGTCGACAAGAAATTCTAGCCATTATTTGGTAGCTTGTGGGGAGTATTTTCTATTTATCTCTAGCAGTATATTTAAAAGAAGTAAAAAATATTGATTACAGAAAAGTTGATGAAAGACTCAGAACTTTAAGAGCTCTCGGTATGTAGTGTAAACCGGCTCCACCAACTGAGTTACAAAGCCACACAGTTAGGAGCAGATCAATTTGTTGGGCTCATGTTTTCCCGTGAAAGGACTAGTAAAAAGGAAGAAATCATTTATTTGAAGTGCGGATCATAGACGAAAGATTTGTTCAGATATGTAATTTCCAGCTCTTTAGGATCACGTGATCTCCCACATTTGTGAAGACATTAAGAATATAGCGAGTTATAGTTGTGTGTAACCGTGGTTTCTTTCGGTATATTAAACTTAAAGGTATTAGAAACATAACGTGGTGTCAGAAGAATAATGAATCAGCTTCCACCACCAAAACCAGTTACACTTGAGGGAAATGTGGTAGAAAGCTGGAGACGATGGATTCAGCAGTTTAGGCTTTATCTCAACGCGACAGGAATCGATCGACAAGAAACCCTTGCAAGGACAATGCTCGACACTGTTAACAGTTGCAGGTGAAGAGGCAGTTAAAAATCTTCAATACCTTTGGTCTTGGCAGCGAAGACGCTGAAAAGATAGATGTTGTGCTTAGCAAGTTTGAAGAATACTGTACACCGAAGAAGAACGTTACGAGACGAGCGACATATTTTCAAATTCTCTGCTAGCAGAGGTCTATTTTCTTTTGCATTCACTGGGTTGACGAGTACGGGTCAAAACTCACTGTGCTGAGCATGCGTGGCGATGGAGCATAGTGAGTAAAGTGAGTATCGACCCCATGGAAGAGGTCTCTTTTCTCGTACTCGTGAGATCAGCAAACGCAAAAGAAAAGCGACCTCTGTTAGCAGGGAAATTTTCAACACACTTGCACAAGGAGCGACCCCACGTCACGGAATTGCGCAAGCTAGCGAAAACATGTGAGTTCGGCGGGAGAGTTGCTTGATTCTTTGATTCGTGATCGCATCGTTTGTGGCATTAGAAGCAATGCAGTTAGGACACGCCTCTTGAAAGAAAAAGATTTAAATTTGGAGCGAGCTGTTGAAATATGCAAGTCAGCAGAAATTACTGATGGTCGGCTCAAAAACATTGCTGCATGTGGATCAGGATGATCGTGAAGTGCTCGCGGTAAAAGGCGACGTTAAAAAGCCTTCAGGAAAGGTCATCGGGGCGAAAGCAAAACATCGTCAAACGAATAAATTGTTTTCTTGTAAAAAGTGCGGAGAACAGCACCCGCCAAGGAAATGTCCCCCCTACGGACAGATTTGTCACAAATGTAAACAAAGGAATCATTACGCAAAA
>OX421449.1:42222170-42232170 GCA_949126865.1 Montipora capitata | reverse complement strand
AATTGTAACTTTCATTTTGCGGTTCGGTTAACTACACTTTTCAAGAGATCGTCTTGCCCTTGAACAATTTTCAGTCATCGACTACGGGATTGTGGACCGCGTTTGCAGTTCATTATACTGCTTGCGGCAACACATCGGATTGTTGTTTGTTAGATTGCGTTTTTGTTTTCTTTCAGTGTCATAAACTGAGTGGACAAGAAATGTTCGAATTCAACGCAAAGGATGACCATTGTTTCTGCAAAGTCAAAAATTCACTCTCGTAGACGAGGTTACTTTTTTTAGTCTTTAATATCACCACGTAATTCTAGCTTTCATTTTGTGGTTCGCATAACGTACAACACTTTTCACTAGGTAGTGTGAAGAAGAAAGCACTCGTTTACTGTTTAAGCCTAAGCGCTCGTTTCAGTGATTAGGCCTAAGCACTCTCGTAAAATTTTAGCTTTCAGGTTCGGTTAACTACACTTTCCACGAGATCGTCTTGCCCTTGATTGCGGGGGGTAGTTTCTAAAGAAACTATGGTGCTGCGTCGGTGGGGAGGTAATATACAAATTTTCTTTTTATCAACGGAGTTGATAATGTAAACTGACCACCGTACAAAGAATCTCTATACGGTGTCCAATCCGTTGATAAAACCAAATTTTTGTATGCGGGATTGCGGCCGCGGTGGCAGTTCATTATAGCGAGATTACCAAATTAAATGAAGACTTATGCAGAATTAGTAACTGGACTTTTAGAAATCAACTCCTTATAAACCCTAGTAAAACTATTTTAATTATCTTTGCACCAGAGCGATGGTCAGCAAAGTAGAGGATTTTCGTCTAAATTTGTTGGGAAAAGAAATTACACCGCCTACCGTTGCTAAGGATCTGGGAGTTATCCTGGATCCCTGCTTGACATATAACGATCACATAGCTTCAACAGTGCCCGTTTGCATGGTGCGCCTAGGCCAGATTAATCGAGTTAAACATGCTTTTGACCCAACCACCTTAACTATTATAGTTAATGCCTTAGTTTTTAGCAAGCTATATTATTGTTGTAATGTTTAGAGCAACACCTCTGAGTACAACTTAAGTAGGATCCAGGCTGTACAGAATTTCGCGGCTCGTATCGTTAGCAGCTCAAGGAAATACGACCATATTTCCCCTATCCTTAAAGATCTAAAGTGGCTACCTGTAAGACAGCAGTTGTATTATCGCCACGCAATAATGGCCTTCAAATGTATGTCAGGGTGCGCTCCAGCCTCTTTATTTTCTAAATATATTCAAAGAGCCATGATCACAAGGCGTACAACGAGGAACTCCCAGATGTTAAATATGCCTTTGAACTTTCCACTTCAGGACAGTCAAACTCTGGAACTCACTAGATTCGACTCTTAAGTTGAAACCAACACTACAGGACTTCAAACGAAGCCTTCTCTCGAATTTTTTAGTGACTTAATTGCTCCACTTTTGTTTTTATTTCATTAATTAATTGATAATTAATCGGTTCGATTATGTCATTTACTAGTTAATTAGTTAATTAATTTACTTGTTTATAGCATTAGTTATTCCTTGACTTTATTCTGAAAAGACCATTTGGGACGAATAAAGTATTTATGTATGTATGTATGTACCGGTATGTATGTACTCAGACGACGAACGAGGAGACTTGGGGCTCAGTTAGCAGTTACACTACAGTGACTTAACACGACGTATATGTTAATTTCATAAGATGGCGTCTAAAAAGAACGCTTCGGTATTTCCGGCGGATCACAATTCAGGAAATGTTTATCGTCTTGTGGAGAATTTTAATTTTGCAACTTCTGTTCTACTGGGTGTCGACATTCTTCTACAGTTGTGGTAAAAGGATTTCAATTTCGACTGATGGCAAGATTCGTGAAAAGCTGCTGTAAAATTCACAGGCACGACATGCATCTTCACGCAATGCTTACTTTCAAGTAATGGATCATACGACAAGGACATATTTTGTGTGTGGTTTATTGAATCTAATTCCTTGCAAGCGGACATTGGTAAGATTCACATAACTGCTTTGAAACTCTCAGTACCCATTGGTGAAGTCATTCTTACATGAATTGTCAGAGTACGAGGCAGTTATATATGTCAGTAATTAAATTGTTCCAGCGCAGTCACAAATGACAACCTTGCCGTGACTTTGTTATTTGGAGCCACGTCCCGTTGCCATATCTCCCTATTTTGCCAAATTTCTCTTTCCCTTGTTCTTCATGCTGGTTGTTAATTTTCTAAAATCATTAAAATTCAAGAAATGAACTTTTGTAATTTGAGGTCAAACATTTGAAACAGCACTGGAGATCGAATTCTTCTTTCATTAATTTTGTTCGCCACATTCGCCAACTTTTATGGGCCCCCTCATTGCTTTATTGCTTTGTGCTTTGCCTCGTTGGCGATTGTGGCAAAATTGTCATTTTCGCCATGTTTGCCAAATTCGCCGCTTTCGCCAACTTTTATGGGGCCCCTATACTGCTTTGTGCTTTTCCTCGTTGGCGATTGTGGCAAAATTGTCATTTTCGCCATATTTGCCAAATTCGCCGCTTTCGCCAACTTTTATGGGCCCCCTTCACTGCTTTCTGTTTTTCCTCGTTGGCGATTGTGGCAAAATTGTCATTTTCGCCATATTTGCCAAATTCGCCGCTATCGCCAACTTTTATGGGCCCCCTTCACTGCTTTGTGTTTTGCCTCGTTGGCGATTGTGGCAAAATTGTCATTTTCGCCATATTTGCCAAATTCGCCGTTTTCGCCAACTTTTATGGGGCCCCTATACTGCTTTGTGCTTTTCCTCGTTGGCGATTGTGGCAAAATTGTCATTTTCGCCATATTTGCCAAATTCGCCGCTTTCGCCAACTTTTATGGGCCCCCTTCACTGCTTTCTGTTTTTCCTCGTTGGCGATTGTGGCAAAATTGTCATTTTCGCCATATTTGCCAAATTCGCCGCTATCGCCAACTTTTATGGGCCCCCTTCACTGCTTTGTGTTTTGCCTCGTTGGCGATTGTGGCAAAATTGTCATTTTCGCCATATTTGCCAAATTCGCCGTTTTCGCCAACTTTTATGGGGCCCCTATACTGCTTTGTGCTTTGCCTCGTTGGCGATTGTGGCAAAATTGTCATTTTCGCCATATTTGCCAAATTCGCCGCTTTCGCCAACTTTTATGGGCCCCCTTCACTGCTTTCTGTTTTTCCTCGTTGGCGATTGTGGCAAAATTGTCATTTTCGCCATATTTGCCAAATTCGCCGCTTTCGCCAACTTTTATGGGCCCCCTTCACTGCTTTGTGTTTTGCCTCGTTGGCGATTGTGGCAAAATTGTCATTTTCGCCATATTTGCCAAATTCGCCGTTTTCGCCAACTTTTATGGGGCCCCTATACTGCTTTGTGCTTTGCCTCGTTGGCGATTGTGGCAAAATTGTCATTTTCGCCATATTTGCCAAATTCGCCGCTTTCGCCAACTTTTATGGGCCCCCTTCACTGCTTTGTGTTTTGCCTCGTTGGCGATTGTGGCAAAATTGTCATTTTCGCCATATTTGCCAAATTCGCCGCTTTCGCCAACTTTTATGGGCCCCCTTCACTGCTTTCTGTTTTTCCTCGTTGGCGATTGTGGCTAAATTGTCATTTTCGCCATATTTGCCAAATTCGCCGCTATCGCCAACTTTTATGGGCCCCCTTCACTGCTTTGTGTCTTGCCTCGTTGGCGATTGTGGCAAAATTGTCATTTTCGCCATATTTGCCAAATTCGCCGTTTTCGCCAACTTTTATGGGGCCCCTATACTGCTTTGTGCTTTGCCTCATCGGCGATTGTGGCAAAATTGTCATTTTCGCCATATTTGCCAAATTCGCCGCTTTCGCCAACTTTTATGGGCCCCCTTCACTGCTTTGTGTTTTGCCTCGTTGGCGATTGTTGCAAAATTGTCATTTTCGCCATATTTGCCAAATTCGCCAACATTATCTCATTTTTGCAATTTTTGTTGTTGTGTGCATTTCTGGACATATCTCCTTTAAGTGGCAGCTTCACATGCCAAACATGTGGTAAGCTGGGTTGGGAACAGCAAAACTGTTCTCCCACGGCAAGCGTGTGGGGAGGTGGATCACATTAAGAGATCGGTGTGTCACGTAAATTAAAATTACGTAAATTACTGCAAGATATTCTCTGTCACAGAGTTTTCAGTCAAGTGAGCACCGTAAGTTTAGTGAAGTATGAAGAAGGCACGATTTATTACGTGACCACAACGAAACTTGTTACCAGTCTCTCGGGAACCAATGAGTGAAATTTTCACTTTTTCCTACTTTTCGAGATGTTTTGTTTTTCATTTCATACTCTCTACACAATAACCAAACAAAAATACGAAAATCCATTTTGCTTTATATACACTTTAAGAAGCATTCAAATACGAGTAAAAAATTTATTGAAAATGCAGCAGCATGGCAACTGTAATGGTGAATTTGCAGCAAAGAGCGGATAAACTTTGAAAAAAAAACGGGAAATTGAGAATCAGTACGATTTTCTGAGTGAACAAGAGGCTACAAGTAGCCTATACTCGGGCCTGCAAAAGTACAGTGAGTGGTGTATGGTTAATTTAGCGCTAAAGAAAAGAACAGAGAGAAGTTTGTCCTTCTCACTTCGGCCTTACATTGCGATTCTCATGATGTTCGACTGTGTATGTAGTGAATACCCGGACCCAGATTATCTTCATTACAGGTGGTGACAATGACCACTGGACCATGGAAACGAGGTAAAAATAGTGTATTTATGCCAAAGTGGCTAAGCCTGACATTGTTTTTTACTGATCGATGGGTATTCTTGCTCAGTGTTTGAACGGCTTAAGATGAAACGAAATGACTCGTCGAAACATCTTTTGCAGAAAAAAATTAAAGAGAAACGAAGGTGAGATGTGAAAACATCTTTCCAAGATGACCAAACTTTCGTGCAGTGGTGCACGTAAAGGTCACTTTGTCACGTGCGCGACATGTGAAGATGTGCACTATATCTCGACACTTGAAAATACCTCCAGAAGTGCAAAAGTTCCTTGAGGCCATGCCAAATGAATCCATAGCAAGAGAATCAAATATTTAAAATATACCATTTGTTGTAATTTAAATACTCGCAGTGATATGCACCCAATTGTCAAAATAAATATGTTATTTGCCAGCTGGGAGGTCCGTATAGGGAAAAACTGTGACCGGGGCCTTGAAATTGCTGCTTTTTCGAGAACGATGTCACAGTTTTTTGCTATACAGACCGACCCTTTGCTGGTAAATAACTTTTTTTTTTCCTCTCCCCCATCCTCTCTGAAATCACTTGTTTTATTGTTGACTCGCACCGCGCTTGATAGTGAATGCAGTATTAAAGCGACTTACAAACTGAACGTTTCAAGAGAAATTCCATTTCCAAACCTCTTGTCTAATGAAAAATAACCTCTGTATGTAAACGGAGTCGGTGTAAAAAAAATGGAAATTTAAGGTCATCAAACAAGCTCACGCAATTAAGGCTAGGTTTCCGCCTGCCGTGAGCAGGCCGGATGAGAAAATTCCACCCGCTCCCGGAACCAATCAGATTGCAGGATTTGTTGAATTCCGCCCACTCACCCATTGAGAAAAAAATAAAAGAATTATAATTCTCTGTGAGCAAATTTTAGAAAGTACCTATCAAAGACATACAGTAAGCAAAATCTATTGTGCAACTTCCAAGTACATTACCAGTATGACTTGGGCTGTATTGAGTTGAACGCTATGACTTCTGCAGGTAATTCTGTTAACATGAAATATGTTTGTCTCGACAAGCTTGATAAGGCAGTGTATAGTTCATTTCCTACATTTACAACTGATAATTACGGGGAAGTAATTAATTTCCTATCATAATTATAATTATATAATGGCACATAGTGACATAGTTGCACATTCACTACCAGCATTTGAGCCATACACTAAAACATCACCTTGACAGTTGTTTTACTAGGATCAATAGGATGTGAACCAGGATTTTTCTAGGTTATGTCCCTGCAAAGGTTGAACTTACCGGTACCAGCAATATGCCATGCGGTGGACTAGACTTTTAACAAGAAACTATTTCAAAAAACAAAAAGTAGTGTTTCGTTTCCGGAATGGAACACTATAGTGTGGGTCACTTGGCCTGTCATTCTTATTTCGCTTCGTGTATTGAAACTCTCGAGAAATAAAGATAGGAATGTGAACTCAAACTCTCTGAAAGGTGTTCCTTGGTATCAACATGCATAATTAGCTTTTAAACGCACAACGCAAGGAGCAATAGAACGAGACAACAGACGTATTGGCGTTTTTTGAGGGGAACGCTGCCTTGCGGCTGGTTAGCCTATGCGACTTCCAGATTGCGTGACGTAGAACAACCTCACTTATCTCCCCAGCACTACGAGCTGAGTGGTAAACAGCACGTGCTGGATCGGACAAGAGTATTGGTTAGCGAGCAATGTACCAAGGCAAACGAGCCAACAAGCTTGGTGGAAGTCACCGTACAGGAGAGGACCCAATTTTAAAGGGGCTAGGTCACGCTGTTTTAGGTAATTTTGTTTAAAATTGTTAGTTATGAGCTCTAAACGTCAAATTGGCAGAGCAAGAGTCTTTCATTTGCAAAATCACGGCCACATAACAATTGAGAATGATTTTCCTGTTTAAATGACATTTTGATATAAACTGATATAAATTTGAAAAAAGGTGGGCCGACGTTTTTCAAATTTACCCAAATGCAATCCAGTTCAATCCTCCCCAGTTTTGTCCATTTTTGTCCCTTCTTAGCTTTCCTGTGTTTTGTTTGAGTTCTTCTATAGTTTTGAGCCGTTATTTTGTTATTTCAGTTAATTCTATGACCATTTGATCAATGCTGAAATTGCCTAAAATTGCGTGACCTAGCCCCTTTAATGAAGGCAAAGCGAAATATCCAACCCATCCCCAAAGGGAGGGAGGGGAAAAACTTTAACAAATTGCAAACAGCTAGTTGGTTTACTATAGAAGACAAACTGCCAGGTGAACCTTGGACGGCTGACTGAGGCTTTTATAGCTAGACTCTGTCTATTAAAGTAGCCAGTTGCACAGGTTCTACTATGTAGCAGATAGGCATTACACGTACTCTTTAGCAATAATGAATGAGGCTTTCACAGATTTGGCCAATGCAGGTGTACGTTATAATCTGAGATCTGGGAACAAAGTCTTTATGTCCTCGTTTTATTTACAACAAAACCGTTGATTTTATGACCTTGAACGGCCGACTACAAAGAACGCGAGTACGGTCACGTGTCATTAATCGTATTTTACTGATAGGGCAGTAAAATCTCATTTAAAGAGAAAAACATATACTCGTTTATGTGCACAATACATCTAAGAATAAAGTCTACAAATACCTATTTTACCTTCAAATACTTACCCCTGCATAACATTTCAAATTCCGTTTTCCGTGAATCGTCTCATGATTACGTGTTACATACGAACCATGGCAATTACTAGCTTTACAATCACTGGTTCCTCCTCAATCCAATTTATTACTAGACTTGTTTGCATTACTAATTAACACGAAAAGGGATAACTTGGGAATTTTTAACAATATATCGCTTTCATCTAACCCAAAATCATTCAGATATTCAAAACGTCCTATGCATAATCCATTTCTTTCTCCTTTGTGTTTGTCAGATTATGATTTGGAATATTTTAGGTTTACGTGTTCACAAGTTTGTTTTTGTATCTCGTAGATGTTTAGATTTCCAATTACACACTTGTTTCGATTGGCCACTCTAACTCGCTGTGTAAATAGTTCACCCTAAATTCAAAATAGATATGTTTCGTTTCTGAGAAAACAAAACATTCTTTTACAAATCATACCGGGTATTCCTGATTTCTGCATAAATTTAAGTTTCATTTTGCATTTACCTGTTCATCCACGCTTTTTGGAAAAGTGGTACATACACTGTACCACGTGCTTAGATTTAGACGCATACCTGAGGTAGATATTTTTGTTGTGTTTACGAGGAAGTGATCTCCCTTGCTAGTAATACGATGAAATGTGGATGACCTCGGTACGTTGTTACCCAAATACGTTCCTGCAAGTTTCCTCCATTTTCTGCTGTTATAAAATAGACGTCTCAGCCTTTTCTCTGTAATTCTGCTTGGTTCTCGGGGACGTCTATATCGATGCTCACGCAAATCAAAACAAAAGTAAACAACTTTTGCTTATCGAGACCTGTATTTCTCCTTCGGAATGAAGTCTTTATTATCATTGAGAATCAAATAACTGTACAGCCTTTCCAACTACATCAAAGTTATTTTCTAAAGAGCTGATCACATTTTCCACTGATGACATCAAATCTTGTGAAACTAGAACAGAACTATACACACAAGATGGCAGTGAACACGATCGCTAATATGGCTATTTGAACAAAGGATATAAGCTAGACCATTACAAGAAACAAACTGTTTAACAATGAAAAAGAAAAAAACGTAATAGACAAAAAACTTATCTCCGTAGTCAATGGTACACTGAGCGGGAGGCTATTTGTTCGCGGTGAAAATGGTCCAAGCGTGAGGCCATTTGTTCGCTGTGCAAATGTTTTTACTTTGTCTTCAGAAGATTCCAATATAGCGTCCATTTGTTTGTGGAGTTATTTTCTTTGTCGCTGTCATCTTTAGAGTAGTTCTCAATAAGGTACCTGCTGCTTATTAAAGAATTAGTGTTTTGACTTGTATCACTTTCAATAGTTGAGTCCATTTCAGTGACATTCGAGTATATTCTTGTTTCATTCAGTTCGCGGAACGACCCGTTCCGAAGCTGACGCTTACATCTTTTAGTGTAATGTGCTTTGAGCGCCCCAAGAAGAAATCGATTAAGTCAACGCAATGGCGGTCTTCAGTAATCCAAACAACGCATCACAGAGCTCTTCATGATCTTGGATTACGTGGTTTGCTTTAAATAACCAAAGTAAACAGCGCCACGTGGCTTCTATTGTGCATTACCCAATCAAAACACCGCCACGTGCTTTCTATTGTGCATTGCCCAATCAAACACGGCCACGTTTTTCTATTGTGCATTTTGCTGCACAGGAAAAAAAAAAAACTGAAATCTAACCCCTTTTATAACTCGAGCCCCTACGGGGCCCGAGTAACAAGGTCTTGTATGCCCTTGGGTTTTTAAGGAGATATAACTTGCAAGGTCTTCCCGCTGAGACAATATTTAAGGATTTGCGTTATTTACTATTGTTGGCAATTACAGACTGATTTTAATAGTTTCTCGCAAGCACCACGATTTAAAACTCTTTCTTTGAACATTTTTTTAACCTAGCTAGTTCGCCATTTATTAATTAACGATGAGTTGAAAAGAATGACTATTTGTGTTAAAGGACCAGAATTCAAAGCGCGGGGATTCTTTCGAAAATTTTCATTATTTAACTAAGGCGTTATTTAAGGCCCGTTTCAAACGTCGAACTTTACATGTGCCGAATCTAATGCAAATGAGAAAAATCTCTTGTTTTCGCTCATTTGCATTAGATTCGGCGCATGTAAAGTTCAACGTTTGAAAAGGGCCTTATAAGACATTTAACTGTTGCGAACATTGAACGAAAACAGTGATAAAAACAGACAAATCGAGATGCTGAAATGTCCAAAGTCAAACGTTTCACATGGAAAAGATTACCATTCAAAAAATTAATTTTATTTTCCGTAAAGGCGGCTGAGTCAGATTTGAATCGAACACCAAGCTTTATTCAGGGACTCAATATTTTGATTCCATTGGGGTGATTTGGATGTTTTGTACCGCTGAAAAGGCCGCTAATATCCGCTCCATGACTTAGCAACCTTTTGTTGTCATTTCAAACAATATTCTTCCTTGTTTCATCTAACCAGTTACAACTATGTGTAAACATGGAGGAACATGTAAAACGGTTGCGTGCTCAGATAAATAAAAGATCACTCCTAAACAGTAACCATTTACATGGCGGCGATTAATTACCGCCACAAACACAAAGTATGTCAAAAGGAA
>OX421449.1:42204670-42217170 GCA_949126865.1 Montipora capitata | reverse complement strand
ACGAAGCTTACGGAATAACTTTGGTTGGCCTCTGTGGGGGGATTAAATGAGCAGTCGTCGTCTGAATGTCATGGATTACTGTATTCAGATGTTTTCAAACGAATTATGGAGGCAGTAAACAATATTGACGTCGGGGAATTCGGTGCTGGAAGCCTTCCCGGTATACAGGCTCACGCTCAAACGTTAATTGAGGTAAAATAATTGCTGTTAGGTTCAATTTCATGATATCAGGATATCATGATAGCAGGAAATTGATAAGTCTGTGATTAATATTGAATGTGCCTCCCTGTGACATGCTGGGAAATCAATTAGCCCGGAATGAAATTTTACACAGCTACAACTGGGGATTCTAAATTTCCCAGTTCCTCACTTATCGTGTTCCAAAAGTATAAAACTTAAAAATAGTTTGCTTTAAAATCAGAAAAGAACCAATTCACCGTTGCTGTTGAGAAAAGTGTATGCCAGGAAAAACAAGTTGCATATCGGTAGCCTGACAGTTAACAAATAATTTGCCTGTGTTTAAATTAACATATACACCAATACATCCCTAACGTTCACGTTTAACCGGAGAATTAGGGAGGCAGATGTTCGAAGGTGTAATAGCTGTTGAGTTTTATTCCTCCGCGATCGAGTTCCATGCGTATAAAACTTAAAAATGGATTGCTCAGTTTAAAATCAGAAAATAACCAATTCATTGTTGTTGTTGAGAAAAGTGTATGCCAGGCAAAACAAGTTATATCTCGGTAGCCTGAACGTTAAGAAATAATTTGCCTGTGTTTAAATTAACAAATACACCAATACATCACTATAACGTTCATGTTTAACCGGAGAATTAGGGAAGCAGATGTTCGAAGGTGTAATAGCTGTTGAGTTTTATTCCTCAGTTATCGAGTTCCATGAGAATAAAACTTAAAAATGGTTTGCTTTAAAATCAGAAAAGAACCAATTCACCGTTGCAGCTGAGAAAAGTGTATGCCAGGCAAAACAAGTTGCATCTCGGTACCCTTGCAGTTAGTTAACTGCATGACAAAATAATTTGCATGTGTTTAAATTAACAAATATACCAATACATCACTAACGTTTCATGTTTAACCGGAGAATTAGGGAAGCAGATGTTCGAAGGTGTAATAGTTGTCGAGTTTTATCGAATTCCATAAGTATAAAACTTAAAAATGGATTGCTTTAAAATCAGAAAAGAACCAATTCACCGTTGCTGTTGTGAAAAGTGTATGCCAGGCAAAACAACTTGCATCTCGGTAGCCTGACAGTTAAGAAATAATTTGCCTGTGTTTAAATTAACAAATACACCAATACATCACTAACGTTTCATCTTTAACCGGAGAATTAGGGAAGCAGATGTTCGAAGGTGTAATCGCTGTTGAGTTTTATTCCTCAGTTACCGAGTTCCATGAGTATAAAACTTTAAAATGGATTGCTTTAAAATCAGAAAAGAACCAATTCAACGTTGCTGTTGAGAAAAGTGTATGCCAGGCAAAACAAGTTGCATCTCGGTACCCTTGAAGTTAGTTAACTGACAAAATAATTTGCCTGTGTTTAAATTAACAAATATACCAATATATCACAAACGTTTCATGTTTAACCCGAGAATTAGGGAAGCAGATGTTCGAAGGTGTAATAGCCGTTGAGTTTTATTCCTCAGTTATCGAGTTCCATAAGTATAAAACTTAAAAATGGATTGCTTTAAAATCAGAAAAGAACCAATTCACCGTTGCTGTTGAGAAAAGTGTATGCCAGGCAAAACAACTTGCATCTCGGTAGCTTGACAGTTAAGAAATAATTTGCCTGTGTTTAAATTAACAAATACACCAATACATCACTAACGTTTCATCTTTAACCGGAGAATTAGGGAAGCAGATGTTCGAAGGTGTAATAGCTGTTGAGTTTTATTCCTCAGTTATCGAGTTCCATGAGTATAAAACTTTAAAATGGATTGCTTTAAAATCAGAAAAGAACCAATTCAACGTTGCTGTTGAGAAAAGTGTATGCCAGGCAAAACAAGTTGCATCTCGGTACCCTTGAAGTTAGTTAACTGACAAAATAATTTGCCTGTGTTTAAATTAACAAGTATACCAATACATCACAAACGTTTCACGTTTAACCCGAGAATTAGGGAAGCAGATGTTCGAAGGTGTAATAGTTGTTGAGTTTTATCGAATTCCATAAGTATAAAACTTAAAAATGGATTGCTTTAAAATCAGAAAAGAACCAATTCACCGTTGCTGTTGAGAAAAGTGTATACCAGGCAAAACAAGTTGCATCTCGGCAGCCTCAAAGTTAAGAAATAATTTGCCTGTGTTTAAATTAACAAATACACCAATACATCACTAACGTTTCATGTTTAACCGGAGAATTAGGGAAGCAGATGTTCGAAGGTGTAATAGCTGTTGAGTTTTATTCCTCAGTTATCGAGTTCCATAAGTATAAAACTTAAAAATGGTTTGCTTTTAAATCATAAAAGAACCACAATTCACCGTTGCTGTTGAGAAACGTGCATGCCGGGCAAAACAACTTGCATCTGGGTAGCCTGAAAGTTAAGATATAATTTGCCTGTGTTTAAATTAATTTGAAATAAAGAGAATAAAGAAATAATTTTCCATTTTTTAATTGCATGATGCTGGCCGTTGTAAACCGTGTTTTAGAAAATATTTCAGATTGATTTATTGTGTGTCTGGACTATTTTGACACGTCACTCAAAATTAATTTAAAGTAATTTGAGATATTTGTCGTCATTAAAACTTTATGTCGAAGTCGGCCCAACAAATGTGTCGAAATTAACACCTCTCTCTCCCTTTGTCTCTCGCTCTGCCTTTTTAGTGTGAGTCTTGTTACAACTCCCACTGAGATTTTGGTAATTTTTTTTTTTCCTAAACAGCGGGGACCCACATTCCTGACCCAAGTTAAGCTCCTCATGCCAGAATAGGAATACATGGAATAGAAGTTTGAAATCCTTCGTTTTTACAGAGATTAACTTTAAATTGTCAAACACTTGCTGAAATGCTTTTTTAGACCTATCTTTATTATCCTTGTTGTTTCAAAACGCCAGACATACCGTTTTAAATCATCACTCCACGTATTCTGAATCCGGAATAGGGTCAATCGAACGCACCCTTAGTCTTTTCCGTTTTAACAGTAATGACTGGAGAATTTCCTATCTTCCTATTTCGTTTATTGTTTGAGGGAACCATTTGACAAAAGGTAACAAGACTTTACTTTACTTTTTTCTTGTATTTAGGCTCCATCACTTCTAAATCATTTAGCCTGTTCTGCACTGCGCCAATGAACCGGTTCACGTTGCTCTATTCCTTTTGACATACTTTGCTTATTTGTGGCGTTGACGGCCACCCATAAATAGTTTTTCCCTTCGTTAACAATGCCGACTCTGACTTCAATCCCTAGCTGCATATCAAATTAGGTTATTGTAATGTGATTGGGTAAAAACACAATTTCCTCGCTGTCTCAGTGCGTTTGTTTGTTTTTTAAGTCGATATGTAAATAGGAAAATCGTATTTAAAGAACTCCTTTCAGAAATAAAGGTAAGACACTCAAACTTTGGCACCATGCAGTAAGAAATACAATACTTTTTGACATTGCCACGGTTTCGGTGTCGGTCTAACAACGGCAAGCTTTTTTCTCAGAGCCCTCAACGGACAACAACAAGAAACGCAGAATTCAATATAACCAAAGTTTCATCGCAAAAAAGTGGCACTGATATTTTCGGCTAACTCGGGCTTTGTTAATTTTTGTTAGGTGATCACAGTTTCATCGATATTACTCTCTCAAGATAACTTTTTTCCTCCGCTTACATAAGAAAGATTACGACACTTTGGGATTAAATTTGAACAATGGACAAAACTACTCAGCTTTTTGGGGGATTTGCTTAAGCTCTGGCAGTGAAAGGACTTTGACGCGTAGTGGTGAGTTTCCATATCAACGATGGACCCTGGCTCTGGGTGCTTTCAAACGATCGCAAAACACCTGCAAAATTTTTCAAGACTACAGGTGCCATCAATCGGGCTTTAATTGTTATTCTTCGCAAACTGAAGTTAATGAACATCTCAACCCGTCGGAGAAGTCACTCTTGTAAAGAGACCCTACTCCTGTGGGAAGCATCTCTTCGAACGAAGCTGCAGTACTAGGTTTCGCAGTGGGCGATAATTTCTAATATTTGACCGTGCATCTACTTCGTGTAGATAAATATACACAAATACACAAAAGCAAAGGCATACATATAAGAATTCACATACAGATTTTCCAGTTACTAAGATGTCTCTTTTCATGTTTTACGAAGGGTATCTCTTGACGCCCAACGCCGCTTTGGCGGTTATCTTTATCACTTTCGGGTTTTATACCGTTGTTGGTAATGTTCTGGTCTGTGTTGTGTATATTCTTGACCCTGGAAAAAAGCTACGGCGAGTGTCAAACTCGTATTTTGTCATCAACTTAGCTGTGGCCGACATTCTGGTTGGAATCATAGTGGAACCCATTAAAGCTGCAAGTTTTTGGTCCAATAACACAAACGTTCTGTTTAGCTATTACATTTTCGCTGTGCTATCGTGCGTTTGTTCGATCGTGAGCATCTCCGCTCTGATGGTGGATCGTTTCCTCGCTGTGTGCCGACCTTTCCAATATCGATCACTGGTCAAACCACGCCGCATTCGCACCGCAATTCTAATTATCTGGCTGTTCTCGATCCACTTCTCAATTCTGCCTCTGTTGGGTTGGCGAAGCGCAAGTTTCCAAGTTTACCTCTATGGTTTGGGTGTCCTATTTCCAGCGGCCATAATGCTGTTGTCCTACTACGGTTTGCGTCGCTCATTGCGAGAGGAAACTGCCAATTTGCAAAACTCGGCCGCGGATAGAACACAAGCAGCACATGTTCGGAACATGGTTACGCGTGAACGGAGGGTCTCTACCACAGTATTCATTATGCTACTGGTGTTCCTTGTTTCCTGGTGTCCTTTAGTCACTGTTGACTTTGTCATGGTATTTTGCGAAAAGTGTCGCTCAGATACGCTGCTCCTCGCACGAGAAGTAACGTCAACTATTGGGTTTTTCTCGTCTGGAATTAACCCCGGTCTTTACGCATGGCGGATAAAGAGATTCAGACAAGGACTTATGCTTCTGTTTCAGCGCGGTTTGAAAGCAAACCCGAAAATTGCTTAAGTTGGGCCTTTGCACAATGAAAGAATCATAATTGCTGCTAAGTATGAATGACGCTATTATATTGTATATGAGTAGTACCTATAGATGCGCAACTGTACATAAACACTCAGTTTTTCCCAATTCGAGGTCACGAAGTTTTTCATTGAAGATCTCCAGCCAGTTAACTATTTGGTTCAAACATGTATACGGATAGTCTGTTGTGATGGACAAGATTGAAGATAGGAATCGTAACGAGAAATGCTTTGTGAATGGTTCGCTCTCGGACAGTGAATTTCTTACTTGTGGTATTCCACAGGGAACTATATTAGGGCCATGGTTATGTGTGTTCTTTAACTGACATAGATTTACGGCGAAGGAATGAGAAATTTTGGTCGGTTAACGTGATTTGAACAGATTTGAAATATTTTTCATGACCAGTCTGTTTTTAGCCAGCCGGTGTGTTAACCGTTGAAATGCGTCACTTTTTGTAAGAAATGTAGAAATCTCATTGATTTTGTGCATAGTTTATACTCATTAGCAACGCCTTGAGAAAACAGTAGGGGAAATAAATATAATGCCTTGTAGTTATACTTAAAATTCGTGACAATTCGTATTCGAAGACGCACGGTTTACAAACAGGAAGTGGGTTTCTCGCAACCGGAAGTAATTTGCTCTATTACTATTTTGCTCCTGTTATACCACATTCTTGTTTGCTTTCCCAAAAAGTTTAGGGAACTGTTCTCTGACATATTTTTCAAAGAAGGGTCCATCTAGTTTATCGTATGGGTCACATCTGATCACACCTTTGTTGTGGCTTTTACCAACGAACAGCGTGACAACTTCCCTTTTAAGGCCTTGGACACCTTTCTCTCCTACTTCCTCAGCAACATCTTTAGCTTTGTCGTTATGATCTTGCACCTGTAATAAAATATACGCTCCTAAAGCGTCGTCAACATGCCTTTTATGTACCATTTCCAGTTGTTTTGATAATGAACCTCAATGATGACGTAACATTGTTTTTCTTTATTAGGGTTAATTAACTCTAATTGTCAATCGAATACCATGACGACATGCCTACGACTGATATATTTTCTTTTTTGTACTTACAGAACTCATACATACACGCGTTTTGTGTTCTTGGGCAAAATGATCCCCAGACAATCTTGGACAAAAAGGGTTGAGAATATTAAAAACAGGGGTTATTTTGCGCACTACGTCCTGAATAGCGCACATTATTAGCGATCCCCCTCCCCCCTACAACCAATGTTGATAAGCCCAGGTTCGACATGCTTTGTTTCGTCTAGCAACATTGATCAGGGGGGGTGGGGGCAAAAAGAGAGCTTATTTTTCATACTCGTGATCGGAGTTTAGTCCAAAAGCAGAGTTTTCTCAACAATTTTGTCCAAGATTGTAGACTGGAAAGGGTTAGATACGCAACGTCAAATTCAAGTGGTCGTTATGGTCTATAAGTCGCTACATGGCCTTGCTCCTAATTATCTTAGCTCCCTTTTTACTCAAAGAAATATCTCTTATAATTTGAGGGATAATGAGAACAAACTGGTTATTCCACTGCCCCGCACAAACTTCCTTAAAAACAGTTTTAGGTACAATTGTGCGATCATCTGGAATAACCTTCCCCTGGAACTGCAGCAAGCAGAAACTATCAGTAGTTTTCGAAGGGGCTGTCACAAATTTTTTGCTTGACCATTTATACACGGCATTCTTGTAAAGCAGGTTTATTAAGTTCTTCGGGGGTGGGGATAATTTATACATATTTTTAATATTTTAGCTTTATTTACGAGGAAATTTTTACACTTTTATAAATTAGATAGATATATTATAGCTTGTAGTGTTGTTATGCCTGAGGAATTCACCGTGTCTAAATAAAGTGATTACTTACTTACTAAGAATATTTATAAGGATGGGAGGAAATGAAAGCAAATCAATGCAAAATACAAAGCAAGGCTTATTAAAAAAAAAAAAATTAAATGTAAACCAACTCAAGATGGTATTTGTCGTCTTCTGTCGGTGAAGCAAACTATTATTTATTTTGCTTTTGTTTTTTCCCTTTTTTGTGATTCCCCATGAGAAACGCCATACAGATTGCAACGACATGTCACTAAGGGAGAAAAGAACAGACTAAATATTTATTCTATATTCGAAAAGTATTTCCTTCATGTTTTGTCGATTAGTAACCTTTGTCAATCAGTGGATTTTGAAGTGTTTTAGAAATTAATGGTTCAGTCTATCCTTTCTTAACTACTTGCTCAATATTTTAGTATACGCAGAATTCAACCAAGAATTTTTGTGAAAATACGGTACTTTTTCGCCAGCAGTTATAAATCGTAAACTGAATTAACAGGCTCTGCTATTATATGCAAACCTTATACAGTACAAATTGAAGTTAAGAACTTTGCTTATGCAACATACATTTAGTAGAAAGGACGGCCTCAGGCGTCAAACTGAGTTTCCTCTTCTTGATGTCCTTATTTATCGCGAAAAGATTCACTCAAGTGTTAATACTAAGAGTGAAAAATGAATGTGATAAGAAACTTCATCAATGAGGGTGGTAAAGGGCGGGTCTTCATCACGTGGAAAAGTAAATTTGCCGTTTCACATTTTAAATGGCCACTTCACGTTTCACGAAAAAAAAAACGTTTTTACACAAACAAATTTTCTTACGTTTGTTAACAGTTACAGCCGTCTGCCATAAAGAAACTCGTCAGAACCGTTACATTGGAAAGAGTCTCCCGACTTTCTGACACGATTTTTCGAGATAGTTTTCTCGGTGTTGATTGACCAACAAAGATGTCAAGGCTAGGGAGACCAAGTGTCGAATGCTCGCGTTTTAGTGAATCATGCAATCCAGATGTACTTGTTGTACCTTGTTCTGCGGAGTTATATTTACACGGTCTGTTGTTATAATTTCTCGGGTTCCTACTACCGCAAAATTAAAAAAAAAAAACAAACAAAAACATGAAACTAAATTACGTCACATTTCACGAAGAATTAAACACCCGATTCGCATTTCACGGATAAGAATTCTCAAAAAACACTGCTCACGGTAATTGACAAATCCCGTTTCACGAGGAAAAATAGCCATTTCACATTTCACTGAAAACAAAAAGGGCAATTATACCCTTTATCACCCTCATCAATGCTAGAACTGGGAGAGGGGCCCGTTTCTCGAAAGTCCCGAAACTTCACGGGCCATTTTCGGGTGTCAAAATTCCCTCCGTAACTCAAGAACGGAGAGGAATTAAATCGTCAAACTTCACAGTCATTTTGCTTTTTGTTACCTTGAAAACATGTTAAACGATCGGCTTTTCAAAAGCGATTGCTAGTTGCTCACATGATTGTTTGGGCCCGAAAATTTTTGGGGGTCTTTCGAGAAAGAAATGTCGCACTCGGGAGGTGTGACAAGTCTGCGAACGTTTGTTGCTGTTCCCCAGTCCCACACTCAAATTAAGCCAACTTCAAACCTTTTATACATGGAAACCGGTTTAGGTTTAAATGCAGATAGTTCAAACTTAAGAGGTTAAAAAAAAAAATTCAAAACTTTTTTCTCATTTGTGTATAGCCCACGCTTCAAATATTTTACAATTATTCGCCGAAGGGGAAGTAAATATTGGTGAATGTTTACCCTGCATTTTCAAGGTCTTCATGTCTGCGTTGCTCAAGCGAGCGGAATTTTGGCGGCGATCCCCTTTCTTGTCACCAGAATACACTTTTTCTTCTGGTTAGCGCCAAGAACACGGTCTCTGGCCACAGCCAAACTACGCGCGGTCGTGATAATGGTACGATGGTGTAACCATTGACGACCGTTGTTGTTTCAAATTTCTGAAAATGCGCAGAAGAGCCGGAAGTCCGTGATTCACGGACTTCCTGCTTTGGCTGTGGCCAGACCCTGTGTTCTATGGTGCTGGGTGATGACACCAGCGGACTCTCGACCGAGAATGCGGCGAGGCCCTGATGCAAGCCTGGGAATAAATGCAATAAATGACATTTGCGGAGGTACATGTGAAACGATCGGTGATCTTAACAGATCGCTTAGGTTAGATCTTGCTAGTGTTAAGAATGAAAAGACAAGTTTTGCACCGTGAGCGCACACATTTGAAAGTGCCGGGTTGCTCGTTAGTTTTGAGCGCGCTTCTAACTAAAATTGTCGCGTTATATATTGGCGAGACAGGTAGACGACTAGGCGACCGATTCCGCGAACACCTTCGCGATGTTGAGAAGAATGACAAGGATGCATCTAAGCCAGTCGCTCGTCATTTTAAACTCCCGAACCACTCTAATCAACACATGGCTATCTGCGGCCTTTCCCCACATCTAGGTGCGACGGAAAACCACAAGAATCTGGAACAAAAATTCATCTTCCAAATCGGCACCCTTAATCCTCACGGTATTAACAAACGCTTTTCATTTAACTAATATATTCCTATTTTTCACGTTGCCATGTTAACACCAATAGCGTAGCTCCTACCCTACTATAAAAACTAGACGTAACCCACAATTCCTCGATTCGCTCTGACGACGCGCTAACGCTCGAAACGTCAGCTTTTAGAATCTCTGTACGGTGGCCAATTTACATTTTCAACTCCGTTGATGAAACCAAATTTTTGTATACTACTTTCCCACCGACGCAGCACCACAGTTTCTAGAAACTACCCCCTTTATTCTTATGGAAGGAGGACAAACCGTGTCGCCCCTTTCGACTCACACCCTCCATGGCAAGTTAGATGTTCAAGTCGGAAAGCACTCCACTCCTGGTGGGCATCGAAACGCGAATGAGGCCATGAAGTTTACTGGACACGAAACTATTATAGAGACTGATGAGGTGAGTTTCTCCAGCAGCGGAGGCTCTAAGCCGTCAACTCCCAAAGCGAGAGGGAAACAATATCATGTTCACCCTACCTCGGAAACCATCTTGTAATTCTGCGGCTCGATCTGGAAAACCGCCGGAGATACCTCGTTGCCCATACAGCAAACCTCCGTTTTGTCGGCAAAGGGATGTTAATTATTACAAATTGTGCGAAATTTCAGCATTTACTTAACTGATTCGAAAAGCTGGAAGTAGCGTTAAAGTACTCACGCAAGTCATCCATGAAATGATCACCTATTTCTTTATTAAATTTGCTTGGTGCAGCCATTTTGGATTTAATGACGTCATACACTTGATCTTAATGGCGGAAAGCAAACACTCTTTTGTTAAGACCTTTACAATGGCGGCCTCCTGTAAATACCAAAATAAGAGATGGAAAAGACATTTATTCGAAAAATGCTATTGCCAGCTTGGAAAATGAATTTGTCAATTGCAAAAAAAATGAAACAATTCGACATCATTTTGTTGTTAGAGTGACAGTTTCCGGCGTTCAACAAGAAAAGAAAACCCATGTCAGTGATTTGTTTATCAGTCCAAAAGTTGCGGCTGGGTCTTTGGGTATTTTGGTAGAAAGTGATTTTGAAAGAAAATATTCCTGAGGACCGAACAAGCGACAAGCTTTAGAAGAAAGAAATGCATGGACATATTTGCTGTAATTTTTTTCCAAGCCTTATTCACCTTTTGCAGTCCGTGGGGAATAAAGGCATTGTCTTTGCATTGTCTTTGCATTGTCTTCGCTCATCCAGCCTCACAATGAGTGAGAGATTAGACGTGCAAAATCTTTTGTTTGGACATTAAGTGATAATGAATTGAAAATGGTTCTGTCCTCAGACGTTTAATAAACATAGCCAGAGAATCTAACTGTCTGTGTAGGTGCCTTTTTAACTTCAATGTTACTGAGAACAGGAGAAAGACCCTGCGAGACCGGTGCGGTATTCTGGGCGAAAGGACGTAGCAAGATGAAAAACGAACGTAGGCTGGTAACGCTCGATTGTGACTCAAAATGAAGACACTGGACAACTTAAGATACTCTGTTCGGTCTGTTTACTCATTTTGGAAATCCTAAAGACTACAAGCTGAAGCAATCCAGCTCTCTCTGGTTGTGCCACGTGACTTCGGATCACATGGTATTGAAACTCCTGAAGACTTTTGTATTCCGAGAATTTGCTCACAATAGTGTTTCGGCGTTATGTCATTTAACTGTTTGTCGACAAGAAATTCTAACCATTATTTGGTAGCTTGTGGGGAGTATTTTCTATTTATCTCTAGCAGTATATTTAAAAGAAGTAAAAAATATTGATTACAGACAAGTTGATGAAACACTCAGAACTTTAAGAGCTCTCGGTATGTAGTGTAAACCGGCTCTACCAACTGAGTTACAAAGCCACACAGTTAGGAGCAGATCAATTTGTTGGGTTCATGTTTTCCCGTGAAAGGACTAGTAAAAAGGAAGAAATCATTTATTTGAAGTGCGGATTATAAGACGAAAGATTTGTTGAGATATGTAATTTCCTGCTCTTTAGGATCACGTGATCTCCCACATTTGTGAAGACATTAAGAATATAGCGAGTTATAGTTGTGTGTAACCGTGGTTTCTTTCGGTATATTAAACTTCAAGGTATTAGAAACATAACGTGGTGTCAGAAGAATAATGAATCAGCTTCCACCACCGAAACCAGTTACACTTGAGGGAAATGTGGCAGAAAGCTGGAGACGATGGATTCAGCAGTTTAGGCTTTATCTCAACGGGACAGGAATCGATCGACAAGAAACCCTTGCAAGGACAATGCTCGACACTGTTAACAGTTGCAGGTGAAGAGGCAGTTAAAAATCTTCAATACCTTTGGTCTTGGCAGCGAAGACGCTGAAAAGATAGATGTTGTGATTAGCAAGTTTGAAGAATACTGTACACCGAAGAAGAACGTTACGTGACGAGCGACATATTTTCAAATTCTCTGCTAGCAGAGGTCTATTTTCTTTTGCATTCACTGGGTTGACGAGTACGGGTCAAAACTCACTGTGCTGAGCATGCGTGGCGATGGAGCATAGTGAGTAAAGTGAGTATCGACCCCATGGAAGAGGTCTCTTTTCTCGTACTCGTGAACCCAGCAAACGCGAAAGAAAAGCGACCTCTGTTAGCAGGGAAATTTTCAACACACTTGCACAAGGAGCGACCCCACGTCACGGAATTGCGCAAGCTAGCGAAAACACGTGAGTTCAGCGGGAGAGTTGCTTGATTCTTTGAATCGTGATCGCATCGTTTGTGGCATTACAAGCAATGCAGTTAGGACACGCCTCTTGAAAGAAAAAGATTTAAATTTGGAGCGAGCTGTTGAAATATGCAAGTCAGCAGAAATTACTGATGGTCGGCTCAAAAACATTGCTGCATGTGGATCAGGATGATCGTGAAGTGCTCGCGGTAAAAGGCGACGTTAAAAAGCCTTCAGGAAAG
>OX421449.1:42189670-42194670 GCA_949126865.1 Montipora capitata | reverse complement strand
TCAATCAATCGACCTTTCGTTAAATCGGTTCATATTAAAGTGAACATAAATGGTCTGAACCACGCCAGGTTAAGGTAAGCCATAAGTAACATGACACCGGACCGTTTGTTAACACACTATACCAGTTCGCGTACGTTTGGAAGATGAACCGATTTTCATTTCCATAAAAGTAAAACGGTTTCACTTAGTCTTTTCCGTTTTAACAGTAATGACTGGAGAATTTCCTATCTTCCTATTTCGTTTATTGTTTGAGGGAACCATTTGACAAAAGGTAACAAGACTTAACTTTACTTTTTACTTGTATTTAGGCTCCATCACTTCTAAATCATTTAGTCTGTTCTGCACTGCGCCAATGAACCGGTTCACGTTGCTCTATTCCTTTTGACATACTTCGCTTATTTGTGGCGTTGACGGCCACCCATACATAGTTTTTCCCTTCGTTAACAATGCCGACTCTGACTTCAATCCCTAGCTGCATATCAAATTAGGTTATTGTAATGTGATTGGGTAAAAACACAATTTCCTCGCTGTCTCAGTGCGTTTGTTTGTTTTTTAAGTCGAGATGTAAATAGGAAAATCGTATTTAAAGAACTCCTTTCAGCAATAAATGTAAGGCAATCAAACTTTGGCACCATGCTGTAAGAATACAATACTTTTTGACATTGCCACGGTTTCGGTGTCGTTTTAACTTTTAAGGCACAAAACAACGGCAAGCTTTTTCTAAGAGCCCTCAACGGACAACAACAAGAAACGCAGAATTCAATATAACCAAAGTTTCATCGCAAAAAAGTGGCACTGATATTTTCGGCTAACTCGGGCTTTGTTAATTTTTTGTTAGGTGATCACAGTTTCATCGATATTACTCTCTCAAGATAACTTTTTTTCCGAAGATTACATAAGAAAGATTACGACACTTTGGGATTAAACTGGAACAATGGACAAAACTACTCATCTTTTTGGGGGATTTGCTTAAGCTCTGGCAGTGAAAGGACTTTGACGCGTAGGGGTCTGTTTCCGTATCAACGATGGACTCTGGCTCTAGGTGCTTTCAAACGATCGCAAAACACCTGCAAAATTTTTCAAGCCTACAGGTGCCGTAAATCGGGCTTTAATTGTTATTCTTCGCAAACTGAAGTTAATGAACATTTCAGCCCGTCGGAGAAGTCACTTCTGTAAAGAGACCCTACTCCAGTGGGAAACATCTCTTCGAACGAAGCTGCAGTACTAGGTTTCGCAGTGGGCGATAATTTCTAATATTTGACCGTGCATCTACTTCGTGTAGATAACTAGAAATACACAAAAGAAAAGGCATACATATAAGAATTCATATACAAATTTTCCAGTTGCTAAGATGTCTCTTTTCATGTTTTACGAAGGGTATCTCTTGACGCCCAACGCCGCTTTGGCGGTTATCTTTATCATTTTCGGATTTTATACCGTTGTTGGTAATGTTCTGGTCTGTGTTGTGTATATTCTTGACCCTGGAAAAAAGCTACGGCGAGTGTCAAACTCGTATTTTGTCATCAACTTAGCTGTGGCCGACATTCTGGTTGGAATCACAGTGGAACCCATTAACGCTGCAAGTTTTTGGTCCAATAACACAAACGTTCTGTTTAGCTATTACATTTTCGCTGTGCTATCGTGCGTTTGTTCGATCGTGAGCATCTCCGCTCTGATGGTAGATCGTTTCCTCGCCGTGTGCCGACCTTTCCAATATCGATCACTGGTCAAACCACGCCGCATTCGCACCGCAATCCTAATTATCTGGCTGTTCTCGATCCACTTCTCAATTCTGCCTCTGTTGGGATGGCGAAGCGCAAGTTTCCAAGTTTACCTCTATGGTTTGGGTGTCCTATTTCCAGCGGCCATAATGTTATTGTCCTACTACGGTTTGCTTCGCGCATTGCGAGAGGAAATTGCCAATTTGCAAAACTCGGCGGATAGCACACAAGCAGCACATGTTCGTAACATGGTTACGCGCGAACGGAGGGTCTCTACCACAGTTTTCATTATGCTACTGGTGTTCCTTGTTTCCTGGTGTCCTGCAGTCACTGTTGACTTTGTCATGGTATTTTGCGAAAAGTGTCGCTCAGATACGCTGCTCCTCGCACGAGACGTAACGTTAACTATTGGGTTTTTCTCGTCTGGAATTAACCCCGGTCTTTATGCATGGCGGATTAAGAGTTTCAGACAAGGACTTACACTTCTGTTTCAGCGCGGTTTGAAAGCAAGCCCGAAAATTGTTCAAGTTGCGCCTTTGCGCAATGAAAGAATCACAGTTGCTGCTTTTGACCCGCAAGGTCATCTTGATAAAAACGAAGGCGTGTTTTATAATGTTAGTGATGTGAGCAGACAACCTAACATTACTTTAAATGAAAGGTTGGAAGGACTGTAAATTTACGTGCTGCAAAATCTCTGTTCTGCCACTAGGCAGCGATGATTTTAACGGGCATTTTCGGTCGATTTTTTAAAATGCCTAAGTACTTGTCTACGAAAGTATACGTGACTACAAACGTCCCATTTGAGAGCTTTCTCGAAAACTATCATTTAAGACATAAGTTGAATCAAGTATGAATGACGCTATCATATCTTGTATATGTGGAGAACTGATAGACGCACAGCTGTACAATAAACACTTAGTTTTCCCAATTCGAAGTCACGAAGTTTTTCATTGAAGATCTCCATCCAGTTAACTATTTGGTTCAAACATGTACACCGATAGTCTGTTTTGATGGATACATTGAAGATAGGAATATTTATAAGGCTGGGAGGAAATGAAAGCAAATCAATGCAAAATACAAAGCAAGACTTATTAAAAAATAAATGAAATGTAAACCAACTCAAGATGATATTTGTCATTTTCTGTGTGTGAAGCAAACTTTATCTATTTTTCTTTTGTTTTTCCTTTGTTTTCTTTATTCCTCATGAGAAACTCTATACAGATTGCAACGATATGTCACTGAGGGAGAAAAGAACAGACTAAATATTTATTCTATAGCCGGGAAGTATTTCCTTCATCTTTTGTCGATTAGTAATTTTTGTCAATTAGTGGGAAAAAAAATTAATGGTTCAGTCTCTCTTTTTTTAACTACATGCTCAATATTTCAGTATACGCTGAATTCACCCAAGAATTTGTGTAAAAAGACTATATATTTTCGCCAGCGGTTATGAATCGTAAACTGAATTAACAGCTCTGCTATTATATGCAAATTGCAACCTTATACAGTATATCAAACGCTGACAAATTGAAGTTAAGAACTTTGCTTATGCAACGTACATTTAGCAGAAAGGACGGCCTCAGGCGTTAAACTGAGCGGTTTCATCTACTTGGTGTCTTTATTTATCACAAAATCGTTCACTTGTAACATTGTCCTTTAAAGATTCACTGAAGTGTTAAAATTAAGCCTGAAAAATGAATGTGATCAGAAAATTCGGGTCTTCACGTTTCACAGAAAATTAAATTTGCCGTTTCACATGCCACATGGCCATTTCACGTTTCACGAAAAAAAGAACGTTTTTACACAAACAAATTTTCTTACGTTTGTTAACAGCTATACCCATCTGCTATAAAGAAACTCATCAGAACCGTTACATTGGGAAGAGTCTCCCGACTTTCTGAGACGATTTCAGAGTCGACAGTTTTCGCCGTGTTGACTGAACAACAAAGTTGTCAAGGAAAGCGACGCCACGTGTCGAAGGTTTTCGTTTCAGTGCCGTGAATCATGCAATCCAGATGTGGTTGTTGTACCTTTCTTAGCCGAGTTTAATATATTTACACGGTCTGTTTTTATGATTTATCGGGCTCCTACTCCCGCAAAATATAAATAAAAAAACACTAACAAACAAAAACATGAAACAAAATCACGTCACAGTTCACGGAGAATTAAACACCCGATTCTCATTTCACGGATAAGAATTCTCAAAAATCACTGCTCACGGTAATTGACAAATCACGTTTCACGAGGAAAAAACACCATTTCACATTTCACTGAAAACAAAAAGGGCAATTTACCCTTTACCCCTTTACCACCCTCATCAACGTGTCGTCGATGAAATTGTAAGTCATGGTAGTATATTATTTACGTTGTAAAATTATAGAATTAAAATTACTTCAAATTTACTACTACTGTACGTACTGAGCATTGGAACTTTGTTTATCCTCATGAACTAGTTAGTTATTTCTTTGCAATTGCTTTATGACAACTTGTAGACAGAGGATATAAAGAAAACGACGAAAAACATGGTTTTTAGCTGTAGGAAAGGTGCTAACAATATTATTGCTGTCAAGAAACGTTTAGTGTAATTTCTGGTGTGAAATTTGCAGGAAACCCAACTATTTTCGACCTATTAATGTCTTCGATCGTGCGGTAAAAGCGGCGCGAGCAAAACATTTGGGCTAAACTGTCATGTACGGTACTTTTTGCACGGAAAACCTCTTGTCAAAAATACTTTTTTCAAATCCTTTCTCAAAAAAAAAAAAAAAAAGTTGAAATGATGAATCTCAAAAATCCGGATTTAGATTTAATCCGAAGTATCCTCCTAGAGTGTGGATACTTTGGATTCATGATCCGTTTTTGGATTTCGACAAAAAAAACGCAAAATCCGTTTTTGGATTCAAGAATCCGTTTCCGGATTTTCCCAAAAAAAGGCACCCTTAGTTATGTGACCAAGTCTGAACTATGGTCCTCGCAGTTATGAACGCACTTTTAGCAATTGCGTAGAGAAGCCGGAAATGCAGGAGTTCAACGGGGTTTGAACCCGTGACCTCGCGATACTGGTGCGACGCTCTAACCTGAACCAAGTGAGCTATTAAGCGACTGACGTTGGGAGCTGGTCACTTGTGGGTTCTAATTTTACCGTCAGGAATAAATCAATGAACAAAATGATATATGAAGTCCTGAATTTTTTCAGCCTTCTCTACGCAATTGCTAAAATTGCGTCCATAACTGCGAAGATCATTGCTTTACTTGATTCCATATCCGCAGTTCAGTATATGATTC
>OX421449.1:42164670-42167170 GCA_949126865.1 Montipora capitata | reverse complement strand
CGATGGAACGTTTCCAAGGGAAAAAACATAACTGATAGATGAAACCAGCGACTATTTAGGATTCATTTGGACTTTGCCCCCTCTGACAGCGTTCCGCACACGAAAACTTATCCCTGTCGCCATCGCGGCTTTATGCGTGCGCAGTTCTCGGATTTTATTTACACAAGAGTGTTAATTAACATGTTGTTTGTGGCTTTATCCCGGATTGTGCAACCGAATCGAAGATTGCTTTGTTGGCGACAGGATTACTTCACAGCTTCAAACTCGGACTTTGACCTTACTCAAGCTCACATACTAATGCGACATTCTCCTCTCTTAAATGGTCTAAAATTGCACGGAAGAGGAACTTCGCTACGAAAATCACAACGAATTCGAAAACAACGCCAACAGCAAGCAAGTTGTGAAAAGGCACAACGCGTCCCGCGTGCTACCGACTGAAAAGCGTCATTTCCCCATTTTAGACATGAAAACCCTTTCAGGTCCTTTCAGACTTACAGTTTTACTCTTAACGCCAGACGATTTTATTCGTCACAGTTTCATTAGAAACTAGAAAATTGATTTATTCGACAGCTGGGGGCGCTGTGAATGGGTCAAATGAAATTTACTGTGTTTTTTTAAACGAATTCGTGCACAGACGTCTTCGATATCGTTTACGGAAATGACACGTCTCGACCGTCCAAAGTAGGAGGAGAGTTTGTCTCCTCGCGTATCCTGAATCCCCATAAAAAAGATTAAGAGGAAGAACTATTCAAAAAACCTCGCAAATATCTTGTTCAAATTCCCTTGAGTGACGCACGTAATGTAACTGGTTCGTCAATTCTCCCTCTATGGTTGAAGGCAATTTTTCGGGGCCGTGATGTAGTTTCCTAAACTCAATATGCATCATTCATTTTTCTTTCTGGTGATGATATCACAGTCACGACTTAACTCAGGAAATCCAGGGGTTTTGAAATCCGCGAGACGTCAAAATTTGTCTTTCCTGAAATCTTAGAATTGTCTGCCGGCTAGGTGCAAAAACTGTTTCTTGAGATATCCTGAATTAACGCTCTCTTGGTGTGAGAGGCCATGTTTGACTTCCCAGTTTGAAGGCTTTAAAAATGGAAAACATTACGGTTTTTATTGCCGGACAAAAGGAATGTCTTTTCCTGGAAATCCCTCCGGAAGCACGAATGCCGAAATGGGCGTACCACGTACATTTAAGTAAATTTGTTTCGCTCTGCACATCAAAGATGTGACAATGTTAGGTTAAGTGTCCACCAGAAAAAAATGCCGGTCTTTCACATAACACGAGCCACTGCACCAAGCAGAGGGTTAAGGAAGTTCAAAGCAAGTTCGTGATTGATTTCTTGGGCAATAAGCGAAGTGGAAGCTGCCTATGGCTTTGCACGGCGTATTAACAAGATAAGGAAGTCGACATTGAGTGATACGGAGCACTAAAGACAGACACACCGGACGTCTCTATCTTACAGCTAAATCTCAAAGGCACACTTCTGCTTTACAGTGAAATAGTGCAAAGGTTGAGTCTATTTGTGAAAAGCACACAGCGCTAAACGTTCAGGTAGACTTTCATATACCGGACTAAAATGGTGGAGGACAAAGGATCCGTTGTTACGCTTTGTTCTTTTGTTTTATGGACCTTAATGAGTTCGGCTCCGGTATATTAAAGACCAGCCAAACGTTCACAAATAGCGATCACATAGAAACAGAAAACCTGAAGGATGATACACCCCCTCCACTCCCTTAGGGGCATAACAAATCCATTGCGATGCCGGTAGGTATACAATGTACCGTAAAGTAATCTTAACAACATGGCCTCATTCGGTTTGTCTTACTTAAAATTACTTGGCGAAATCTTTCCCTTTTTCATAATTAAACAGTTCTACGAACGATTTCCACACATTTTGAGAAAGTTAATGTATTGGCCCAATTATGAGAATACCAACATGAAACAATTGTCAGTGCTCTCATTCATTTGATAATATATGGCAGAGCATTATGCAATTAAGGTTAGGCGACTCTAGAAAAGAATTCCACTGGGAAGGTTTGATTTGATGCTCAGGTGTTTTGGTATTCTTGGCCACCGCCAAATCAAACTATTAAAGCACTGAGTGGTAGAATAAACAAGATTGCTTTGTGAGGAATGACGCGAAACAGTTTTGTCTGTTGCTAGAATGAAACATTCCCGTGCCAACAAAAACCCATTGCATTGATTTCGGTCATAAAGGAGCGTTTCGTTGATCTCTTTAGGCCAATAAAGGCTCGTTTTGCTGGTATCTTGATCCTCGCATTAAGTTATACAATTGCCGTCTCACTGATCGAAAGTTAGAATGTACTTTCCATATGACCAGATATTTTGCTGCAACGGTTAACGAATATGAAAACGAATAGTTTCTGAATTTTACTCCCACTGAAGAGAAGAAATTGTATTGAAAGTGCTTAACGTTACAAGTATGTAATTTAACACTTATACCACATCACACTTGAACTCAACTGGGGATTT
>OX421449.1:42149670-42159670 GCA_949126865.1 Montipora capitata | reverse complement strand
TTTTGGGTCAGTCATATATTTATTAGACAAAACATATCATTCATCCCGAAACCAGGCACCACTAAAGCTTCTCGTCTCGGTTTCACGTAAACGGCTACAAACATTTCATACCGTTACAAGTTCATACCGGGCTGAGTTCGTCCCGGTCTCATGTGACCTCATGTAAATACCCCGTTCAGATAGCCTGCAAGCAAGCTTTTCCGTTGAAATGGATAGGGGCTTGGTTACTAAAGTAACAACCAAGCCCCTTTTATTTTCGACAGCGCGTCATTTTTAACGGAAGAGCCTGCTTGCATCTTGCAGGCTAAGTATGGGCGACCATCACCAAGCTCAGACAAAAAAAAAAGACAACGAGCTTCGCAGCTGTCATCGGGTTGTAAATAGAAACTTTATTTTCCTCACTAACTTAAAAATACAGAGAAACACAAGTGTTAAATAAATTTAGAAAACGGCAGTTAACGTTATCGTTCAGAGGAGGAATGAATAGTATCTCCGACGACTTTTCGGCATCTCGTCCCAATAGAATAGAATAGAATAGAATTTTATTTGCTCAGTTCATGTTAATGTACAATTTAAAGTTGGATACAAACAAATAAATAGATAAAATAATCATAATTTCAAGTTCAATTTAAATATTTGAGCCTAGGAGCTAAATAAACTGGTAGGTTTTCGAGGTAGCCCCTTGCCATATCGAATTGGGTTTTTTTTACTGTAGTTTAGGGAAATAATGAAGAAATAGTACAATGAAAATAGTAGCAAAGATGATTATGATCTTTAAATTATAAGTAAACGATTAGCGCTGGTTTAACAGCAGGAAGTGCTTTAATTTTGTATTAAATCTTGAAGAGGGTACGTTTTTAACATTTTCAGGAATTTTTTGCCATAGATCAGTAGCTACGTAAGATATGGACTGTTTGCCTATATTTGTGCGAACCCGTGGCTTGTGTACTCGGATTTTGTTATAACTGCGTATCTAGTATTATAGGCAATGGGACCAAATTCAAATGACGTGCTCTGTTGATGAAATACACGATCTTCTTTTGGTGATTATTCCGTAGGTCGATTATAATGGTGAGTGATTTGTATTTAATTTCTGATATTTATTCATCAAGACTCATGGAAGGCTACTCCTATTTTGATAACCCAAAATGTGGTTGTTTCACCGGCACAGGCACCACAGACTCGGAGGGTAAATTGTATGGAAATCTCGATAACAAACTGCAAAGATATTTACGCGCAAAAGTTGTCAATAAAAAACCCGTACGTTATTGTCGTGGTGACTTTCTCGCTTTTTGTGTGGTTATTTGCCTGATTGAATGCGATTTAAGCGACTGCTCAAAGATCCGGGTTGTCACTCGGAAAGTTCTAGCTTACCTCACATCTCGCCCATAAAATCACACTTCTCCGGCATCAGTCACGCTCAAACTCCGGCGATGGCCACATCGCCGGAGTTTGAGCGTGACCGATGCCGGAGAAGTGTGATTTTATCGGCGAGATGTGAGGTAAGCTAGAAACTAGACGCTCCGTGAGCGTACACTGGGTTGCCTGTGGTACGTGCAGCGTTCCAGGCAATTTTTTTCAAGTCGGGGTTCATTAAGACCATTTGAGGGGTCACCCAGAAGTCATACAAGCAGAGGCCCTTTGGCTCACACGTGCATACGACGAAACAGATCCTTTTCTGAGGTTACAAACCTGGCTACTGACCTATTAATTAATCATTTTTCAAAGAGAAGAAATTCCTGTCATCTTTAAAAAAAAAACAGACACGCATTGCTTAAATGTGGTAGTGACGTAACACAGCGATTTATTCCATATTGTCAACTGAGCTGCGTGTTGTCTTCCAGGAGATTCAAGTTGTCTTTGCGTAATATGTAGCTCTAACAGTGCACGATATTGTTTTGGTATTGTATATCGTTGTAGTGCCATGGTAGAAATCTTGGGTAAATAGCCCCCTGAGAAGACATGTGGTTACTAGCAAAGTACTGAACCCATAAAGATTGAAGAAAATAAAAGGGAATCGAGGAACATTGGCTTCTGGACTGACATGTTGATCATTTTCAAGTTCCCTCACAACTTCTTTTCACCACAAGTTTAAGCGTGCACTCTGAGCATCTGACAGCTTTGTAATACAAATGTTCACTGAAATTAAACCCTGTCCGGCGGGGTTAGTATCTGGATGGGTGACCTAAAAAATATCCCTTCATAAAACAGAAGCATCGGACCGAAAATACTATTAACGCTAACAAATGCGAACTAAGCAAGGTACAGATTTTGTTAGCTTGCTTTATGCAAAACAAATATTGATGCAAAAGTAAATAAATATTGATACACAGTTTTTATTTTGCCATCAGCAATAAAATTTACGACATGAAAACAACATTAATTTTGAACCGCGAATATAAAAAGTTACGATCAGCGACAAACATTGTGGGAGAGTTTTGCTACGTTCAATTTTGTTATTTTACTTTTGGCTGCACAAATAAATCGCAAAATCGAAAGTGACATCGAATTCAGCGGGAGCCGTGATCAAGTTACCGCGGCATGTTTACTCGCGAAACAGTGAAGCATCTGTGTCAAATGATGGCAAGATGCCGGGTTTTTGTTTTTGTTAGTTTTCTTTTTTTTTTCAAGTGTTATAAAGTTTGACAATAAATGTGGGAATTAAACACAAAGATCACAATCGCCCAATTCTTGAGGTTGACCATTGTTTCTGCAAAGTCAAAAATTTACTCTCCAAGACAAAGTTATTTATCACCAGGTAATTCCATCGTTTTGGAAATAGCAGCTACTTTATTTATTATTCATCAGCGTCACAATTTTTTGCCGATTTTGGCGCTCATTTTGTTGAAACTCAAGCACGCTTCCAACAGACTTGTTTATTTTCGTGACTTATGCGCTGCTTACAGTGCATTACAACAAAAATCCTCCCTTATGATATTTCAACACACGTATGCAAATTTGTTATGCTCGAAAATTACACAACATGACAAAATTTCACAAAACATGGAAATCTCACAAAACTCTTTTCAGCGAAACAATTATTGAAACAAACAACATATTTGCTATTAGAGGCAAAAAAGCCTTCCAGGAGCCCACGAGTAGGAGCTTGCCTCCCCCATACAAGCCCTATGAGTCAATCTTTGCCCGTATCTTTCTATTTTTAGAACGCCACGAGTTGTTTGGCACTGCACGCACTGTTTAAAATGGCCAATAAGAATAAAGTCATTGTCTAACAAAGACAAAAAAAGGAAAAACAATGTACGCAAATTGTGCGAATTGATGTAAATTGATGTAAATGTGTGTCTCCTGCTAAAGGGTTGGTTCTAAATATTGAAAGATACGGGCAAAGGTTTACTCAAGGATATAGTGCATATGGAGGCTCCTACTCATGGGCTCCTGTCCCTTCCCATTTCAATTGCGTGCACACAATCGGTGTCACAAAGCATACGCAATTAACTAAAAAACTGACAGTTCACATCAATCCCTTTTCGAAAGAACCTTGACCGTAAATAATAAAGCACAAAAGAGACAACAAGCTTCATTCAAATAATTTTTCACCGTCACATTTTCAATTTTTTTTACCTTTGCAGAGTTGAGTACAAATAAATGTTACTTGCCAGACAACTCTGATGGGACTTCAGTAAACACTGTGAGACAGATAACAGGGATCACAGATCCACTTAAGGTGTTCGATTCCTTCTCTGTCTTTGTTGAACCCATAAGTTACCAGAGAAATTTCCATTTGGTTTCAGGGTTGTACATAACACCACCTTGGCGAAATATTAGAAGTACAGCTCACTTTGATTTCGGCTCGACGGGCGAAAGACTGATTGCTGTCGAAGTCCATTACTCGTCGCTTTTAAGATTCCAGATCTTTATGTTTCACCGCCTGTCTTGACGTTCCATTCTTGAGCTCCATATGGGTTTATTTTGTTTAAAGATGTACTAAAACGCCATGCGCGAATGACTTTCGACTCCATTGCAAGTAAATTAAATGCCCTCCTATGTGCACCAGAGAAATCTACGCATTACCCCAGTCCCCTCAAACCTAACAAAATACGCACAGAAGACTCCACGCACCAAGACACCACTTAGCAGGGGAGTGACAGGCAAGACTTTTACTGACACGGAAAAAAATGAAAAAATAAATAAAACTAAAAATAAAAAACCACGAAATGAAACCCAGATTCCGACTGGGTTTGGCAACCCAGTAATTAGTTGCCAGCCTTTCCTTTATTTAGGTACGAGTGACAACCCGGGAATTTGAGAAGTCGCTTAAATCGCATTCAATCAGGCAAAAAGCACACACAAAAAGCGAGGAATTCACCATGACAATAAAGTACGGCTTTTATACAGAACTTTTGCGGATAAATATCTTTTTCAGTTTGTTATCGAGATTCCCATACAAATCCTTATAATTTTTTTACCCTCCGAGTCTGGGTCGCCTTTGGTTTCACATCTGACATCTGATTATTGACCCGAAGAGCAGTCTCGAATAAAGTTATTTACACAGGTGTGACCAGTTGTGGATTAGAGTTTTTTTTCCGAATAGGGACTTCACTCATGCAGATCGCTGGTGAAACGATATTTTGAGCGGAGAAGTACCCAAAAGTACCCACATTTTCTCATACTTTCGGAGTCGAAGATTTTTTCAAAATACACCAGTTTAATGAGCCCGCAAGTGGCACTTGTGATCAGGCATTTTTGATCATTGCATTTGAAAGCGATCGCACAAACGCGGATTTCAGATTTAATTCACTTTTCTTTCATTACCTATGTTGAAGGAAGGAATAATTAATTCGAACCAGCAAGGGAGACACACACGGCACGCATCCACATTTCGACTCTCAACAACATGGAGTATATAACGCATGGTCGCCGTTCTCTCAAGCACTCGATGTAGCTCATATGAGCTTCCCTACGTTTCAATGTAGCACACGTAAAATCATTCGACTTGACAACAGATTTTTTTCTCCGACTCGCAATGCTTAAGAGACGAAGCCTTGACACCAATGTCTGTTTGTAAACACAACATGCTAGTCTCTATCACTGCTGGCTGGAAGATACTGATTACGTCATGAGTTCAGTTGATAATATAAAAGGAATCGCTATGCATTATGGGATACTATTCATTCCTCCTCTGGTTATTGTTCTTCATGTATATACCCAGGCGTTCTGGGGCCTAAATAATAATTAAGGCCAGACCTCAACACCGGCAACTCCGTGGCTCTGATCAAAGTTTTGGACGCCGCACAGAGTTTATGAACAATGGTCTTATTCCTAATCCGAGAAGAATGATACGGAGCCTATTCGGATGCAATTACATCGGCAGCACTTTCAAAGACCCTGAGTGTTGGTCCGGATGGAGCCGAACTCCCGACCTCTCCCATGTTAGTCCGATCAGTGTGGACAATGGTTAATGGCGAGTCATGCGCGTCAACTAGACTTTTTTAGATTGTGCTAGTAAAAGGAGCATATTATGCTACTAGCAGTGCCCATTTTTTGTCAAATTATGCTCAAATTATGCTTGTTTTCCCAAATTATGCCACTTGTTAAAATTATTCCTTTTGCAAAGTCCAGAAAATAGGCACGCATTGCGTACGTGTGGTAGTGCATTAACTTGACACAGTGCTTTATTCCATAACTGTCAAATGAGCTGCATTTTGTTTTCCAGGAGGTTCAAGTTTTCTTTGCGTAATATGTAGCTCTAATAGTACACGATATTGTTTTGGTACCGTGCATCATTATAGTGCCATGGCAGATGTCGTAGGTAAATAGCCCACTGAGAAGACAAGTGGTTATTAGGAAAACACTAAACCCAGAAAGAGTAGGTTCTGTGCGCTGTCGAAAAATGTTAAGACTTCTTTTCTTGGCTGGTAAGGTCTCTCTTTTCTTATTTTTTAGCCTTTTCTCACCTCTCTGCACCAAGAATTATCGCTGGAGAACTCAATGCCGCGATTTGATTGAACGGCACGATTATTCAACTTTTTCTTTGCCTCGCTTTTGAGGCGGAGAGCCCTGGAAACAGATGGCAACAGAGGCAGCGATTCTTTTGGTATGAACTGCATGATTCCTGCCATTTTGCAACTGACTACTAATATTTTTGCTCTGGGTCCGAAAGTCCCGAAAAATTTCGGGCGTATTCGAGTACCATACATCTCGATCTATCTTCAAACCGACGTGGTTTCGAGGCATGAAACTTTGCAATTATTTTGTTTCTTCGAAGGGGTCTTGTAAATCTCAGGAAGGACCAGCTTTCTAAAAATTGCAACGGCAAATCACTTAACTCCCTGAAGACAGGCCGTGCTTGACGAAATATTGATTAAACAATAAACGAAAAAACAAAAAAATCCCCATACCCGTACAACCAGCCTTGCGTTTCTAAAATAGGTAGATGGCAGTTTCACAATTGGCTTTTCGAGCATGGAAAGATAAAGGGACTTCGGGAACCTGGGCATGGGTCGTACTTGTGCTATAGCATAGTCATAAGAACGTGTGGCATACTTGACTCGATCACTTCTAAATTTTCGTAGGTTACTTGTGCTTAAGCCCGCTGACCGAAAGAATTGCGGTATCTGATGACCAGAAGGTTGGAATGAACAGGCTTGGCCTGTTTTGTTGATCACTTGGATGTATATAGGGTGCTTACCATTCAGCCAAAAATCCCGAAAATTTCGGTTAAATACCAAATGGAAAATCTCTTTGAAAACTCCTGATTTTCCGAGCGGAACGAAATATTTGGAAATTCCTGTACCATTATACCAATTCTTCCGTTTCTAGGGGCCCGTTTCTCGAAAGACCCAAAAACCTTTCGGGCCCGAAAAGCCACTTATGAAAATGCCATCCGCTTGTTTTGGAAAGCTGATCTTTTAAGACGCCTTCTAGATAACAAGAAGCAGAATAACTGTGAAGTTCGACGACTTAAAACCTCTCGTTTCTTGAGACCCAGAGGGAATAGTGTCGGACACCCGAAAAAGTCTCGAAAAGTTTCCGGACTTACGAGAAACGGACTCCAGGCCCTATTTCGAGCAAAATTAATTTTGAGTGATGAGGGGAGTTAAGGCCTGAGAACCAAGCATTGAATTATAGCAGAAACCCATAAGGGTTGAAACGTGTAACGCGCGTTCACAGCTTCCGAATATTCAGTGCGAACTGATTGGTTGAATGTTTCAGTGCTAAGTACCATATTTGGAAACCCCTCGCTCTTGTTGTTCCAAATATGGTACTTAGCAAATTGAATATTCAGAAGCTTGTTTCCCAGCACACAAGGAGCCGTTACACGTTTCAACCCTTATGGATTTCTGATTATAGTTATCTAACATACTTGGCCTTAGTACCACTTTATGAAAACGAGGCAGGTGATACTTGATTCTATTCTTCACCACCTCGTTTTCACGTAGTCGTACTGAGACCTCCCCGAGTCGTCCGGCCGCCATTCTCAAATGCATACTGGAAGATGATTACCCACCTTTTGCATGGAAGTTGGAGTTTCTGACTTGAACAAAAAACTCGACCCGCAAACCTAATGCGTCAACTCGGGCCTGAAAATGTTCATCTTACTCCAACTATAAAACGCAATCTTAATCCCTTAATGAAAAAAGACTTGCAGTTTATGGAGGGTGACATTCCCAATTCCCCAAAATAAAATGTTTTGCAATCCTCACCCAAGGGAAGGATGACACAGACGAAAGCGATCGCAAGTTGGCCAAAAGAGGCCGCTGATTTATTTTTCAATCAACGTTTACGAATTTTCTGCTATATACACCAAAATTTAAATTGTCTTGCTTAATTTAATGAACTGCTATGACTACGTTCAACACTCAATATGAAATCTTCCTATGAAACGTCAACTATGATACTTACAGAACGTGGAGTTTAAATACCCCGACTATGGTCAAACCACGGAAAAATAAATATCTATTTTATGATCTCTGCATATGCAAGTCTATTTTCTCTAAATACCTTAAACAAAAGCATATCTTTGATAATTTTCCCACATACATCAATACTGGCTGTAATCAAAAAGTTAACTTTCAGTTAAAAAAAAAAATTAACATTACAGACAAAGCAGAGCAAACCTGGACTAATTACTTTAGAGTCTTTCTCGCTGTAGACTTGTAATGTTTTACATTAAACTTGGTTTAATTTAATAAAGAACACAATGCAATAAACCCTATTTTGAACAAGGAGTTGTTACAATTATAACTTTTTGTGTACATTTAAGCTCAGAATGGACGCACATAGCTGTCAAATAAAAAGGGGATTGATATATAATAATTACCTAATCATAGGGGCCCCTCATGTTCCTGGGCATGTCATACACGAGGTGGTCACCTTCGCAGCTGTTATGATCGCATGTGGCGATGTTGCGTGACATTCCAGGATACCAGGAACAAACAAAAAGCATTCTCCTATGTGACTATTACAAAGTATTAAAAGGCATTTGGTAAACTGTCGGGACATGGGCAAATTTGAAAGCAGCTTGACTCGAACAAAAAAATAACTCAGTTTAAATCACGGGAAATGATGTTCCGAATCAAATTTGTTTGAAAAGTTTTTAAAGAACACGTTTTAATTCAAAATAACTGAATTTCAGATTTCACTGGTTACAGTTGCTATTACAATGGTAACTTTTTTTATCTTTTCTGCCCACGCTTTTCCAAGCAATACTTTCGGCTCGCCAAACAACTTTTCGTTTGTTACAGAATATTATCTTTGGTTACGCAACCATGAAATTTTCTCCTCTCTGCACAAAACCTCTTTCGAGGACTGATTGTAAGACTTCTAAAAATGCCAATGTGCCATTGCTGTTGGTTGTTACTTGCCACAAGTCCCTTAAGTGTTCCGAAGTTTAATTCCCATTACAAAGTGTACTTGACTTGATACTTGTAAGTCGATTTTAAAATTAAGAGCTAAATTGTCATGACAGTAACTGGCTCCTACTTTGAGTACAAGACAATTAGCATTGTTTGCGTAGGTCCTTATGTTTTGGCGGGGGAATCGAGCCTTCATTCATTCAAGGGATCAACAGGCATCTTTTTTCACCAACACAAAGACAATATTTGCATAAGAAAGGAGTTCAATTTCTTGAGGATTCACATCGAACATCGTAAAACTGTCTTTTCTTTGTTTGGTGACTGTGACCTCATGCTTATAGTGTGGTATTTCTTGGTCTTGAGTCTCATTGTACGTGTCTGCTACTCAAAGTAAAAACACGATGAATAGTGGAGTTGGGGTAACCATAAACATGGACCACGTACTTTAATAAATGGCCGCCAAATTGCCATTATTTTGTATTTACGTTAACAAAGCCTCTGTCCTCATTTTGGAACAAGTATTCTTTCGAATTCTGCACATTGTAGCCAGACTAAAAAGGCTTATTAAAGACTATGTTCCTGGATTCTAGAAAGGTCTGCAAAGGTCAACAGACCTACAACTAATATGTGAAAATTAGGTTTAAAGCTTAAACATAAGATGCATCCTGGACTACATTTATCGCTAGTGCAGTTAATAAAGATCATTGGAACAAAAATGGGGACGTTTAAATGACATACCGTATATATATTACCCGACAGGAGCAACAGCTTGTTATATCAGACAACTAAGGAAAGTCCAAAGACAAACTTGTCAGAGTTAGCTACCATTACATTAGATAAGTTGTTTCCAGCATATTTGTTTAGTTCCCACAACCAGTAAATTGAGACAAAACTTTAGAATGGCTAACCTACAATAACAATATATATTAATCTAAGCAGCGTTTAAGCGTCTAGAGCACATTAATAGGCCTAGGATGGATAGGGCGCACAGTAAATCACTCTGGGACACATTTCAATTTTTTTTGTTTTAAAAGCAACTACGAAAAACCTCCTATGTGGTCTTCACGTTTGTGTGAAAGACACAAATAAAAAAACTCGACTACTAAGCTTGCTACTCGGAGCCAGTTGAAAAAAAGCAAGACACAAAAGTTGGAAAAGCAAGACTCAAAGAAGATAAGACCTTT
>OX421449.1:42137170-42144670 GCA_949126865.1 Montipora capitata | reverse complement strand
TTGTTACAGACCTCACAAGGAAATGGCCGTTCATCCGTGTGGGTACGTAGATGCTGATTCAAGTGGCATGGTTGCTTAAAACCTTTGTTGCACTGAGGGCACTTGTGTGGCCGATGTTCGTCATGGTTCTGAATATGTTTTTCAAGCTCTTGTTGATTCTTGAAAACTCTTTCACACATTCTGCAATCAAGGCCTCCACTCCTGGCACTGCCTGCAACTAGAGGAAATTCTAGTGTCATTGTGAAATCCTCTGCAACTAGAGAGAATACTAGTGTCATTGTGAAATTCTCTGGAACTAGAGAAAAAACTAGTGTCATTGTGAAGTCCTCTGCAACTAGAGGAAATACTAGTGTCATTCTGAAGTCCTCTGCAACTAGAGGAATGCTTGTGTCATTGTGAAATCCACTGCAAGTAGAGGGAATACTAGTGTCATTGTGAAATTCTCTGCAACTAGAGGAAATACTAGTGTCATTGTGAAGTCCTCTGCAAGTAGAGGAAATACTAGTGTCATTGTGAAATTCTCTGCAACTAGAGGAAATACTAGTGTCCTTGTGAAATCCTCTGCAAGTAGAGGAAATACTAGAGTCATTGTGAAGTCCTCTGCAAGTAGAGGGAATACTAGTGTCATTGTGAAATTCTCTGCAAGTAGAGGAAATACTAGTGTCATTGCGAAGTCCTCTGCAAGTAGAGGAAATACTAGTGTCATTGTGAAATCCTCTGCAACTACAGGAAATACTAGTGTCATTGTGAAGTCCTCTGCAAGTAGAGGAAATACTAGTGTCATTGTGAAGTCCTCTGCAAGTAGAGGAAATACTAGTGTCATTGTGAAATCCTCTGCAACTAGAGGAAATACTAGTGTCATTGTGAAGTCCTCTGCAAGTAGAGGAAATACTAGTGTCATTGCGAAGTCCTCTGCAAGTAGAGGGAATACTAGTGTCATTGTGAAATCCTCTGCAACTAGAGGAAATGCTTGTGTCATTGTGAAATCCACTGCAAGTAGAGAGAATACTAGTGTCATTGTGAAATCCTCTGCAACTAGAGGAAATGCCTGTGTCATTGTGAAATCCACTGCAAGTAGAGGAAATACTAGTGTCATTGTGAAATCCTCTGCAACTAGAGGAAATGCTTGTGTCATTGCGAAATCCTCTGCAACTAGAGGAAATACTAGTGTCATTGTGAAGTCCTCTGCAACTAGAGGAATGCTTGTGTCATTGTGAAGTCCTCTGCAACTAGAGGAAATGCTTGTGTCATTGTGAAATCCTCTGCAAGTAGAGGAAATACTAGTGTCATTGTGAAATTCTCTGCAAGTAGAGGAAATACTAGTGTCATTGTGAAGTCCTCTGCAAGTAGAGGAAATACTAGTGTCATTGTGAAATCCTCTGCAACTAGAAGAAATACTAGTGTCATTGTGAAGTCCTCTGCAACTAGAGGAAATACTAGTGTCATTGGGAAGTCCTCTGCAACTAGAGGAAATACTAGTGTCATTGTGAAGTCCTCTGCAAGTAGAGGAAATACTAGTGTCATTGTGAAATTCTCTGCAAGTAGAGGGAATACTAGTGTCATTGTGAAATCCTCTGCAAGTAGAGGAAATACTAGTGTCATTGTGAAGTCCTCTGCAAGTAGAGGAAATACTTGTGTCATTGTGAAGTCCTCTGCAACTAGAGGAAATACTAGTGTCATTGTGAAATTCTCTGCAACTAGAGGGAATACTAGTGTCATTGTGAAATTCTCTGCAAGTAGAGAAAATACTAGTGTCATTGTGAAGTAGTTTGCAACTAGAGGAAATACTAGTGTCATTGTGACATCCTCTGCAAGTAGAGGGAATACTAGTGTCATTGTGAAATTCTCTGCAACTAGAGGGAATAATAGTGTCATTGTGAAGTCCTCTGCAACTAGAGGAAATGCTTGTGTCATTGTGAAATTCTCTGCAAGTAGAGGAAATACTAGTGTCATTGTGAAGTCCTCTGCAACTAGAGGAAATACTAGTGTCATTGTGAAGTCCTCTGCAACTAGAGGAAATGTTTGTGTCATTGTGAAATCCTCTGCAAGTAGAGGGAATACTAGTGTCATTGTGAAATTCTCTGCAACTAGAGGGAATACTAGTGTCATTGTGAAGTCCTCTGCAACTAGAGGAAATACTAGTGTCATTGTGAAATCCTCTGCAAGTAGAGGGAATACTAGTGTCATTGTGAAATTCTCTGCAAGTAGAGGAAATACTAGTGTCATTGTGAAGTCCTCTGCAACTAGAGGAAATACTAGTGTCATTGTGAAATCCTCTGCAAGTAGAGGGAATACTAGTGTCATTGTGAAATCCTCTGCAACTAGAGGGAATACTAGTGTCATTGTGAAGACCTCTGCAACTAGAGGAAATGCTTGTGTCATTGTGAAATTCTCTGCAAGTAGAGGAAATACTAGTGTCATTGTGAAGTCCTCTGCAACTAGAGGAAATACTAGTGTCATTGTGAAGTCCTCTGCAACTAGAGAAAATGCTTGTGTCATTGTGAAATCCTCTGCAAGTAGAGGGAATACTAGTGTCATTGTGAAATTCTCTGCAACTAGAGGGAATACTAGTGTCATTGTGAAGTCCTCTGCAACTAGAGGAAATACCAGTGTCATTGTGAAGTCCTGTGCAACTAGAGGAAATACTAGTGTCATTGTGAAGTCCTCTGCAACTAGAGGAAATGCTTGTGTCATTGTGAAATCCTCTGCAAGTAGAGGGAATACTAGAGTCATTGTGAAATTCTCTGGAAATAGAGGAAATACTAGTGTCATTGTGAAGTCCTCTGCAACTAGAGGAATGCTTGTGTCATTGTGAAGTCCTCTGCAACTAGAGGAAATACTAGTGTCATTGTGAAGTCCTCTGCAACTAGAGGAATGCTTGTGTCATTGTGAAATTCTCTGCAACTAGAGGGAATACTAGTGTCATTGTGAAGTCCTCTGCAAGTAGAGGAAATGCTTGTGTCATTGTGAAGTCCTCTGCAACTAGAGGAATGCTTGTGTCATTGTGAAATCCTCTGCAAGTAGAGGGAATACTAGTGTCATTGTGAAATTCTCTGCAACTAGAGGGAATACTAGTGTCATTGTGAAGTCCTCTGCAAGTAGAGGAAATACTAGTGTCATTGTGAAATCCTCTGCAACTAGAAGAAATACTAGTGTCATTGTGAAGTCCTCTGCAACTAGAGGAAATACTAGTGTCATTGGGAAGTCCTCTGCAACTAGAGGAAATACTAGTGTCATTGTGAAGTCCTCTGCAAGTAGAGGAAATACTAGTGTCATTGTGAAATTCTCTGCAAGTAGAGGGAATACTAGTGTCATTGTGAAATCCTCTGCAAGTAGAGGAAATACTAGTGTCATTGTGAAGTCCTCTGCAAGTAGAGGAAATACTTGTGTCATTGTGAAGTCCTCTGCAACTAGAGGAAATACTAGTGTCATTGTGAAATTCTCTGCAACTAGAGGGAATACTAGTGTCATTGTGAAATTCTCTGCAAGTAGAGAAAATACTAGTGTCATTGTGAAGTAGTTTGCAACTAGAGGAAATACTAGTGTCATTGTGACATCCTCTGCAAGTAGAGGGAATACTAGTGTCATTGTGAAATTCTCTGCAACTAGAGGGAATAATAGTGTCATTGTGAAGTCCTCTGCAACTAGAGGAAATGCTTGTGTCATTGTGAAATTCTCTGCAAGTAGAGGAAATACTAGTGTCATTGTGAAGTCCTCTGCAACTAGAGGAAATACTAGTGTCATTGTGAAGTCCTCTGCAACTAGAGGAAATGTTTGTGTCATTGTGAAATCCTCTGCAAGTAGAGGGAATACTAGTGTCATTGTGAAATTCTCTGCAACTAGAGGGAATACTAGTGTCATTGTGAAGTCCTCTGCAACTAGAGGAAATACTAGTGTCATTGTGAAATCCTCTGCAAGTAGAGGGAATACTAGTGTCATTGTGAAATTCTCTGCAAGTAGAGGAAATACTAGTGTCATTGTGAAGTCCTCTGCAACTAGAGGAAATACTAGTGTCATTGTGAAATCCTCTGCAAGTAGAGGGAATACTAGTGTCATTGTGAAATCCTCTGCAACTAGAGGGAATACTAGTGTCATTGTGAAGACCTCTGCAACTAGAGGAAATGCTTGTGTCATTGTGAAATTCTCTGCAAGTAGAGGAAATACTAGTGTCATTGTGAAGTCCTCTGCAACTAGAGGAAATACTAGTGTCATTGTGAAGTCCTCTGCAACTAGAGAAAATGCTTGTGTCATTGTGAAATCCTCTGCAAGTAGAGGGAATACTAGTGTCATTGTGAAATTCTCTGCAACTAGAGGGAATACTAGTGTCATTGTGAAGTCCTCTGCAACTAGAGGAAATACCAGTGTCATTGTGAAGTCCTGTGCAACTAGAGGAAATACTAGTGTCATTGTGAAGTCCTCTGCAACTAGAGGAAATGCTTGTGTCATTGTGAAATCCTCTGCAAGTAGAGGGAATACTAGAGTCATTGTGAAATTCTCTGGAAATAGAGGAAATACTAGTGTCATTGTGAAGTCCTCTGCAACTAGAGGAATGCTTGTGTCATTGTGAAGTCCTCTGCAACTAGAGGAAATACTAGTGTCATTGTGAAGTCCTCTGCAACTAGAGGAATGCTTGTGTCATTGTGAAATTCTCTGCAACTAGAGGGAATACTAGTGTCATTGTGAAGTCCTCTGCAAGTAGAGGAAATGCTTGTGTCATTGTGAAGTCCTCTGCAACTAGAGGAATGCTTGTGTCATTGTGAAATCCTCTGCAAGTAGAGGGAATACTAGTGTCATTGTGAAATTCTCTGCAACTAGAGGGAATACTAGTGTCATTGTGAAGTCCTCTGCAAGTAGAGGAAATGCTTGTGTCATTGTGAAATCCTCTGCAAGTAGAGGAAATGCTTGTGTCATTGTGAAATCCTCTGCAAGTAGAGGGAATGCTAGTGTCATTGTGAAACTCTCTGCAACTAGAGGAAATACTAGTGTCATTGTGGAATCCTCTGCAACTAGAGGAAATACTAGTGTCATTGTGGAATCCTGTGCAACTAGAGGAAATACTAGTGTCATTGTGAAATCCTCTGCAAGTAGAGGGAATACTAGTGTCATTGTGAAATCCTCTGCCACTAGAGGAAATACTAGTGTCATTGCAAAATCCTCTGCAACTAGAGGAAATACTAGTGTCATTGTGAAATCCTCTGCAACTAGACGAAATACGAGTGCCATTGTGAAATTCTCTGCAACTAGAGGAAATAGTAGTGTCATTGTGAAATCCTCTGCAACTACAGGAAATACCAGTGTCAGTGTGAAATTCTCTTCAAGTAGAGGAAATACTAGGGTCATTGTGGAATGCTCTGCAACTGGAGGAAAGAACTTTAAGAAGATCATTGAGAAACAGGAGGGGTGTGGGAATCCTGTATAAAATTATGATGCGGGCATCATAGTTTGGAAGTGTGGAAGAGGCGACAGAGTTTTGGAAGTCTTTATGGGAGTCTGAAGGGACTGGAGACACTTCAACGAAGTGGCTTGAGGAAATTCGAAGCGCAATAAATGAAAGGTTTCCTGAACCATTTGATGAGGTTTTTGAGCTGAGTACAGAGCAGGCGAACAGTGTGATGATGAAGAAACCGAAGTGGAGCATGCCAGGCCCAGACCAAATTGTCAACCTCTGGTGGAAAAAGGTGAACTGTGTTCATGAGGGCGTTGCTAAGTCTTTTCAGGCTATAGCGCGTAGTGATCAGGAGGTGCCGTTCTGGTTTACAGAGGTGAAGCCTTCACTGATTCCAAAAGCGGGCAAATTTTTTAGTGAAAACCAAAGGCCAATCACTAGTCTTAACACCATAACATACAAGTGGTTCACGTCCTGTCTCTTGAAACCAGTAGATAAACATCTAAACGAGAACAGAGGTGATGCAAGGAGAGCAGCGTAGTGCCAAGGAGCATTGTAGTGGGACAATAATATTGATAATCTACTCATAGACCGTATGGTCTGTCAGGACAGCCAGAGAGGACGTCGCAGTCTGAATATGGCATGGATAGACGTGAGAAAAGCGTATGAATCCGTGGATCACTGTTGGTTGGACCAAATGTTTTTGCAGCGTTTTCCCAGGTGGATAAGCGATGTGATTATGAGACTAAGCGCCAAGTAGAACACAAGGATTGCTGTGAGCAGCGTGAATGAGCTGGAAACGTCAGAGCGAATAAGGTTCAGCCCAGGGGCGACGCCCTGTGTCCAAGGCTATTCACGCTGAGTATAAATTCTCTAGCGTGGAAGTTGCGAGCGTCTATCGACTCTCAAGACTTATTAGCCAAAACGTCATGGATCTTCTGTATATCGACGATCTAAAGATAAACGCATATTCACAAAGCAAGCTTAAAGTTGTGACAAGTGATGCGAGAATGGCGATGAAAGATATTGGGCTAGCGTGGAACGCGCAAAAGTGTGCAACGGCTCATGTGAAGCGGGGCAAGCTTGAGACTTCGGATGAGTCAAGTATCAGGGAAGCAGATGTGATTCAAAGCCTGAAGGAAAGATCACAGTATAAATTCCTGGGAGTTCTGGAGAATGTTAATCATGAAGACAGCCTGGTTCTCAGAATGCAGAGAATGTGTACATGGAGAGACTATCAGTGATATGGTTGAGTCTGTTATCAGTCTACAACAAACTGTTGGCGACCAATCAGTTTGCATTTGTGGCTTTAACATACTTCATGTGGACCTAGGTATGGACTATCGCGGATTTGCAGAGGCTTGACAGAGAGACTCGTAAGGTCATGGTTGCTAATGGAGCTAAGCATCCTTTGGGCTCCACAGATCTACAGTACCTTCCTAAGAAGTTATGAGGGCGGGGCCTTAAGTCCATTGAGAAAGAGTGAAGACCATCAAGATAAAGGCAACTATGAACTTTTTCTTCCAACAATGATCCAACTATGCACCTGGTGAGGCAGTTTGAGGTGAAGGCGGCTCGTACAGGGTGCAGATCCTTAAGAAAGGATGCTGAGAGCTATACACAACAGCTGAGACTACGACTAGAGTCGCAGTACCCACAACCACTTGGGGTTACGGAAACTGGGGACGTACTAGGACAGAAAGAAGATCAGTGGGTGGATTAAGAAACTCAGTCAGAGCAGAGGTTGTGCAAAGATCGAAAGTGAGAGATGGCAAGGGAAGTTAATAGCGGAGAGATGGAGAGATGAGGATGTGGACGAGGAAAGTTTTGCTTGGCTGTCAGATTGGAAAACAGCTCCAATCAAGACTGTGGCGGGACAGCAAGACTTACCTATATCAGCAACTCCTGCCAACTAAGCTATACACCTAGAGGAAGACCAAGACACACACGGATGGTGATGAGAAATGCAGGCACAAGAAAGTATCGCATACATGGTGTCAGGTTGAAACACACTGGTGCAAACCCTGTACCTCGCCAGGCACAATGCAGCACTCAAAATTCTATTCTGACTTTGAGATGCTTAGGGGCTATCAGTTGGCAGACACCATCAAACC
>OX421449.1:42127170-42132170 GCA_949126865.1 Montipora capitata | reverse complement strand
TTCTGTCATTCACGGTTGCCATATTCAGTCTCCAAATTACATAGTACTTTTCCCACTGACACAAATTACACTTCTTTGCTGCATTTGAATACGATCTTGCAAGCCTAACAATCCACCAATGTAGGTTTGCTTTAAGTGCGATGTTGTGACTTCTGCCTGATAGATAATATTCTGCTTGTTGCATTTCCGGTCCATAGGGCAGGACCTTTTCTTACGGCAATTGCAAGTATTGATCTATAGTTTGAAAGGGTTAGCTTGATGACTTGCTAATGAAGGCTTTATTGTGGTCAGAGATAATGACTTTTACATGTACACTGCTCATGCAACAGCTAAGTTTGAGAGTGTTCTGGTTGAAAATTTTGTGCAGAGGATTTGATTTAGGAACGTGTTCGTCTATCAAGGTGAGGAAGCACTTTCCAATGTTGGTTTTGACGCTTTGGTTGCACGCAAAGATTGAACCAGGTGATGTTTCTAGGCCTATTCTTGCGGTGTTTGGTTTGTGGAGTAGGTGTAGGTGAGATTGTAATAATACATGCTACATGTAAGTTGACTATAATTTAAATTAAATGGCAGATTGTTAGGCATGCGAGATTGTATTCAAATGCAGCAAAGGACAGTAATCTGTGTCTGTGGGAAAAGTACCACATTATTTGTAGACCGAATACGGCAACCCTGAACAAGAGAAATGAACTTGTATTGAGTTACAGAAATGCAAAGAAATTCCTTCTAAATAGCATAATCACTTTTGCCTGTAAGATTTATTTTTAGCAGTTTACTGTAAAATTGGTTGTCTTGATTAACTGTTGCAATGCATCCTAACAAATCGCTACTACTTTTTTCAAAATCACTGTAAAACACCACGTATTCCTTCTTTCTGGCAGTTGCCTGATGATTTCTTCGTAACTCAGAGTAGTGCTAAAATAAAACTATTTTTTTACCAAGTTCAAGTCTACAATGTACCTTACCTATCTATTAATAATATATATAATATTATTGCTTTGTACCATAGTTCACTATGAATGAACTAAAAACACAATGGTCAATGAAGCAAAAAAAGATAAGAAAATGTAAAGTTAAAAAAAATTCCACCAAGACATGCTTGCATGCAAGAAACAAAGAGAAATATTAAAACCTTGCAAAAAAGATTTCCTTTTTACATTATGTTAGATGTTTTAGTTATAGCACCATGCAGGACATCTGTTACACAAACCTTCAGTTCAACAGCCTCGCTCCTGCTAGGTTACTATAGCCCAGCAGCCTCTGAACAAGTACATGTAATCAGAAATCATGGGTTTGACGCCTCTAAAGGAGCACTTTGACTTATGCAAATGTCACAACAGAATCAATTCATTGTTTCCAAAATTAACTCGTTTCATTCAAAAAGATGTGGCCACTTGTTAGGAAATAAGTCATAAAATCCAAAATGGTTACCCCCACGAAATTAAAAGCAAAATAAGGCATAATCACACATACATCATTGAGAGTTTTGAAGAATTAGATTCTGTTATAATAATTATAATAATATTACTACAAAGCAGAGGTAGACATCGGCCTTCATATGCAAATTTCATGTTTGTAAAAAATGTTCTTGTTTGAAATAAGATAATAATAATAATAATAATAATAATAATAATAATTTAATAATAATATTACTGTTGTTGTTGTTATTATTATTATTATTATTATTATTATTATTACATTGTATTATCTTATCTCAAAGAAAAGCATTTATATATTTTTTTATTTCAAATAAAAGTAGACAATGTGCATGTGGGCATAACACAATCAAATTGTTTGATTGTTGACTGTGTGCATTAATTTTATAATATTCAACAAGCAAAAAGGAAGAATAATTTGCAGATCTTGTAATCTGTTAAGAGCAGCAACAAAGTGATTAAACATAGCGGTACACAATTAGAGAGATGAATTAAAATAAAACAAGTACAATCTAAAACTACAGAGATATTTTTGCCATTCAAGCCTCTGGCCTTGGTCCTTCTTGTGAACGAATCTCTCTTGATGATTAAAAAAAAAAAATCAAATAATTACCTCCCTGTAGCAACCTGACATTCTTACTTTCATGGAAATATCCCAATGATGTTTAATGACAGTTTCTAGATTAGGTTTACACCCTATTGTGTTTAGAACGGTTCAAAAAGCCTTGAATATGTGTCCTCTTTTTTAAATACAATGATCCAGAAAATTGTGACAAGCAGCATCCATATATGTGCTTTATTCATTTTAACAGTTTGGTTTTGCAATGGAAATTATGTCTTTACAAATAACCTGCTATTGGTGCAGATGTCATTAACTTAAATTATCTTGCATACTTCATAGATAAGATGTGGACAACTCAATTTAATTTGCTCTCCTCCCAGTATAGAATTACCCTTTCATTTGAATTGAACTTGAGGGCCATGCTCTCAATTTGCCGACGTCTTTTTCCTGCCAACCTAAAGGGGATTTCCATTGAAGGTATTTAAACTTACACCTATGGTGAGAGGCATCTGTTAGGATCAATTCGCAATGGCCGTTAAATTGTCTAAATGGAGTCTAAAAAAGGACTTTGAGATCCAGGAAGCGTTTATTCTAGCACTCTAATCCTTCCTGGGATGTTTTTCATTTTTTAAAAACGTTATCCTAATAATCAATATCCAGACGGTTTTGTCTGGATTTCATAATAAGCCCAGACGGATTTTCAGACATCACTCACTGCTCAAAGGGTAAATAGTTTTGGAGAACGAATAAAAGAAAAATACTCCTCTCGTAGCTTGTCATTGGAATCAAAGGTGTTCCCTGATGTAGGAAACAGCCAAAGGAAACACATGCAGCAAGATGGGTTTTAGTGAGCTAATTTGTAAATTCAGACATGGACATGTCGGCGATGGTCAAATAATATTTAAACTCCGCTCGCAAATCTGGATTTATAACAAAGTAACGCAACAATGGCTAGTGCCCAAGGGATCCATGTAAGACATCGACAGATCGAAAAGGCAAAAGAGTGTAGTCTTACCTTCTTCATTACTTGCTCAAGAAGTGCGTAAATCTTGATGGCGTAAATTGGTTTGGAGACAATAGCTTCTGGTTTACTCGTGAAAAAGGAATACAAGGATGACTTAGTAACCTCGCATGAAATAAGGGCCTGTCAATGACCGTGATGTTCAGCGGCTGAGTAACTTTTCAAGATGGCGGCCGATGGTGGACAACAACCGGCTGAAACTGGAGACGATTTTCTGGAAGAAACTCTCTCCAAGCCGATATTTTACTCGCCTGAAGTGGAAGAGGCTATATCACAGGTATGGATGAGTTGCGTGCGCTATGTTTGGGCGTGAACGTGTCTGATTTTGATTGTCAAATTGAGGGTTAAATATTCAATGATACAGATCACCCTGGCTATTGTTTTGACAATCTGGAATGTGGCAAAGCTTGGGTGATTCAAACAAAACCACGTGCATGTTTGTGCCATTTTTCGTTTCGGATTACCTGATTTGTCTTCCTTTTATTTTTCCCACCAGTTTATGTTATTTTTTTCATGATTAAGATTTGGATTCTATTGTATCATTCATATCCTATCGCATTACAAGTCGAGTTAGTTGAGCAACGTCTAACAGTTAGTTCGCCAACGCCTCATATTCAGTTAGCCAAGTCCCCATTTTCCGCCATGTCTTAACTTGTAATTCAATGGGATAATTAAAAAGTTATCACTGTAAATCTGCGACAATTCACCGATCAATGCCTTAATTTGTTTCACCCATGCTCCTTTTTCTGCTGTTTCAACCTCAAATGACCCCTGATGAAAATACTAGCACGATTGTTGAAACCCTTACTTTGTGAGTTTCATTTATTATTCTTCATACTAGACTGATGTGAAATCAATATTGTCTGATTGTCCCATTGCCAGTCCATATCTGACTGATAGGTGACAACCGCAGAGTACAATGCAAAATTTGTTAATGTTTAATGTTTCTTGTAAAACAAGTACAGTACAGAAATAAGAAGCCAAAGCCAGAGGCTTATGGGGTCTACAGACAGACAAATCCTCAAAAGGACCGTCACCAGTGAATGTACCATGCCGCCTAATCGCCTAATCACGTGCTGTAATGATAATTATCATTGATATTTTGAGTATCAGCTTTCATTGGTATGCCATTGTAGATCCTGTTGACATTCTTGCATGTTACCTAAAACCTGCTATTATGCTTCCACCTTGAAATGTCACTGATCTACACAGCTGCTGCAAAGGGATGTATGTCCCCAGTAGCTCTAAATATTTAGTAGGTATATTGACAGTTGCTGTGTTTAAGAGAGATATGGTCTTAGAATTTAATGTGGTACAGTTTATTCTATATCTGAAACCCTTACATATATATTTAACTTTCGAGATAAAATTAATTGTTGTAAATACTATTATTATCAGGTTTTTAAAAGTGATGACCCTTTGGACAGCAAGGACTTCAATCCTGTGGACTACATTAATACTGTTTTTCCTACCGAGCAGGTTTATTGTTATTATCATAAAATGAATATTAATATTCTGTTTGTAATTTAACTTAGTAATAATTCACATCAGACAAGTACTCAATAAGTTTAATTAATTACGCATAAATTATTTAGTACATGTATAATGATAAGGTTAGCATTAGTTTTAGGATTGCTCTTCGGTCACAGTTTATCGTAATGAATGGAGCTTGAAGATGCTTAATGACATTTTTTCACTTGAAAATTAGAATGGGTTTAATTTTCAAGTAAAGTAGATGGGAAAGTGATGACTTTCTAATGCTTATCAAAATTGGCTGGCATCTCATTTCATGCATATCTGGACATAATAATAATAATTATTATCATTTAATTTATAAGCGAAGGGTAACAACTTGACACTTGTGTCCAGAAATGGACCTAATTAGATGCACGCCCAATTTTGTTATGATCCCACACTAAGACTGAAGGAATATTGTTTCCAAAGGATCTTGATATCAGCAGGCAAGTCAGAAATTTCCTAC
>OX421449.1:42107170-42122170 GCA_949126865.1 Montipora capitata | reverse complement strand
TTATAAGTGCAGCTTAGAATAAAATTTGAACCAGGGACTACATAACTTAGATCAAATTCAACGAGTGGTTACTGAACAGGTCTTGAACTCTGAATCCCTGGATTTCAAGGCAAGTACCCTAACCACTGGGCCACATGGCTTCCTTTGTAAAAATTTGGAGGTACATGTACATGTACTGATACTCAGTGTCTATAATAGACAATTATTTAAATTGTCCAGTTAAGTGCATTAGGATTACCTCTACACTTCATTTATACTCCCACATTTCTTATATACATGTATAGATTCCTTTCATTCATTGAGTCCTTTCACAGGAACAAATGAGGCCAACAAATTGACCTGCTCCCATCTTTGTGGCTTCATAGCTCAGTTGGTAGCGCATTGCAACAGCATCGCAGATGTCATTAATTTTGTTCTTCTCCCTTTTGTCTATAAGACACAATTGCTTGAATTATTCATTGAAGCGTAATGATGACTTCGACATTTCGTCAAAACATGTAAACCGCACTTCTAATAATTATTACATGTAATGACTGGTAATCAAAGATAGAACATTCGTTTCTCTGTAACTCTGAGTTTCTTGCGGCTTACGCCACGATCATCAGACTGTTTTTATTTCGACGAAAAACATGCCGTTTATGAAAAGGGTTTTGGTGAATAATAATTAACAAGTGAACCAATGATAATAGAGGGAGGCACAATAGGCTTACTGTTCATTGGTTTCGCAGGTAATACTTGTTTTTGTGGCAGCACTTTGAAATTATTTCGGATCGTTTGTTTATCAAGGTAGATTTGTCTGCTCTGATAATAACGAATTTCTCAGCAAGGCAGAGGTTGCAATTTCTTGATTTCCCATTGTAAGCAGTTTTGTGAATGGCTGACCACCAAAGGGATTAGGGGGTGTTAGAGTACTTCAGTTTCCATATGTGCTTGGAAAGCTTTGTGCTGTTGGCGTAGGCTTTGTTTCGGAACGAAAGGGAGTGCTGTGTGAATCTTTGTTTAAAGGTTCCTTCAGTTAGGCCGATGTAATTCTTGCCCTACTTGTTCTTGTTTGTGGTGACATTTGTGTTGTAAATTAGGGAGGAAATGAGGCAGTTGTTGTATAAGGGGAAGGTTTGTTTGTTTTTGCAGTTGCACTTGCAATCTTGGGTGGTCAGGGAGGGGTTTAGGATTTTTCGGTTGTGCTTCTTGAAGATGGTTTCCATATTGTCCATGCAACCGTAGCTGATTGTGTTTTTGTTACAGATTTTGTAGTATATGCTTCCAGTCCGCTGGGGGTAAATTGATCATTGTAAAGCGCCTTTGAGACGTTGTGATAAGGGCGCTATATAAATGCACCACTTTACTTTTACTTTACTTGTGGGATCTGGGAAAGTGTTTCTGGACGAGTGTGAGAAAGGTCTTACCGACATTAGATTAGACACCTTTGCTGAAGGGAGGATTGAACCAGATTATCTGCCTTCTTCTGTTTGCATGATTGGGATGATGAGAGGGAGAAGGTGTGGCTGAAGATGGGTGCTGTACCCACTGGACTTCAGTGCGTTCTCGTATTTGGGTTTCGTTTTATTGAAGGCTTCTTTGTCAAGGAAGAGATCACAGATTTGCTGGTTGATAAATTGCAGAAGGTGCTTGATGATGGAAGGTGGGTGGTTGGATTTGGCGTGGATGTTTAGAGGTTCGTTGTTTGGTTTCCTGTAGGGTTAGAATGTTCCCTTAGTTAGGTTGAGTGAGATGTCAAGGAAGTCAACTATTTTGAGTTTGCTTTTAATTGAGATAGATAGGCCATGCTGCTTGAAGTGGCTTGTTGTTGTTCTCCTGAAGTGGTCTGCTTCGGGACCTAACACGTTCTTTAGGCCGTTGTCTCTGTATTGGCTGATGTTGGAATTGCCGGTCTTTTTGCTGAGAGTGTCCAGGATTAAAAGCCCTACGAGTTCACATATTTCAGCTCCGTTGTACAGCTGTAGCTCCCCATGGTGACATCGAACATGTTGTCGTTTGCTTTCTTTTGCCAGGCGGTGTTGTTGTCGAAGTGCAGGGATCTTCGGCAATGCATGATGATGTTGATGTCTTTGTCAGAGATTGTAGGAGGGGTTCTGTGATAGAGGGGTAGAAGTTGTCAATGTCGAAGAAAGTGAACGAGTGCTTGTGTTTATCGGGGATGCTGCTGAACCATTAAATGCCATTTTTCCATTGATCCAGGGAAGTTTGCTGTAGGATGCGGTTAGTATTAAACTTTACTGAGGTCACTCTCTTTTATGGTCTTTTAGAGTCATGTGATAAAAGCTTGTCTGGCTGAGAAGTGTGAGAAAATTATTTTAGTTGATAGTTAGTGTTGTTTTAGTTTGATAGTTAATGTTGCCGTTCATGTGGTTCTGGAAGGCACAGATTGTACAATTAAAAGTTGTACAATTAACAATTCACGGTTTGTGTGTACTCTTTTTCAGGGGTCTGGATGAAGAAATAAGAACTGTCGTCAGGGGACAGACCAATATTGGCCATGAAGGAAGACAGGTCAGGGAACTGTACATGTTCCATCAGCCCCACATTCTCATGCACTGTGACAAATATTCTGTCTACTGCTCAATTAGACTTCTAAAAAAATTGATTAATAATTTACTAATCAAGGCTGCTGCCTAAGAAAAATTTTCCGCAGCCCTTTGGGCTTCCAACATTAAAAGTTAGTAGCCTGAGTCATTTTTTTCAAGAGCCCAGAAATAATTCATTAAAAGTGAGGATGAATCACCTTGTGATAAGTTAGGTACCCGTTTGGGCTACTCGTTCAGAAATTTGGTCACCTGCGCTCGCAAGTAAGGCGCCCCAGGCGACTGGGCGGCCGTTAGGCAGCAGCCTTGCTAATATGTAAATATATTAATTAAATAATTAACCCTAACCCAAACCTACCCCTAACCCCACTAATATTGTGCATTGTAAGGCATTTTAACGGGAAAGAAAGTCAGAAATCGTATATAAATCAAAGTAAAATTAATCTGCATCACATTTTATGAATAATTTATTGATGAAATAAAATAGTTATTTTGCTTTTTCTTCATGGGTTACTAATAAGATGAATTAATTTAATTTATCTGCAGGCCCTTGATGAAGCCAAAGAAGCCATTCATCAGTTGTTTGCAAAAATTATTGATATAAAAGAGAAAGCTGATAAATCTGAACAAATGGTAAAGTCTCTAATTCACAATGACTGGTTTATGGAACTCACTGCAAAATCACTCCACAAGTTACAGTACATGTATTTTCTTGGGTATAAGATGCAGCATTTTTACAAAGAAAAGTCAACTTTTGTCCCTGAAGTGCTACTATGATCATATTTTTATCCCTTGAATTTTTAGGTTTATCACATAGAATTTCATGAAAGGTTAAAAACGTGGTTTACCGTTTGGAAATATCTGCATTGGTTCCGGAGATATTAAAGTTTGAAAAATATGTAAAATATGCAAATGAGAGGACTGATGATGTCATATTCACTCAACCCAATATAACACCAAGTAAAAAAATAGAGCTATCTCGGTCAATTTGAAGCAGAAACCATTGAAACTTGGTAGGCTAATAGTTTTACAGGCAACACATCTACTGCTATAAAGAAATTAGTTACCATGGCAACTCACTCTTTTCCATTGTCCTCCAACCTGATTTCAATATTTTTTGGTGATCTTAAGCTAGAAAAACATTTAACAAGGCCACAAACATGACCTAACATATTGATATGCTTGCTGGATCATGCAGATTAAGCACCATTGGCAAATATCAAAATAGAACGCCAAAAGTGGCCAGCAAAGCCTTTAATATCAGGGAGGTCTGGATCCCAGTATGTTGCCATGGTAACAAAACTGGCGTGCTCATATTGCGGAGCAAAGGAACTAGAATCTTACTGCAAAGAATCAAGCATATCTGATAAAAATTGGCAGACATATCTTTTTTCATTCTATTTGATCAAAATTCGGTTGAGTTTACGATGTCATCACTTGGCTAATTTGCATATTTTAAAAACTTGAATATCTCTGTAACAAAAAGAGATACTTGTTCTTGTGCAGACTACTTGTTCATGTCTTAAAAATATCGGCTTAGATAGGAAAGATGCGAATTTTGTCATATTAGCACTTTATTTCTTATAATTTATTAAGCCCATTGCAGTGATCAATGCTCTTTTTCCCCGTAAGATGGACACATGTGAATATTGCTCTGTCTAATGCTAGTAGGTTTAGTAGGTTTTACTCTGCCTAATGCCAGAGATATAGATCTACAATGTATGTCCACTCAAAAGCTATGTCCCTTTTAACCCTTTTCTTCGCGAGGGTAGCTATTGTAGATTTTACTCTGTCCAATGCTGGACGATTTTAGTCGTCATTGAGGAACTGAAAAAGGCAGGTACAAAAGTCGAACTGGATCAACTTGAATCTCACCTCAGATTGATCTCAAAAAATGATAAGGCCTTGAGAAATCACCCTAACCCTAATCTTTTAGCTAACCTCGGTGAAATTGGGGCAAATGTCAAATAGTTTTGGCTTACAAAACCGTCTTTCATTCGATCCGAGGTAAGCGATCTGAGTTGATTCAGTCCGGCTTTTGTACCTGCCCAGCTGAAAAGGGTTAGCTGTAGCAACATCAAGGTTGACTAAAAAAATAATGATGACATCCCCCTTAACCTATTGACCCCTGGGAGTGAGACTTGACTGTCTAATGCGACAACTCGGGGTGTCCTCATTTGAGGTGTCAATGGATTATTAAATTAAAAAGAGGGTTTGTTTGCACTGGCCAAAACAAAGTTTTTGTATTTCGTGAATCAGTGACACGTGGCAATTGCTGTTTCACTGACTTCTTTTCTAAAACAGCAGAGCCCAGTACTTCAGGTTTTTCATTGTTACTTGTAAAATTAGCAAATTTTCTTTGACCTTGATTTTTTTTTTTCAAAAAAGATGCCTGTTCAATAACATTGACCATTTTAAAGCACAGCAGCTTGTTTTGATGTCCCTTTTCTATTCATTTGAGATAACTTAAAGTTTGGTTTCTGTGTAGCTCTTGATTGCTTTTAATTTTGATTTGCTATGATGACCCCTCGGTGAAAGTCTGAACCCTAAATCAATCAAATGATTTTTCAATGTGGTCTCTAAAATAATGAGATATTTGTACAATCGTTAAACGCACATACATCATTAAATTTTACATGCAAAAAAATAGTATTCTTCTTCAGTAATACAGCACACAGATTGTTGTGGACTTACATACAAACTTGTATTATGCTGGAAGTGTCGTAGGGATGTGAATCTTACTATCTGTTGCAAGCATTAAAACTGCAGGGAGGGTGATGTTGCGTACCCTCAGGATCTCTCTCTTTGTCTTTGTATTCAGGTCTTTTGTGCATCCTCTTGTCTTATATCCTGACACTTTGGTATTGTATGCTTTCTGAGCTGGTTGGTGTCCATTTTCATTAGGTGCCCAAACCACTTAATCCTCTGTCCATCCAAGTGGCAGCAGATTGGCGCTGCCCCTTCCATTTCTCTGATCTTGTTGACAACCAATTTATAGAAACATTCTCTTTTGCAGCTGCTAATTTTGCACTCTAGCCTTTTTGTGAGTGATCCTGTTTGGCCTTGGTATGTTAAGATAGGGATAACAATAATTTAAAAATAATCAAAACTCAATTATTATTGATAATAATTATTGAGTTGATGACCTTAAGTTTGCTTTTGTTTCCATGGGGATGCTGGCATGTGTGAGAAGTGGGGCTTCTAGGAAGTTTATCTCATTAGTTTTCTGTTTCCTTCAGTTGTTTCTTGGTCAATCTCTCCCAAGACGCCCATCCTCTGTTAAGATGCTGTCAGCCGTAACAATCATTAAAATTTTTCCAGACCCTGAAAGGTGTGGAACAAAACCCTCCTCCACTGCATCTCAACCTACACTCTGTCTCAAACCTATCTGGCATTTACAGTTGTACTGCTTATTTCTGTAGGTAAAAGAAATAACAAGAGATATAAAACAGCTGGATAATGCAAAAAGACATCTAACAAGCTCCATAACCACTTTGAACCACCTTCACATGTTGGTTGGTGGCGTAGACACTCTGATGTAAGTAACAAGCATTATAAATAATTATTTTTGAAAGATTGTAAAAATTGTTTCAAACTTGTCATGGGAGACCATAACGTGGTGGACAAATGACTGCATTACTTCAATATGTAGTCAAGCTCATAAAATCTTAAAAATCCACCTCTGCTCTTTGAAATTGTTGTGCTCATTACAAACAAGGACACATGGTGCAGCATGGTTGTTAGGACCACGTGCTGCCACTCTCCACAGGAGCACCCTGAAAAAGGAGGGTTGTCCAATACACACAAACAGAGTCGGGTCGACTTTTTGGTGAAGACAACGTGTTAAGTGGAAGTCGGGTCGTGGTGTTTGCGGAAGTAAAGTAACAGGAAGTTGCTATTTGAAAGAGGGCTCGAGGAACTTTCAAAAAATGTTGATGGGTCGTGGCGACCCGTCTAGTTCGCGATGAGCCGCCATTTGAAAAGTTGACCCGACTTTTGGAAATGTCAGGTGGTGACGTGTTTGTGAATTACAATTCAGGCGATGAGGCCGTCTGAAAATGGTGACAGGTTGTGACGACCTGTCTAGTTCATGACGAGCCATCATGTGAAAGTTGACCTTACTATTGGAAATGTCAGGTGGTGAGAGACTAAAAAATTCGTGTATGAAAATGTTGACGGGTCGTGACGACCCGTCTAGTTTGTGACGGGCCATCATTTGAAAAGTCCACCCGACTGTTGGAAATGTCAGGTGTTGAGCGACTTAGAAAAAAACTGTAACAAAAAAAACTTGTTTGTGAAATGCAGTGGAGACAGTGAGGCCGTCTGAAAATGGTGACAGGTCATGACGACCCGTCTAGTTCATGACGAGCCATCATTTGACAAGTTGACCTGACTTTTGGAAATGTCAGGTGGTGAGAGACTTAGAAAAAAAAACTGTCGAAGAGAAGTGTGGTTTAGGATTTTTTAACAGTATGGTCACTCCAGGGCTTATGAAAAGCAAGTTTTAGTGGCAATATTGGTTAAGTACCATGTGTGTTGGGAAATAATAATTCCACTTGTTTAATATCGTGTTGCAGTACGAATGCATTAATGAGGTGAGTATTACTATTAATTATAGTGCGCACTCGTTTTTATTTGGTCAGTCAATTTGTCATCGAGGTGAATGGTTGAAATTGTGTGAGACAGAAATACCTATGGTATAAATTTTCAGAAATGTAAGGATAACTCTTTTCAGTTACGATAAATTTTGCCACTTCACTTTAGTCCTGCATCATTTGTTTCACGTAATTTTAATCCACCGGGACACCGTTGTTTCTTTTTTAAATATTTATGTTAGTCTTTTGCGATTGTCGCATAATATTGAAGTGCACGACATGATAGTAAAAAGTGCTGCGGCTGTCAGCTTACAAACTTTAAGGTGGCTGCAAACGAATTTGGCAGGACTGTGTTGTAGGTTTGTTATTGTGTTTGATCCCCTGGGAGTGATGTGTTAAAGTCATGAAATGAATTGTGATGATGCGTTCTTCCAGCAGATTGGGATCCCGTTTTTCATGAAGAGTTTAAATCTGTTAACGACTTCGATGCGTTTTGGTGATTACTATTGGCCAATAGTTCTGAAGAATTTTGCTTTTGTAGCAGTAGTGCTGGTTTATAAACATTTATTTGTGGAGGTTCTGTAACGTGAATGCATAATTTCTTGCGGCCCGACAGGGGCTGGAAATTGTGGGCCGTTGGTTGTACATGTATGTATATTGGTCGTATGTGTTTTAATGAGTAGTTGTGTGGAAGGGGTGTTTTCAAGGTAAAAGTAGCTCTTAGAATTTGTATATAGTATATATAAGGTAGTAGAATTTTAAGTCTGACTTTCCAAATTAAAAATACAAAAAGTCATTGGGATACGGTGTTGGTGCTGGTGACTTTGTTAGCTGGAAGTAACTAAAAATGCTGCTATAATCGTCACTTTTTGCTTAGATAGGAGCTAATGATTTTGCAAACTTTTATCAAATATCAAATATCATTGCTTCTGTGTGAAGGATGGAATTGTTGGAAAAGAATTTGCTCAGCATTTCATTACTGTGTTAGCAGCCACTTTCTCGTTGCAATATCATAGGGGTTGTTCTTCTTACACAGTAAGTGTTTTTAAAGTAACACTTTGCATTGGGAATTGAAGAATTTGAAACAGTCAATGTGTTTGCGCGTAACCCACCCTGACAACATGCTTCTGAGAAACAGAAATAATGACGGACTCTAATAGCACTCCGAAATGATGAATGCCTCATTCTTTAAAGCATAGCAAAATCGCTGCACGTGCTTCCTCCAACCTTCCAGGCATAGCAAAAATCACTGCAAGCTTCCTAGAAGCATCCAAAATTATTGGTCAATGTCTTGTTTGTTCGTAGCAAAATTAATACCCCAGGTGACAACATGCTGCTGCTCAGAAATGTTGTATGCCTCATTCTCTAAGAGTTTCGGCTAAAATACCATTACGTGCGTGAATAACTATGAACGTTGTCCAGGATAGCACTTACAAATTTACAAATGTTGTCAGAGTTTTAATGTCACTACGAACACGAATGAACAAAATATTCACCCATTTGTAAGTGCTATTCTGTACAGTGTTTATAGTGATGTTGTTCATGCACATATGGGTATTTAAGCCTCCACTCTTTGAGAACAAGGCATACAACATTCCTCAGCAGCATGTTTTTAGGGTATTAATTTCGCTAGCAACAAACTTAACATTTGCAACATTTGTAAATTTGTGGGTGGCATTGTGGACAACCTTTATACAATCATGTAGTTGTTCATGCACGTATTGGTATTTTAGCCGCCACTCTTTGAAAACGAGGCATACAACATTTCTGAGCAGCACATTAATTTTGCTACGAACAGATTCGCCTTTTTTGGATGCTTTTAGGAAGCGTGCAGTGATTTCTCTACGCTTTGATGCTTTTAGGAAGTATGCGGTGATTTTGCTATGCTTCAAGAACAAAGCATTTAACATTTCGTAGCACTATTACAGTCAGTCATTATTTCTGTTTCTGAGCAGCATGTTGTCAGGCTATTAAGGACACATTCGTAACATTTGTGAATGCTATTCTAGTCATTGTTTATAATTGTCTATGCGAAGAGAAGAAGAAGAGAGGTATACCAGAGGTAATGGTGAGAGCAGTGATGAGTTTGTATGAATTCAAGGTGCAAAGACAAGAGTCAGAGTTGGGCTAGAGTTGTCCGAGGAGCTTGAGGTGAAAGTTGGTGTGCACCAACTGATTGACGTGGTTACGAAGAGTGTGAGAAATGGTTTGATGAGTGAGATGTTGTAAGCGGATGACTTGGTGTTGACGAGCGAAACGATGGAGGGACTGAGGGAGAAGTTCTGGAAATGGAAGGAGGCATTTGAGAGCAAGGGGCTGAAGGTGAACCTTGGGAAGACAAAAGTGGTAGTGAGTGGGGCAGAAGGTGAAATGTCTGTGAGTAATGGCAAATGTAATGGTCTGTGAGTAATGGCAAATTCAGTGTTGTGTGTGAAATGCGGGAAATGGATCCATGGCAGATGTGTGAAAGTAAAGAGGGTGACCCAGAGGTTGGGGAGAGATTTTGTGTGTGGAAGATGCAAGAAGCAAGTTGATGGATTAGTGGAACCGGTGGAGGAGTTGTGTGAAGAGGTGGAAACAGTGAGAGGTTTCTGTTATTTGGGGGATAGGGTGAATGCAAGTGGTGGTTGTGAGGCAGCTGTGACAGCAAGAGCAAGAATTGGCTGGGTGAAGTTCAGGGAATATGGAGAGTTGCTTAACTCAAAAAAGGTTCTCGCTGAAGATGAAAGGAATGGTTTATCGGAGTTACGTAAGATTGGCAATGTTATATGGGAGTGAGACATGGTGTCTGAGGGAAAATGAGATGGCAATTTTGAGAAGGACCGAGAGAGCAATGTGTGGTGCAAAACTGATGGAGAAGAAGAGGACAGAGGACCTAATGGAGATGATAGGATTGAAGGAAACAGTGGTTCAGATGGCAAAGGCGAATGGAGTGAGAACGGGCATGTGTTGAGGGGGGATGATGGGCATTTTCTGAGAAAAGCGTTGGAGTTTGAAGTGAAGGGCAAGAGGAAGCGAGGATGACCAAAGAAGACGTGGAAGACGCAAGTGGAGAAGGAGAGCAAGAGTGTTGGATTGGAGAAAAAGGATGCCATGAATCGAGCGAGATGGAGAGTGGGAGTTAGAGAGATTGCTGCCAAAGTGAGGTAAATCCAGCCACCCCCGTCTATGGGGATAAACCTGGATCAAAATTGATGATGATGTATATCGATATTTTAGTCGCTACTCTTTGAGAACAAAGCATACAACATTTTTGAGCAGCACTGCCACCTGTGTTCATTGAAGTTTTTGTCTTTTTCTCACCACCTGACACTTCCAATAGTCGGGTTGACTTTTCAAATAACGGGTCGTCACAACCTGATCAGATCATCACGATAAGTCAAGATATATGAAGCTGCCCCAGGCAGTTTGACTTCTGGCATTAAAGCTTAGTTCCTTTTTAAACTTCACAACCTGACATCCGGTGAGTCGGGGCATCAACAGCAATTGACGACCCAACTCAGTTCATGTATATTGGACATGTGTAGAGGAGCCAAGAGACTTTTTACCACAATTGCTTGTAATCTCGCAATCTGATTGGCTAATTTGCCATTGACGATGAGAGTCTAGACTACGCTGTACGCGTCATGCTCGCGTCATTTTGTCACGCAGTGTAATAGCCAATCAGGAACGCTCATTTTGGAAAATAAACCAATCATATTGCGAGCAAGTTATAGACAACGCTTGCTCTTTCTTTGAGTCATGATTTTGGTCACGCTCTGAAATAAAAACTTTCTTTGGCATTGAATAATTATTGTGGTAAAAAACAAATCAAAAGTGGTTCAGCGTTGTCTGTACTCTTATCGAGGACGATATTCGTCATCACAGTGGTCAAAATTTGTTATGGACTCACAAGGCGCAGCCTCGTGAGTCCACAACATTTTGACTAGTGTGATGACGAATATCGTTGTCGATAAGAGTACAGACAACACTGAACCATTTTCGATTTGTTAAAGAACCAACGAACTTGTAAACTGTTGCACTTAACCCATTGACTTTTCCCCTCCCCCATTGATGAGAAAAATCCTCTGGCGTTAGACAGACTAAAATCTATGAAGTCTTGCTCCCAGAGGTCAATGGGTTAATGTAATACTGCTTTGACTGCGTAGTGTCTTTCTGACACAATAATTAAATTTGTTTGCATCATTTATTTCTCTTGCTTTATTCATAGGAATCTAACAAGAAAGCGACATTATGGAGAGGTGGCTAATCTGCTTCAAGGTGTTCTTAATGTCCTTGAACACTTTAAGAAGTACTTTGGAATCACGCAGATTCGACAGCTTGCTGACAAGTGGGTGTTTCTTGTCTTCCCATACACAGCAGCGAAATTTCTTAGTCATAGTGAATAATTCATTTATTTGCCTTCTCTGCTAGATAGCAGAGGTCTCTTTAGTTTCTTTAGTTTGCTGAGCTGACGAGTATGGCAAAAGAAACTGATGCCATGGGTCAAAATTCGCTATGTTGAGCATGCACAGCAACGATGTAGCGACCAAATCCCCACGTGATATTTCATGTTGTGTGAGCTCACTTTAATAACAACGGCGGAATTACTGTAAAGGAATGGGCAAGACACAGTGGCCTCAAGTTACAGTCAGCAAACATATCATGGCGCATGCAATTTGAAGAGTGCTGTCCAAGGTTGTGGATGGCTGTTGGATCAAAGTGAATTTCGAGCCATGGTAGTGGTACATGTATCTTTTCCTATACTCATCAGCCCAGCAAACACAAGAGAATTTATACCTCTGCTAGCATGGAATTATTTGCCTGGTTCAAAATCAATGTAATTACAGCACATGTACAAGACGAAGTCAGCAATGAGAGAGTATTATTTTTGTTGTTTTGCTTTCAGAGTCAAACAAATACAGAATGAACTTGGAACTCAGATATTGGCAGATTTTGAAGATGCCTTGTCAGTTAAAGGTGTTAAGGTAACTGAAGTTTTGACATTTTTGTAAGTGTTTAGCTCAGTCTGCAGTTGGCTATCACAAGAGTAGAGCTTCCAATCTTGCATGAGAATATTACCACCTGAAGTTCATACTGTGTCATTCAGTGATTTTTTGTACTTAGCAATTACAATGATAGAAATCATACTGGTACATGTAACTTATTTTTATATCCTCACATTTTGAAACCTGTATTTTGTTATTTCTTTGTATATGTCATTGAGTGAAACTTCATGACAGTACAGTTGAACCGTAATTTTCTGGACCTCAATTATCCAGACTTTTCTCTGGTCCCAATTTTGTCGTGAATAGTTATTAGTTATGATTAAGAACCGTAGCCATATTCTTTTTAGAACTACAGCATTGAAAAACGATCCGTTCTTTCGATAAAAGATAAAAAGTGCATGTATATAATTTTGCGGTTAGATAAAGGAGAAAAAGGAACCAATTTGTCAGCTAAATATCATTAGTAAGCAGCAGATATCTGATATCTACAAGAACAAGGAAAAGATCATGAAGTTTGCAACACGTGTACAGGTATTCACAATGGACAGTGAAGATGTAGACCATTATTGTTTTCCAAACGATTTGTAAATATTTTCTTTCATGATTAAATGTTGCTTTCTTAATTTAATCAGTTTTTGTTCCTCATTAATATATATTCATATTCTCAATTATCTGGAGAATTTCGTCTAGTCCCAACGAGTCCGGATAATCGAGGTTCGACTGTTACAGTAGTAATTAAAAGTACATGTACTGCTTCATTGGGTGAAGTGACAACTGAAAAATCAGATTGCTAGGCAGGGTCCTCCATATCCTGCCTAGGACCCTTATTTTTCAGTTGTCCTTTCACCTGTTGAAGCAACTAGTTTACTATCTTTGTCACTGGCACATGCCATCATACCTGCACCATCTATAGTTTATGACAAGTAGTTTGAAAACATCATAATGTCAGTGTCCCTGTCTTCCTTATCATCTTTATCATCCTCCTCCTCCTTCTGCTCCTCCCTTCCACACAAAGATCAAACCATTTGCAAATATCAAAGTTATGCACTTTTCTTATTCATTTATTTATTTAATCACTTTCACCACAACAGAGAAACAGGCTGTGGTGGAGGTCGCAGAACAGAGTGAGGCTCCAAATTAAGTGCGCCCTTTTACCCTCCCAATCATGATACACAACAGAAGACGAGGTTTCTTCTTGAGACCCTAAGAGGAAGTTGAACCCTGATATAGGTGGTTTTAGTTTACTTGACAAATGCAGGGTGTTGCAAAGGATGTAGGCACAAATCCCACCTGTAGAACTCTCTGATTTTTCAGAAATTTAGCCTATTAACTTTTTCTCTAAGTCACTAGCAGAATACTCCAAAAGGCAGATTGTTATTCTTTTGTGTAAACCCCTTCAATTCAATTATAATATTTTTATAGAATATTCATTAATTTTGTATTCATAAATAATATATTTACCAATATACAGTATAATCCTTTCTAAAGCCACCAGCAGGACCCAACTCACAGTTAGCTGAAGCTTGCCAGGTGGTTAATGTGTTGGATCCCAAAGTAAAGTAAGTCAGATGGCAACACACTCTTTTTGAAGGGTTTAGTGCACCAAATAAGTGATGAATCCTTAAGTACATGTAACCAAGGCTCTCTCTTGGTGACAATGTAGGGTCTATAATTACCGGTATGGGGAAAGGCTAGAAATTTGTAAGAAACTGTGAATCAAAATCATGAAACTTACCAAATGGCTTGTCATAGTTGCCCTTAATACTTACACAGAGCTAATCAGAAAAATAGGGGTAAACTTCACCTTCCATACAAGGAAAAATGGAAAAGTACTGGAGGAAGCTGACACCACCTTCTCAGCTCCAATTGACCCAAATCCAGTGGAGTTTTCTTTCACGAAAACCGAATCCAATCAGTAAATAAACACATCTGGCTCATGGAATAAAAAGAGGCCCAATACTCTGAAAGCACTTAAGCCTCTCCAGCTAGCTGAGTGAAGACAGTAGGCTCCATGAAACTCGTACATCGACCCTCCAAAATGACTGTTGGTATTTTGTGGGGATCACAACCCGGTCAGTTTTAAAATGACTGTAAAACTTGGGGCACCTGTTGACGAGTAAACTAAGAGCCTTGTCATTGGCAGGGAACATAGTTTACTTATCATCCACCAGGCACCCCAAGTTTAAGTTGGGGGAAACTAGAGCCACTTCAGCCTTGCTGGTTGTGGTTGGACTAGTTGATGCCAATGGAACATGAACAAAGCAAAAAAAAAAAAAGAACATGATCTTAGGTATAATTCTGACAAACATTGATCGTTTGTGAATGCGAACAAAATGTCACACCAACTTTCCATGTCCACAACTAGACCATACAGGGCCATATTTTCATTCTTATTCAGGGTCATATTTTCATTCTTATTCTGTCTTACAGAATCCCACTTAATCAGACAGCTTTCTTTTATCACTCAGTAGCTCTGTTCAGTGCACAAGAGCAATATGGGAAAGGACAAAGGGTGTTTGAGTCTGGTACATTTAATATTTGATAAAATGCAGATGGATGTTGGGAATCGTGAGCTCATTGTTTGATTAGCAGGGTTGACCCGAACAAAATTAATAGTTGTAAACGTTTTTATTGAGCTTATGGTATTTGAATCAGTTAACACCCACCATTCTTGGGCCCAACAAGTTTGATGATGATTTCATGGTTTGAAAACTGTAACCTCTTCAAGGCAGATTTTTCTTCTTCTATAGAAACGAGTTGCTTTCTTGGTTTGTCAAACTTCAATTAGCAGAATATCAAAAATTGTTCAGTGAAACATTTGAGGTAAGTGTTTAAAACATTCTTTTTGCTACCGGTATTCCTTCAAAAAACCTA
>OX421449.1:42082170-42102170 GCA_949126865.1 Montipora capitata | reverse complement strand
CTTAGATGTTTTGATCAACAATGGCACTCATTTTCCTGTCACTAGTGTTTACCGTAAGAAAACCTTTACGGGCCTTTTGACTAATTACTTTAGTTTTACATCGCGTTCTTACAAACTGGGTCTTATTCGCACGCTTGTTGACAGAACCTACAAGATCAACAACACTTGGTTGGGTTTTCACGAGGACATCACGAAGCTTACCAAAATCCTTCAGAAGAATCTTTTTCCAGTCCATCTAGTGGAAAATATTATTAATCGCTACCTCACACGTACTCGCCATGGCTGTAATCCCCCGGCTTCCGTCTCTGACACTATACGTACCTTTTACTTTAAATTACCTTATATTGGTCCTTTTTCTTTTATCACGCAGAAAAAGGTTCACCTTTTTGCTAAACGTTATTGTAATAATATTGATATTAAGTTAGTTTTCTCATCATTTAAAATCGGCAACATGTTCAGTGTGAAGGATCCTGTCCCTAGTGGGCTCCATGCGGGTGTGGTATACAAGTTTTTGTGTGCGGGCTGTAGTGCCTGCTATGTCGGCAAAAGTACCCTGCATTTTTTTGCGCGCGTACGTGAGCACACTTTCAGTGATAGGACCTCGCACGTCTTCAAACATCTACAGAATTCTGAGCATTGCCGCACTTTGTGCTCTAATGATTGTTTTGGCATCCTAGATCACGCTTCTACCACCTTCCAGCTTAAGATAAAAGAAGCCATTCATATTCAATGGGAGAAACCTACACTTAATCATCAACTTTATCATGTTAATTTAAAACTTTCTTTGTAATCTTTTACATTGTCATGTGTCCTTACAGCGAATTAGCATTTTGGTTCACACTATATATTCAACTCTGTACTTTGTAATTTAAACTGAAGATGGCAGAAGTTTCTGTCGAAACATGTTTTTAAATTTAAAAAGTGTTGTGTTGTTTCTTAAAATATTGTGGGATATAGCGTTAAAATTTTTCTCGAATTACGTCACCAGATCACCTGGTGGTACTAAGGGAATTTTAATCCATTCATGCACTCCTCAGGCACTGTAGTAGGATACCCCCAGTTGATGAGTAAAATCTCTGGTGTTAGAGTAAAATCTGTAAAGTCTCACTCCCAGATGTGTGTGGGTTAAGGAAATGAAAGCCAGTGAAATAGGCCTTTTGCAACAATTGGTCACATGACCACTTTTTCACAGACACAACTGATTCTGCTGAGTACATGAAATTATTTTTCCGGAAATAAAAGGAGCAGCTTAAAAGTTACTACCATGCCCATTTTCGTAAGTATTGTCTTTTAAACTGGCCAGGTGTTTTGACAGTTGAAAGAAAGTATAAGGACTTGTGTGGGAAACGGATGATTTGCCCTCCAGTCACGCTTCAATGATTTTCATACAAATCCTTGTATTTTTCTAAGTTTTCAAACTGCTATTAATTCTTTTTTTCGTGGATTGACAGTCTGAAAATTTCCACCCTTGAACTTTTATTCTCACTTATTTTACCCTTGGTAAGAATAGGAATCTTAGCTCCGTTTCTGGCGCTTAATTATGGAAAATTCCATTGGAGGGCAAAAGCTTTTCGTTCATGAACAAAAGTATGGAATTTCCAAGTGCTTAAATGATCACAAAATCATTACCTTATGTATTTCTCTGAAAATTTGTATTCTGGATAAGTCAATCATGGTCTTTCCATTTCTGGAGTTTATAAAGCCTGAGCTGCAAGTTCACCAGTTATGAATTATGTGACCAATTTGTTGCAAAGGGCCTGTTATCTCAATTGAGTCACTCAGATTTTAGTTAGAGTCTACTGTTTCAAGCTGTAGGTTTGTTTTTGTTGTTTGCTTGCTGTAGTCATACATGTAGTTAAGAAGGATCACATGTTTCAAGCTGTACATATATTTGGTATCAAGTTTTCAGTTGGAATGTTTTTGGTTCGAGAAGGTGAAGCATGTTCCAAAGTGTGTGTTGTGACCATGCTGTGAAACAATTATCAGTTGAACATCATCACTGACCGTGAAAGGATTGTGATTAAAGGTTCAGAAACAATGGGGAATGCATTTGGATTTTGAACTTGTCCTGTAAAACCCTGAGGTTGTCATTCCTGAATAGTGATTTTTTCCAGTTGTTGAAGCTACACAAATCTACATTATTCCTTCAGATTGCTTGCAATTGCCCAGTCACTTCATATGTACTGATTAAACAATTATAGAGGACGTTTTCCGTATTTCCATAGCGTCTTCTAAACACAAGAGGGAGTTGGAGAATTCAAGACAGTTATGCGTCAAGGGTTTGCATAACTGTCGAGAATTCTCCCAACTCGCCCCGAGTGTTTAGATGAGGCTATGGAAACAAGGAAAAAAGTCCTTTCTTGCTTTTATAAAATATAAAACTTTAAAGATAATATGACAAATGAAGGAAATGCTGGTTTTTTTACTTCTAGATTGACAGATTTTCTTGATGCACGCTCATATTTCCTACTAGCCCATCAAAACTTGCGTCTGACAACACGTAACCATTCAAAATTCATGTGATGTCACAGCCGTGTTTCCATACTCTCATCTAAACACAGCTATTGACCAATGAGAGTGTGCATACTATCCTAATTAGCATTATAGTTCCAGGGACATCTATGAGTTAAAGCTTTAAATACAATAATAAAGTATTCTCAATGTCATAATGCTTAAGGGAGTGGGCAGATTACAAAAAATCACCAGTTGTCACCTTGCCTGACGTGTTAAAAGAATTTATTTGGAACAATAAGTTTATGTGTATAAATGGAAAACCTTTGTTCAGGAAAAAAGTTCTCAAGAAAGGTTTTCTCAATGTGCGTGACATATTGTCTGATGAAGGAAAACTGAAATCCTGGGGCACATTACAAAACTATAACTTAACAGGTGCAGAGTACTTTGTCCTTATGAGTGTCTTTGACGCTATCCCATTAGAGTGGAAGACCCTTTTAAAGGACATGCCAAATAACCTGCTAAGAAATAATGAATGCCACGATAACACTTTTCCCACCTCCTCTAAAGAGGTATATTGGGATCTCATTAGAAAAATTGAGGAACCCCCGGTTTCAAAATCTAAATATTGAACAATTATTTCCGACACACGATCTACCTTGGAAGGATATTTATCTTCTCCCTAGAAGTGTCACGCTAGACTCTAAATTGAGAGAATTTCAGTATAAAGTCTTATGCAGAATTCTTTATGCAAACAAAGCCCTCCACAGAATGGGCATTGTAAATTTACCTGCGTGTACCTTTTGTCAAGTATCAGACGAATCCCTGGAGCATCTATTTTTCCACTGTCCAACATCAAGCGTTTTTTGGCTTTCTGTAGCTAATTGGTTGAAGAATTTCTTTACAACAATTGATGTTTTAACAAGCACTAACATAATGTTTGGATTCTTTAGAAAGGATGTGCCGTTACTCAACCATATTATATTATTGGCTAAACAAGTTATTTATCAAAGCCGACATCTTAATATAAAACCTTCCCTTTCACTTCTTAAGACGAAACTAAAAAGTGCTTATCAGTCAGAGTTTTTCATAGCTAAGCAAAATAACTCCACAGATATTCATAATGCCAAATGGAAAGCAATGCTCCCTTTCATTTCATGCCTCTAATTCAATAGTAAAAACTGTGTTATGTGTAGAGTACTGTATTATGTAAGTAACCTGTATTATAAGTGCTGTAAATATTGGAATTGTATTTAGAGTCTTTGTATTGTTATTAGCATAATTATGTAACCTGTTTTACTATTTAAAAAAAAGAAAAAAAGGGGCTGTTTTTCAAAGGTCATCCAAGGCTGAGAGAGTATTCATGTATTTAACGCAAACTAGATTATATTTTCATATCATCATTGTTATCGCCACCTTCTTCTTTATCATCATGGTTTACCACTTTTTAAACAGGAAGAGGGAGATGCAAAAGAGAGGACCAACAAGGTTTGTCAGGCATTTCTGTTATACTATTGTGTTTGAAGTCCAGACCAACACGTAAAGCCTTTAATTTAAACTCACGAGAAAGTGCTGCCTTTTCGTTAATGGTATCTGCAAATAGTCCTCTTTCTATCAGTCTTCACTGGTGCTTGTCAGCCCCACAGGGGAAGACAGGAGTTTTTTTTTCTCCTTGAAAACTATAACTTAAACATAATGTGTTAACTCATCATCTGCATCTGACAATAAAAACATATAGTTGCCACCCAGTCGTTTGACTTGTCTGTGTTCAGGATTTTCGTTTTTGCCCTGATGAACACATTTTCTATTTAACAAATTGAAAGTGGTTCAGTGTTGTCTGTACTTATATCAACAATGATACATGTATTTGTCATCACAGTGGTCAAAATGTTGCAACTTGTGAGTCCACAACAAATTTTGACCACTGTGATGATGAATATCATTGTCAATTTGTTTTTTACCACAATATTCAATGCCAAAGAACGTGTTTATTTCAAAGGGTGACCAAAATCATGACACAACTTTCTCGTAATACGATTGGTTTATTCCCAAAATGAGCATTCCTAATTGGCTATTACATTGCGTGACAAATTGACGCAAACATGACGCGAGTAGCATTGTCTAGACTCTTATTGACAATGGCAAATTAGCCAATCAGATTGCGAGATTACAAGCAATTGTGGTAAATAGTATAATTATTATGCGCTATTCTTCGGCATTCCAATTTTGTGATGTCAAAAACGTATGTTGTAGTTCAAGTTTATACATGTGTTTGGTTCAAAAATTTCTCAACCAGTTCAATTTTGACTTTTAATTTCTTATGGTGATAAAGAATGTTAGACCAAGAAAAACCAAAATGGAACTGGTTGACAAATTTTAAACTAAGAAAAAAATTCGAACCACAGCATTTACATAATATTCGATATGTCTACTGCGGGGGTTAAATAAGCTTGTCTTCAAGATGTGCTCTTACTGTACCCGTGTCAACAGAGAAATACCGTAGTACTTGTGGACTACAATCCTAGCGTAGTATGCTACTCATGTAAGATTTGAATATTTCCACGTGTCCTTGAGGCAGTTTGCAAAACCTCTCAAAACAAAAGAAGATTGTATTTTCCTTTTTGCAGCCAAAACAGCCCAAGTTCCAAGGAATCATCTCAAGATGTTTTGAGCCGCATCTCCACATCTACATCGAATCACAAGACAAGTAAGAGCACAATAAATTTATGGCCAGGAAAAGTTTCTGGAACCATTTCAAATCAAATACTTTTTATCGTACATGCAGCCCTTGCTGCCATATTAGTAGGAAGGGACCACTGCCGATTGAATACGTTTTAATGGGAGGAAGAGACGACACCCATTGAACACTCTTACGTCAGTTGGAGTATTTAACTTGCAGGATCAAGAATAATTATTTATCTCAAAGTATTTTTTGTGATTTGAGAAAATAAAAAACTGCTGCATTGTTTGTCCCAGGTGGGGGAAGTTTGTAGTGCTGCTTTTTTAAAGCACAGTTTGTTTGAAGCAAAATGTTCTTCCTGCGCCAACCGTACGTAATTCAGCTTCAGCTAAGGCAAATAATGCCAACAGGAAAGGTTCAAACCATGATGTATGATGTATTAGTACGTATATTTGTTTCAAACATAATTCAGAACAAATAATAAATCAGAGTCTTAGGCAGAATTCGAACGTACGACCTCCGAAACACTGGTTGGATGCTCCACCCATTGAGCTACAACTGTAGTTGCATGGTCTCCTTGTGAACTAGGTTGTTTATCTTTGTCCTTAATGGACAATGTGTTTCTTGCCACCAAATCAAAATGATGCAATATTTTAATGACAATGTTTTTTATGCAAGGGCCAGCTGAACAAAGTAGAAGTGCTGTATCTTGGAAGATCTAACCAGCAAATAATTTTTAGACTAAAAACGAAATACTTATACAAGGCTGGCCTTATGGCTGAGAGGATATTACATGTATGATTTCTCTTTTTCAAAATTATTTTGTGAGGCACGGCTTGACTTCTTCAAGGATATCATTCTGTAATCTTATACCAAGTTTATAATGGATTTCAGTATATTTGTATTTCCAAAAATTGTTATGGCAAATCATTTAGCTCCCTAAAAGCCAGGCAATGCCTGACCAAATATTGGAAAATGAGAAAATATATAACCTCACAGCCATACAGCCAGCCTGGCATCATTTTTTATTTTATTTTAAGTCTACAATGTTTTTAATTTTTTTTTTCTTTCACTGTTAACATTTCCTTGAAAACAATTTTGGAAATATAATGAGCTTTAAATAAGCACCACCCTCAAATTTCCTGTGGCCCTGTGTAAGTTACGTTAGTGTTAAGGTTATGTTGATCATCCTTTCTTAACCAGAAACCTGTCTGAGCTCATGGACCGATTTGTACAAGATTTCAAATCACAGGGCATACCCATGGTAGAAGGTGATGGAAGCAATGTGGTGTTTCCCAGCGCTGGTGAACTGTTTGTATTTTACAAGAAATGTATGGTGCAATGTTCACAGCTCAGTACAGGACCACCCCTACTATCACTTACAGCAGCATTTCAGAAGTTTCTAAGAGAATACGCAACAAGAGTGTTGAACAACAATCTACCTGTAAAGTAAGTCATTAAAGTCAACAAGAGTTCAGTTAAGCCTCTTTTTATAGCGAGTCTACCACGGGAGGGTAGGGGGTGATGGGTACAGCTACACGTAGACTAAAAGGAACATTATTTTTTGTTGCTGCCACAGGAGTAGTGGGGGACTCGCCAGCATACTGAAGGATTCTGGGGAAGTTAAATTCAACAAAGATGAACAGAGCTTAACATGCTGTATTTTGTGTACAGCGGACTACAGTCTGGAGACAACACAACAGGTGAACAAAGTTCTAATAATTTTTATAGCACATGACAAGGGGAATAAACAAAATGATACATTTATCATTAGTGACAGGGGCATACCTACATCTTATTGACCAAGTCAAGGTGTCCAGGAATACACCTATTGTAATGAGATGCATGCCCAATTTGGATATCCAATATGAACGATCCCATTAAGTCTAATCCTTTGCTGCAAATCCGTCTAAAATTGACTCGGTTCCTAATGTTCTAAAAAGGATTTGTATTGAGTCATCAGAGCATAACTGGGCTAATATCTCAAAGACATTTTGCCCTGAAAAAACGGAAAACATATTTTAACAAGAAAAAAAGTTGGATAGCTGAAGTTGTAGTATTTACATGTAAATGAGGCGAAACTGCATTTGGAGCCTGACACTGAGTGCAAGCTCAAGTGGGGTTATGCTGCAAATGCAATATGCCCATGTGGGGCGGAGACACAGACAATGGAGCTTGTTATGACATCTTGCTCAAGGGGACCATCCTGCACTGACGATGACCCTAGGGTTGTCAACGACACCGCACGCTGTTAGCTCGAGAGATGGAGCGGCAAGATATGATGATGACTGAGTGCAAGGTGATGACTGTAGCGGTCCAATTTGCTTACATTTCTTTGCAAGATTGAGCAATTTGAAACCACTGTCTTAAAGATTATAGCCCGGACAAACAAGCAGGCTCAAGTTTTCAGTAATATTCAGTAGCTTTTGCTACATAAGAACAATTTTTCCGGTTGGTCTACTTTCGAAGGCTCCTCGCAAAATTCGGTAAAAAACACTTAGAATAAAGGGCATACAGCGCGAAAACAAGCACGGTGACCCATTTTTTACTGCATCTTTTAAATGTCTTGTGTATGACTGTCAAGTGTGCCAAATTAAAAAAAAACTGGATAGTGCGTCATTTTCATGGGAATTACTTTAAGTTTAAACCAGACTTAAAAGAATAACAGGCCACTTATTTGCATATGTATTGTTATATACCCTGTTGTTCAAATGATGCCGCCACAAGAACACAATAGTGGCCGGCTATTTTGCGATTGCTCCCTAAATAACTGTTTTTTGTTTTCTTTTGGTTTTAAGTTAGAGGAAAAGTTAAAAGAGAAAGTTGACCCTGAGCTAGCGGAGAAAATTGATCTTAACGGAGAACAAGACGTCTTCCACAGGTATACATACGTACGTGGCTTCATACACTCTTTCAAGATTAGTTTTATAATGTTGTTTTAGGGAGTTTCCCTGTTCTGCTTGTTATGCAGTCTGTTATTAATTAGGGACGTAAGAGATGCCCCTGTCCAGAACAATTCCATGATCCCGTTTCCCGAAACATTTCGGGACTTTCTCGAATGTCCCAATTATCTCAGTACATAAATCTTGAGAACGGAGTGGTCTTAAGTCGTCAAACTTCACAATAATTGTGCGTTTTGTTATCTTGGCAACATGTTAAGCGTATCAAAGTAAACCCATGGCAATTTCGGAAATGGCTTTTCGGACCCGAAACGTTTTCTGGAGAAAACGGGCTCAACACCATTACACCAGAGTCAACATCACCCAGAACGTTGTGCGGGTTCTTTAATGCTCCACACAATTTGATTACTAGTGAGAGCTTTGAGGCATGGCCTATCGTAATAATCCTTTTCCGAAAAGACTTGAAAGGCATACCATTTAACGATTATTCACCGAAGGCGTGGTAAATATCGGTGAATAATTGTTGTAGTATAATTACATAGGTGATTATTTGAAAAATATGTCTTTCTTTAAAACAATTTATTTCTTCTTCTGTCACCTCGACAAAACAGCTTGTATGTGCGGTAGTGCAGTAACATGACACAGTACTTTATTCCATAACTGTCAACTAAGCTGCGTTTTGTTTTCCAGGACGAATGAAAATATGTAAAATACTAAATTTAGAAAATAACTAGACGCTCCGTGAGCGTAAACTGGGTTGCCCGTTTGTAAGTGTTACACCAAGGAGCGAAACACTGGGACACTCAGTTGGGTGGTAAGTGGATTTTTCTCAGATTAATGATGGGTGTTAGGGCCGCTCGATTCTCTAAGCTGGCTGTGTGGTGAAATGGTACTTAGTTGCGGGGAGCAAGTAAAAAACGATGAATTCAAGTTTTCTTCATTGTTGAGAGTTTAATTTAGGATACACAAGGAGGCATTAGATTTTAGACGTTGTACAACATATGTAGTTATTTCTTCTATACAGGTAAGCTTGAAATAATAATTACAAGTTTTTTGAGTTTAAAGCTTGGTTGGGCTGGAAGTGAGTTGATTTCGGTAGAGAAAGGCTATTATCATAAAATTATTTTTGTAAATTCAAGTTTGATCAGCGGTTTAGCTTGTGTGCTTAGTATCCAATTTCGCGCAGTTCGAGGACCATGTGAGAGTTTGCCTGCCATGTTGTTTTGTTATTTGGCGGACTTCACAGTTTTACCGTATCTGAAGAGGTTCAAGCGTGTTCTGTAAGTCGGTTTTCACAGAACCATTTGTGTGTTATTTGAAGCATTATACTAGCCACATTTTTCCTTCCATTTAGAAACCGTGAAAGGAATTGTTACGTGACAGGTTTGTGATATCCAACAACTGTAATAGGACCGCGGTAAAGTTAATAATTGGCATGGGACCGAGCTGAAGCAGGATTGTGTGGAATCGTCTCAGAAGTGTATTGTAAACCGTTCAAGCTTGAATGTTGTCGAGGAGTTAAGTCTTACGTGGATGTAATATGGAATAAATCCTTTTAACACATTTGGAGTTTGGACTTTATTCTGTCATATGGCAATCTCTGTGGTTTTGGCGGGCAAAAGTTTGTTTGTTGCTCGTAGGCTTCCTCTTGGCGTGATCGAAGATCAATGTTCTGTGCAGTTGCTTGGGTCTTCCATTCTACTATCAGAGTTTATCAAAGTACTGTCAGTGTAACGGTTCACTGCTTCTGATTTAAGGTGTTTGTAAGATACTTTTGCAGTCTCTTGATATAAATCTTTTGGAATCCTAGATCATAGCAGGAGCCCATCTGTGTTTCTGACCATAGATGCCGAGCATTTACATGATCAGTAATGCTCATGTATCATTTCGTTCATTGCTTCATTCATCGTGGGAACACTTGAATCCACAAATGACCAGCTTCCAAAGACAGTGGCTTCATGGCTCAGTTGGTTAGAGCGTCACACTGGTATCGCAAGGTCATGGGTTGAGACCCTGCTGAAGTCCTGAATTTTTCAGGCTTTTCTACGCAATTGCTAGAATTGTTTTCATAACTGCGAGGATCATAACTTCACTTGAGTTTTTACTTAACAGCCTAAGAATTGTTCTCTTGTTGGATGTACATTGTATTTCTGCAAAAAAAGGAAATGAGAAAACTTTTAGGACTTTTAACTTTTACGGAAGATGAATGTGGGTTCGTCCCAAGTGTTTTTGGTTTTAAAGGAATTTACATAACAGACAAAATATGCAAGCAATGGGACCATGAAAAGAGCGAAAAGATATTTTCATATCAACAACTGGGGGACTTTTGAAAGATGTATTTTTCAGCATGTTAGTGCAAACCAAGAAAAAATAAATCAGAATTCCTTTAGTAAGAGTCTTACCTATGATCCTCTGATAACTACATGTCGTTGATGGAATTTTCATCCTAACACCCTAAAAGAGAAAAAGATATTTAATAACAAGGTTCCAGATTTTATTTTTATCAATAAGTATTTGTTATTGTAAATAAGGTGGCCTTTTGAAATATTTCTTTTATTGTTTTTACAATAATAATAATAATAATAATAATAATAATAATAATAATAATAATAATAATTATTATTATTATTATTATTATTATTATTATTATTATTATTATTATTACTTTTATTTTATTTTATTTTATTATTTTTTTAAAGGGGAACTGAAGGCAAAAAAAGAAGGATTTTTTGTTTAAACTTTAGACCATACACAATAAAGTTTTCAACTTTTTTCCTGGCATATCTGTTGCTCTTCCAGCTAAAAAAAAGTTTTTATTCCAATTTTAGGCTGTCAGCATTGCGTCTGAGAGTGGAGGAGTCAGAGGTCATTTTTGCAGTTTATGATGTATGATATGGGGAAGACATGTGAGAAGCAGTGTTTAAAATGATGTTTGTTGTGAATATTGAGTCCACGAAAAAACAGCAAAGCAACAAAGAAAATATCCACAGCAGCACTTGTGTTTACCAAGTGTTTCTGTTGATTACGAAATCTCTGTTCCCCATATCATACATGTACCTCACAGCAGGCGCCTGACTTAGTTTTTAAGCCCGCCCTGAAATGGCCAAAAAAGTGGGAAAAGCCCAACTTCGAACGTAATTTTGTCGCAAAAAACAGGAAACGAGAGGAAGTAACTCCACAAACTTAACTTTACTTATGTTAGGCTGATTTCCAAAAAAAGAAAATGTTGGCTTTTGGCCTTCAGTTCTCCTTTAATGGTGGTCTGAACTGGTACGTCATATGAGAAGCATGCCTGTCGTTTATAGTTATTAAGAGTCCTGCCTGAGAATATCTGAGTAAGATGAAAGATACAAAGTAATATGTAAACTTACCGTCTCGTGGTGCAGGGCACTGGCAGGGGGTGAGGCACCATATGGTGGTGCCTTGTAAAATGCTTGTGAACAGACCTCTGAAGTCTCCCATTCTGGTTATGGGAACTTCTAGCTTAGAAAGAAAAAGGAAAAAAAAGGAAAGGAAAGGAACTTTATTTAAGTGTCTAGTCGTTCTAGCGCTGGAGCGCTAATTGGGGACACTGTAAACTGAAATGAACAATGAAAGTAAATCAAGTCAAATGTTGGTTTTTGAGGAGAGGGGAAACCGGAGTGCCCGGAGAAAACCTCTCGGTGCAGAGTAGAGAACCAACAAACTCAACCCACATATGACGCCGAGTCCGGGAATCGAACCCGGGCCACATTGGTGGGAGGCGAGTGCTCTCACCACTGCGCCATCCCTGCACCTGCATATGGAAAGATTGTCTGCTCAGGTTCTTGGGCAAGTTTGGAAGTTCTTGTGGCATGTGAACATGATCCTTTTTGACAAAGGAAGTGATAGAATTTACCAACTTTTAGAAAAAAAATTTTCTTGGTAATTTCAAATTGATTGACAGATGATTATCAAAATCTCTGCTTGTTCCAAAACAATTACATTATTGTGTATTAAACATGGTTTTCTCTCCACTGGTTGCAGAGCCTTAGATTTAATCTGCTTTGCTTAAGTCAAATGATGTCATATAGTAACAATAATAATATTATAGATAAATGTTTATAATATTTAAGACGAAACTTGTCAAGGTGGTGCACCAATTTGTCTGCTTTTGAGGACACTGTGGTAGATTAGGATTTTATGAATTTCCAGTTTTGTTCTAGTTGGACTTGTGATCTCTTTGCCAGGTCTTTGCGACACCTTTTTTCAAAATCTCTAGAAGAGTTATTTCATTTTCATTGTAAAAGATCCTTGCATGAAAGTTTCATAATATCATTTTAGTTATAGCTAGCATATGGATATTTTAACAGCATCATGGTTCCTGCCAAGACACATTTGTACACTTCTGAAAATTTTATATTTACAGTTATTGCTCTAAATAAATATTATATGCTTTGCATGACAGTTTAAATAAATACAAATATTTAAATATCTTTGTTATATTTTATGGATATTTTAACAGCATCATGGTCAGAGTAGTAGACACTAATTACAGTATTCTCTATGATGTCAAATTTTGTTGTTTTTAGGTAAATTTGGTCAAGTATGTTTCCTGATGAGACAAAAGTTGGACTTTGTACAAACTGTGAATAACCTAGAGAGGTCATTAAAGATTTTAGCGGTCTTATGCTATCATCATTTAAGTAGTTGATATTGAAATCACCAAGAATGATGTCAATTGGATAAGTGCCAAGGATATTTCGTAGATGACTTACATACTGTATTATATTTGAGTTGTTCTTTCGGTAAAGAAAAAGAACTGTAAAATTGGGACACATAGTTGTAGATGTATTCAAAATTATTACAAATTTCATTGCATTTACTTGTGGAAAGTATTCATGTTCCTTAGTTTCTATTGATCTTCTGGTACACAGTGCCAAACTTAAAAATCTATCAGTAGGATGATCTTGCCTGTAGAGAGTAAATGGTAGTAGATGAGATTTTATGTCAGTATCATTGCTATGAGGTACAAGTTGTGTTTCTGTCAGTGCAATTAGATCACTGTTCTTTATGTTTGCATCATACTTGATATCTACACTATGTTTTTTGAGTGATCGTATGTTTAATAGACATATAGTGAGCATTGAATTATCCTTATATTTTTCACTAGTTCCCATGGTTTTTGAGATTTCTCGCAGTCTTTCATATTCTTTATGTACCCGAGGATCTGCTTTCACATGTTTGCTGTTAATTTTTCCTAGAATGTGAATACCATTTAAAGAGGTCGCTCGGCTCAGTGCAACATATACCTGACCATAATTGAATGATCTCTGTTTGACCAACTCAAAACTAATGACGAGACTGTTAAGTGACAATCCCTGTACTTTGTGAATGCTAACAGCGTAAGCCAATGTTAAAGGGAATTGCATTCTCTGTATTTCTGGAGAAGAAGGTTTATTTGGATGTATTTTAATTTTTGCTAGGACAGGTACTATGGGTACAACTCTGTTTTGTCGCACAAAACTGCTAGTACTCTTTTGAATTAAATTGTTACCAGCTTTGGCATCATCAAATTTTACATAGATAATGGTGGGTTTTTTGTTATTTTGATTTACTTCAATTTTAACAATAGTTCCTAGTTGACCATTTATAAGTCTATCTGGTATATCAATGTTGTTGGTTAACATAACTCTAGCAGATTCCTTTATACAGATATTAGCATCAAGTCCACCAGTTTCAGACCTGGGTCTAGCTAAAATTCTGTTAATATCTTGCTGTGATACATTAGGAGGGTACTGATCTGTGGCTTTAAGGTTAAACAACTGTGCAGGTATTTGGTGCAATTTCATTTCATTGTGTCGATTGACCGGATTATTTTCAGCCCAGATGTGAAGAGCATCTGATGGGTAATTAACATCTGATGGATCTATAGATCTAGATTGGATGCATTTGATATCTTCTTCACTTTGAGTTGCTGTACGGAACCTATTCAGAAGTTCAGCAAATGGCTGGTCATCCTTCTGCCTCATGATATCAACAAGCTCTATCATTGTGAACAGGTGCCATGGGTGGCACAAGTTAAACACATCATTTTTGTAATTTGCAAAAACAGGTTTCCTGCGTATTGGTGGTAGTTGATACATGTCACCAATAGCAAGAATGCTAATGCCTGCAAACAGGTGAACATTTGATGGGCCAACAATTTCTTGTAGTCTTTGGTGGATATGAAGCAAAGTATTGTTAGCAACCATAGAGATTTCATCTATTATGATCAACTTGAGGTCAGCTAGTAACATTCTCATCTGTGTTTTCTTTTGGTCAGACATTGGAGATAAATTATCACCTGTTTCTTTGGGAATTGCCAAGGCAGTGTTTATTGTTGTCCCATCTATGTTAATAGCAGCAACTCCAGTAGGTGCCATTAAAAGAACTGTAGGTAATTCAGGGTTCATCGGAGGATGTCTAAAGGTCTTTGTGACAGTGTGGTAGATTGTTTGGATCAAGTGACTTTTACCAGCACCTGCTCCACCAGTTATAAATAAATGTATTGGTTTTACTTCTTCAGGTTTTCGACTATTCATATTTTTCATTTTACTTCTACACCAGGTGAGAATTATATCATAAGCATAGCGCTGTTTTTTGTTCAATGATCTAACACACTCCCGTAGCTTATCATCACTAATTTCTGTTGGCTGGTTGTATGTTATCATTCCAAGGTTTGAATGATTCTCAGTTTCTGATGATGAAACAAGATGTGTAGGTAATTGTTCATTAAATGACTCGTTTGGTACTGAATCATCTTGCTCTTCAGATTGTAAATCTGCATTTTCCTGGTCATTCATAGAATCATAGCTGAAGTGGATGATATTGCCCTGGTTATTTCGAAGAAAATCAAGTGCTTCTGTAACAGCATCAGCATCAGGCTCAAAATTCTCTCTGTTTCGTTCCACTACAGCTTGTACTTCATGCTCATAGAATTTAGAAGCATATGTTTGATCACTTCCTAAAAGACTTGTTTCATCTCTCCATGGGTAGTAAAGCATCAGGAGATGATGAAAATACAGTTCAGGTTCTTTTGCTTTGCTTGGCTTGTGATATCTCATAACAGCTTTTACTTTTCTACACTTCATAACTTCATGCGTGTTCATTAATCTTATTTTGTCTGGAGGTGATGTATCAGGATCACAATTGTGATGTAATTCAATGACATCGTCAGTTAAAACCTCAGGTTGAGCATCAGCTGTTTCTTGGCAGTCCTTTTTGTATTCTTTATAATAGTATGCAGCAAACTCTGCCAGACATAGCCTATCTACAGAAGGAATACACTGTGGTCTTAAAGTGTATCGATCAATAATATTTGATTTAAAGATATCAGTACTTTCATTATCCAGTTCATCAAGTTCTTCTGGTGATTTTGCAATGCGTACCCTTTTTTCTGGTAGGTCAGTGCTTACAAAAACTGTTGCAGGGAATATTTTTCGTAACCATAGTTCAGGCATGCATCTGTAAACACATTCTTGTGAACTGACTTCTCTGGTAGAGAGGAAAGCAGCACCAATTCTTTTTAAGCTATCCCTGACACTCAAGTTTTCTTTCTTAGCTTCCTTTGCAGCATTCATAATTGCCTGTGAGCATTCAGTCTCATCCTTGGTAAAATATGAGCACACGTAAGTTATGCACTTGTAGTGGTTAAATACAGGTTGCAAGTCAACATTCGCTCTAAAACCCTTAATACCAGCAATAAAATAATTATTAATAAAACAGCTGTTTGTTGGTCTTTTAAGGTGCAGCTCATAGTCAGAGTCAGGTGAAATGGATAAAGCCCAATAATATTGCTCTTCAGTTATGTTTACAGATTTGAAAACATCAGCTTCTGTTAATGTAGGATTATAGTTTGCCTTACTGGGATTTAACACTTCATCTATTTTTTCTTTAACTAGTCTAAGGATTTCGTTTTGTCTGTCTATGGTACTCGTCTTTTTTTCTGGATTTAAATCATCAGAAAGAGGTTCAGCCACAATAGTCTTGTTTGTAAAAAAGTGCCCAAAATTAAACCTACATTTAATGTTTTTGTATTTTCTACACGTCTTTGAATGACTGTGCTTTTGGTAGGTTTTTACAAGCTCATGTAACTCAGGGTCTTGATTCTGATCAGGAAGGCATGCCTGCACATGTTCATCTATGAAATGGATATAAGCTTCCTTGGTATCATGTGTTAGTTCAGGGCAATCTGATGTCCATATTAAGGCATGTAAGTGAGGAGAGCCTCTCATCTGAAACTCAATGCGGAGTGCATAGTATACTATTTTACCAATTGGGTTTGCATTAGTTAGAAGAATTTCAGTGAAGAATGTTTCAACTCTATATTGAAAGTGCTTAGCAACAACAACAGGATTTACATTCAGCATTGAGCATCTTTCATTATAAGATAAAGCATCAACTTGTTCATTTGTTAGATTTTTGCCTTGTGTCCTTGCAATAATCTGAAACAGTTCAGGCCACCTAAGGTCAGCACAGGATAATGTCATAAACCATGTTGGTATTCCAAGCTGTTTTACCATAGCTACTACTTCATACATAAATTTTTGCCAATAAGGTGGTGTTCCTGGAATTTGTCTCAAAAATAAATAAGCCTGATCTTGACAAATAAGATTTTGTAAATTTTGCATATTATTTGATCTTATTTGAGAAGCAGTAAGACGCTGGCCATGCATTTTTTTCAGAGCAATATTGATGCTATCTGATACTTTCTTCTGTTCTATGATGAACTGAGCAAAGAAGAGATATTCAGGATTGGTAGCAAATCTACCACTGTGATGTAAAAGTCTTGCATTGAAGTACTTAACTGGTGACAACTTTATTTCTCGGTTGACAGAGTACCCATACTTTCCTTTTGGAAACAAAATAGGAAATGCTAGTTCTTCACATTGCTTGTCTGCCATGAAGGAAACTGGATGTTTACTTTCACCAGGTGCAATAGCATAGACTTCGTCTCCTTGAGATGATACATTATCATTTTGCTCAACAGTTACAGGATAATTTGGTATTAAAGACTGCAAGCAAGTTTCACTTGTTGGTGCTTGATATTCATTTAAAGGATCGTCATTTTCTTCATCTGCCAGTGTGCTGACATTCTCACCATTTTCATAGTGTGAAGAAGTGTCATCACTTATACCAGATTCAGTAGAGTGGTTGTCATTATTCAAAGTTGAATCGTCTAAATTAACATCATTTTGTTGCAATGTTTTAAGATGCCTATCTATTTTGTCAATGTCTATACATATATTATCATATAAGGGATTATTCATTTTGAGCCACATCAGAGCATTTAATATTAGTTGAGGTCGCACAGCTTGAAAATAAACATGTCCTCTAAACTCCATTTTTCTCTTCAGTTTCAACATGATAAAACCTGACCTTTCAGGAGGACGTGGCAATGTAGTACATGTTTGATCACATTCAACTGGTATATTGCATATTGCTCCTTTAATCTTCCTCTGTTGGCCTTTAGGCATTACCACTATCTTCTCAAAAACTATCCTCTGTGCTATTAATATTTGTTCAAGTTTTTCTAGTACTGAGAGTTCTGGTGGTATTCTATCAACTTCCAGTTTATTACCTACAGCTTGACATGGTACTTGTCCTTTTGAAACTTTTGCATGACATGTTCTACAGATGCATTGTTTGTCATCAAATGACTTTATCTCAGTGAAAAGACGGTGTACGCTGTATTTATTGTCTTTAAGTAACATAACTGTTTTTCTATATAGTATTCGATGACAAACTGAACATATGTAATATGGCCCCTCTCTGATCTTATTCTGAAATACTGATATGTAGTGATCCAATTTATGCTGAACATCGTTTGCCTTTTTTCTAGAAATTTTTGCTGCATCACTTATGCACTTTATTATTTTTTGCTTTTTTACAGGATTCATGCTGCAATATTCTTGTTTTTTATTGTTCAAGTATTGTGCCTTAATGAGTGGTTCCATTGCATCATAGTTCCGCTTTTTTTGTTTATTTATCAGTTCTTTTTCTGCAGGATCTAGTGACTTGTACCACACTGCTCTGTCAGACAAGAGCTTTTCTTTTTCTGCAGGCTCTAGCGATTTGTACCTCTCTGCTCTGTCAGACAAGAGTTTTTCTTTTTCTGCAGGATCTAGAGATTTGTACCACTCTGCCCTGTCAGACAAGAGTTGTTCTTTTTCTGCAGGATTTAGTGATTTGTACCACTCTGCTCTGTCAGACAAGAGCTTTTCTTTTTCCGCAGGATCTAGTGATTTGTACCTCTCTGCCCTGTCAGACACGAGTTTTTCTTTTTCTGCAGGATTTAGTGATTTGTACCACTCTGCTCTGTCAGACAAGAGTTTTTCTTTTTCTGCTGGATTTAGTGATTTGTACCACTCTGCCCTGTCAGACAAGAGTTGTTCTTTTTTTGCAGGATCTAGTGATTTGTACCACTCTGCTCTGTCAGACAAGAGTTTTTTTTTCTCTGTTGGATCTAATGACTTGTACCATTCTGCTTTGCTAACCGAGTATTTTCGTTTGGCACTAGGTTCCATGTTTGCATAACTTTCTCTTCGTTTTTCGGCAAGTGAATTTTTCTGCCTATTGGATTTGTGTTTCCTTAATACCTTTTGTCTCAAAGTGCTTGACAAATTACTGTAACAGTTTAGAAATCTGATAATGTATGCTACCTCTAAATTATTAGTTGTATTGATTTTTGTAACAGTATTAGCAAGGACTTGAAGAAGGAAGTTGCTGTCATTGACAGTTTGAAATTTATCTAAAGTTCCATCACTATGGAATATTATTAAGTAGTAGTTGATGGTTTTAGTCTTAGAATTGTTCTGAAATATGCAACTTGCACAGTAATTTGAAAACCATATTATAAATCCAGTATTGCCTCTTGTGTTATCCAAAATAAAGTTCTGGAAGAATTTGCTACTGCTGGATGCACAACTAAATATGCCTTCTTTTTGTGCTGTAAAGACAACATCAATAGTTGCATCATATATTTGAAGTTTGTTTGGAAATTTGCGTAAACGGAGATTTTCATCAGGACATGAAAATTGTTTCTTGTAAAACTCATTTCCATGGTCAATAATTGCTTCTAGAGTTTGTGAATTCCAGTAAGTGCATGCCTTAACCACTGAAAAACAAATGCTATAAAATGATAAAGCACAACAGTGTCGTATAAAAGACTCATTGTTTCTTGTTGAAATATGCGCCATTTCTCCACCACCATCAGCAAGTTCTGATTGAGAGATTTCACTGTTCTCATCAACTAAGAGATTATTGTCCTTTTCTAGTCTTGTTATGTGAACACCTATCAGCTCAAACAATGTATTTGAATTTTCATACAGGGTTTGCAAATAACATGTGACATCCTGTATACTTTGTGCTTCTAATAATACACATGTTCCTCGAGAATGGGGCATACCAAATGCATCCCTAGCATGTGAATCAAATATTTTAAATTTACCACCTGGAGTACAGTACATAGAAACAGTACTACATTCAATTGTTAAAAGAAAGGATTGGTAGTTTTGCCTTACTAATGTTAGCAAAGCATCAACCAAAGGCATACAGAAACTCAAACCATGTATAATGGATCTACCATTTATAGTACCACTGTAGCTTGAACTGTATTGAAGCTGATAATCTGTATTAAACACATTGAGCACTTCTGGTAATTCAGTTAACAACAGGAAAGTTTGTCTGGACAGTCTAGATAACCCAGAATACAATTCATTACCAATGTTCATGATGTTAATCAAGTCCGCTGATGAGATAATATTATTCCTGTAATTATAGATAAGTGAAGTAAGAGACATTGCTACACACTGAGTGCCTGCATTCTGGCCGAACAATTCCACATTGCCTTGACTATAAGGCGCTTGAATAGTTTTGGTATGATCAATGGGCCCAGGGTTTTTCTCTATATCATTAGACAGCTTTAACTCTGTATGATTCATCCTATGGTTAACGTTCTTATAAACAGA
>OX421449.1:42062170-42077170 GCA_949126865.1 Montipora capitata | reverse complement strand
AACATCACTTTAAATGAAATCAATTCATTCTAATTTTACCGTCCAGCTTTTATGAGGGACGTCAATATCCTGAGCAAAGATAACATGTTTGATGTCAAAGACAACAGCTCTGAGACTGGTGAAAGGAGTATGTCTCATGCAGGACTATCATACTATAACTATGGATGGTGAACATATATAGTATTGTGCAAAAGTAATGAGAGCGAAATGCGCCAATTTCGTTTTTTGTCCCTGCGAATTTTCGCTCTGGACAACAATTCGCCATTTTTCGTCGAAAAGCTCCGAACTCGAATTTCGTCGGATTAAGCTCTCATTACTTCTGCACATTACTAAAGTGAGGGAAAGAAGTAATGAAAGCCACAAAGGGAGAGGTCAAAATTCAGTTTCTGTGGAAAGTTGGATGATCTCAGACAAAAAACACACTGATTATTTGACATCTGCTTTCTCTTTAGTCTGTGTGCGTGCGAAGCCTAGGTGCACTGAGTCTTTGGTCAGCCCTAATTTACATAATTTGTCACTTAGTCAACCAAGTTAAATTTATTAATTTTTGCAAGACCCTGAATGTCTTCCTGTCTTACTAGCCCCCTATGGTTGTTTCAGGAAGCCAATACAGTACTTTATTATATTTTTCCTTTCTTTGTACTTGACAAGAACAAGTAAAATGATGCCTGTTTTTAAAAACTTTTGTTAACAAAGAAAAGTTTGGTAAGTCTTAAAAATCAGTGTGAGGGAAACACACACAAACTTAGGCTTACCTCTCCATCAGTAGAGTTATTGCCAGTGTCGTCTTCAGTGCGATCTATCTTTGCTTCTTTTACTGTTGCTAGCACAAATTCAATGCATGGCTGCTGGTCAAATCCAAGGGTAGGCTCTTCACTCGCTCCGGTAACAAATTCCAATATGTTTTCAAGGCTGGTTACTCGACGCCCACTTGCCACCTCTCTAACATACTTCACGAACTTCCCATACACAGCTTTCTCATAAATTAGGCTGTTGGATCCCTCCTCAGAAAATTTTGCTGTAAGAAGGTGAATGAGCATTGGGACTGTTAGTGCTGCTTTATTCTGGGATCGCCTAAGCAAATAGAGGAATAGAGGAAATCTTCTGCCAAACATGTGAATCCCCAGACTGTCTAGGCCTTCACGGAGTTTTAAAACACATGGTGATACTTCTCTCTCTTCACTGACAAAAATGTCCTGTAGGAGGTCTTCAGAAAAATATTTTGGGGCTTGTCCATTCTGAAGAAGTGCAATGGCAGCCATTTGTCCCACAAAAAAGTAATCTTCAGAAAGGTGTTCCTTAAGACCATTTTCAAAATATCTTCTCTTTATGTGCTGGTTACAAAGTCGGATCCACTCTCTTCTTGGACCTCCACTGTCCTGAGCCATTTCTCCATAAAACTCTACTTGAAAGGTTATTCTTGGATCCTGAATTGCTCTCAATTCATCAAATGTTGTTTCTAATACATTGTCCCGGTCTACAGCAATGAAATTGGTCTCCCCTTCAAGTACAGATTCATCATTGGTCCTGTCCAAAGGACGACCATAAACTATCTTACACTGCAAGTATCGCAGCATTTCTGTGGGCTCTACTATAACACTTGCAGGAAATTCAGAAACAATATTTTGATAGAATTTACTTCCATTTTCCTCCCAGCTTTGATGTGTTGTGTTAGTGGAACTTTCTGTATGATGCCTTGGTGTGGCAGCACTGCTTGGCCCCTCTGTTTGATAGTTAGGTGAGGCGCTGATAGAAGGCCTGTCTATCTGACTTGTGATGGTACTGGTAGTGGACGAGGCTGCACTGGTGAAATTTGTATCTTGCTGATAAGACCCTATTTCATTTTGGTCTTCTTCTAGGTCTACCTGTTCCGTCAATACGAAATCAAAGGCCTGTTTCACGCGAATGTAAAGGAGACCCCTGCCCGGCCAGCTTTTTCACAACATTGTAGTTGTACTCTGTGTTCTCGGCCAACCTTAAAACTGAAACTGTTTTCTGGGTAACTTTTACAAATTCAAAGTCGTTTGGTCCCAATAGACTATACTGACTTTTCAACGAGGATGCTACCTTTGCTCGTACAGTTGCCTCACTATCGTCCTCAGCAAGTTCTATCATACCGCGTTCGACGATGTTTTCTTTCTTCAAAGTTTCTACAGCGTCTTCTTCATCACTTTCCTCTGATTTTGCCCTTAGTAAAGCAAATTCAAATGGTTTCTTCTCCAGAGGTTTTGACTTCTTCTCTTTCTTGCTCTTCGTGGACGTGGCTGCCGCTGCGGCTCTCAGACGTTCATTTCTATTCAACCTCCGATAAAATCCAGTGTTTGTGCTCGTCTGCATCATGGATCTCGCGCGAACCAGAGTTTCAGCGATTGAACCAGAACGGGTTGTGGTTGAACAGGTTGTATTTGGAGCACCCGAACCTGATCGCACGCTTAGGAGCATATCAGAAGCACTTTTCAGTAGTTCAGACGCTTTTTTAAGCTTTTCTTGATCTTCATTCATGGCTTACATTGCACCTTAAACAAAATGGCGGTGTGAAAGTGCGGGAACTCAGACCCCCAAAATTGAATCAATTTTCCCGCTCGACCCAGACCCCAAGATTGAATGAATATGTGCGAACATTGAATGGATGTTAAGAATTGAATTGAACGAATGGGGATTGAACTGAATGGATGTACGGATTGAATTGAACAAATGTAGACAAGGAATTAAGTGCATGCAAACTAAATTGACTCCATACAAGAATAAATTTAAAGGGCAATTAAAAATGAGATTGAATACGCAAGGATTAAATTGAATGAACACAGAAATGGAATTGAATAAATACGGATTGAATTGAATGGATATAGAAATTGCATTGAATCTATAAGGACAGATTGAATTGAATGGATATAGAAATTGAATTGAATGAATCTAAAAATTAAATTGAATAAATACGAATTAAATTAAATGAATGCAGGGATTGAATTGAATCAATAAGGACTGAATTGAATAAATAAATATTAAATTGAATCAAAATAGAACTATTGAATATTGCTACATTTGGCTTGGCATATCTAACGCTACCAACTTCACCACAAAGTGACAATGAAATGGTTCTTCTCAATCATGTGATTCTGCTTGTCAACATCCCTGTCAACAAGGCATTATGCTGAGGATCGAAATCCTCCAATCATGATCAGCTATTTCATTTCGCATGTCAAGTGGTTGCTGACACCGCAAATGTTCTCCATTCCGCAAACATAGCTGGTCACATTCTCGAGATGATACAAATAATCATCACAGATTCAGAAGGAACAGAAATGGATTGTTTTAACTCCGTACTGCCGCAAAGCAAAGCTAACAGCTCATAAACATTGCCGAAAAATGATTTCATAATTTATAGCCAAATAACCTCGGGCAAAAAACATCCTCGCATGTCGCATACTCGAAACGGTTTTCTATTGATTGACAGATTTCTTTCTTTATGAGGCAATCATGGAAAGGGCCCGGACGCACTGGGCAAATTTTTATTTTGCGAAAAAATCTGTTCCCTGAGACAAGTGCGACCGGTGATTATTTTGTAAAGGCTTACCAAACTTTCGAAACGCCGTCGTCCTGCCTGGGAGCAGGACAAATTTTTGTCAGAGGTGAAATCTGACAGATTTTTCAATTTACATGCCATGATTATGATGATTTGAAGGAAAATGTCAATCAAGAAAATATTTTAATCTCTATTTTTAGTCGGAGTGATTTGGTGTTTATTTCGGTGTGATTGACACTTGTGGTTAACAAATAGTTTACTGTGTCTCAGACGCTCAGTGCTTCCACGCTTGAAAAATTGAGCCAAATTTTGTCGACATGTTTGGAAGGGCCAAACAAATTTTGTTAGTCCAGTGCGTCCGAAACCAAACCCCAAAAGCGGCAAAGATCTGAGGTAGCTCCCCAAATGCGCACTAAATAAGATTAACGAAACTTTTAAGACGTGTAAACAAATATTACACATATGCAAATTAGTTAACCTTGGATAATACACAACGATATTCAGAACGGGCAGAAAAATCTCACAAAAACCTTTTCCAGCCCAAAGTAATTTTATTGAAACAAACAACACATTTGCTATTAGAGGGAAGAAAAAACTTCCCATTTCATTGCGTGCGTGCAAAACTAAATAAATTTCCCACCAGTGTTCAGCATCAAACCCTTTACTGAAAAACCCTTTACTTGAATTATCAAGCGAAATATAGCAACAAGCTTTCTTTCAAATAATTTTTGACTAACAATAATAAATGAAATTTGATTTCAGTGTTGTACAAAACACCACACTTGGTACAATATTATTGACTTCAGGGTGAACTATTTACACAATCGCGAGCCATTTAATTGAAAATCTAAACATCTATGAGATACAAAAAACAGACTTGCGAATTATCGCAAATCACAATGCTGACAAGCACAAAAGTACAAGAAATGGTCAAATAATTATGAAGTTTGTTACTATCTTACTGTTTTTGCGTTAGAGTAAAGGGGATATTTGTCACGCAAATGATATAATTTCATCACACTCAAATTTCGCAAAAACGTGACTTTCATGTAAACAATCTTCGCACTAGCAAGTAGTAGTAATAAACTGGATTAACAACCAAGGTAGTTAAAGGAATATTGTTGGCTTCCCAAATAAACTTCATTTCTTGGCTTTACACTACAATGACAAAATTCTTAACACAGGAATTTTTAGTTATTGTTTAAAATTTTTCTCAATTCGGAGAAATCGACCGGTCCGTGAATATTTTACGAGTTTTTTTCAATGGCATGTTAAAAGGCCAAGTGGATGTTATGCATGATCGGGCTATCAAGTTGCGCGTGTGATCCGTCATAAATATTTTTTCACAACATGATTCCGAACCGTTAGTATCACAACAGAAGACAAGAACATCATTCTAAAAGCCACCCTGCGAGCAGAGCCTCGTTTTCTTTACTGAGGAGGAGAAAAGTAGGCTCTGCCCGAATCGCGTCAACTGTTTGAAGCCGCCGCCGCCCGAACTTCTGGACTAGTCAATCTTGTTTTCTCTCGTCAAACCGGTTTTTTCAGTGCGAGCGTCCGTTTTTTGACAAAACCGATGGTTATAATTGAGCCCGATGTACCATGAAAAACCAAGATGGCGGCGAGATCTGGCATAGTAGGCTTGGGTTCGAGACTGTATCCTGGCAACATGCAGCGCATATTCAATAAAGATCTTACTCGATTCATGCAGAGCCTTTTTCGCGAACGCCAAAATCGAGCAAGCAAAAGAAAGGCTCTGCTAGCAGGGTGTCTAAAAGCTTATTCTACGCAAAAAGTAGGTTCTGGAGGTAATTTTGAGAGTGGAAATCAAGGTTACGCGGCACACGGCAAATACAAACTCACGATTTCATTAGGTTAACACACCAGAAAGACGCTAACCTCATTTTGACAAGAAAATGCTCTACTATTGCCATAAAAACTATCCAGTTAAGCTCGCATATCATAAAACATGATGAATTCATAAAGGCCACCTTTTCCAGCGAACAATTTTTTGAAACAAACAACATATTTGCTATTAGAGGCAAAAACCCCTTCTATTTCATTACGTGCGTGAAGAGAAGAAACTACGATCGTGTCAAATATGCGTAATATTGCAACAAACTAAATTTCAGGATCAAACCGTTTCCACGAAGAACCTTTTCCTTGAATAATACACAAGCTTTCTTTCAAATAATTCTTGGCTGTCACTTTTCCAATTATTTTTTTTACCTGAAGACTGTGCAGAGTTGATCACAGATCCACGTAAGGTGTTCGATTCGTTCTCTGTCTTTGTTGAACCCATAAGTTACCAGAGAATTTTCCATTTGGTTTCAGTGTTCTACATAACAGCACACTTGGTAAATATTATTTTAGAAATAAAGCTCACTTTGATTTCGGCTCGACGGGCGATAGATGGTTGTCGAAGTCCATTACTCGTCGCATTTGAGGTTCCTGGTGTTGGTGTTTCACCGCCTTCCTAGTTTATCCAACTGACTTTCCATTATTGAGCTCCATTAGGGTATATTTTGTTTAAGAATCCACTAAAACGCCATTCGCGTTACATGACTTTCGACGCCATTGCAGGCTAAGTTAATGATTCTACTGTGTCCACCAGAGAAATCTATGCAGTTCCACTACCCTCTCGATCCTAAGAAAATACACACAGAAGGCTCTATGCACAAAGACACCACTTACCAGGGGAGTGACAGGCAAGACTTTTGCCGACACGGAAAAAAAAAAACTAAAAAAAAGAAAAAAAAGAAAACAAACAAACAAAACGCAGACCTCGACTGGGTTTGCCCATAGGCAACCCAGTAATAAATTTGAATCGACAAACCAAGGCTTCGAGGCTGACATAAGTTCAACTTCTTTTTTTACAGCAAGTGCGTATATTCTGAGTGTCTGACAGTTTCCACGACAAAAGTGCACTGATGGGAGACCTCAACTGTACGACTTGCTGCCAGAAACATAGGACCGAAAATTCTATTTTAACGCTCAAAAATGCGAACTAAGCATGATACAGATTTTGTTAGCCTGCTTTATGCAAAACAACTATTGATGCAAAGTAAATGAATATTGATACGCAGTTTTTAAAATAGGGAAGAGCACAGGGAAGTTTTAAGGAAGTGTCCATCGAGAAAAAAAAATTACCATCAGCAACAAAATTTGCAACATGAAAACAACATTATCGTTTAATAATCACCTTGAGTGCAACCAATCAGCGCAGAGAATTTTCAATAATCACCTATGTAATTATACTAATTGAAGATGTTATTACAAAAGCAGCACTTTTCATTTATTTTAATACCCTGATTGTTTGGTCTGAGCTGAGTTCGAACTCGCAACCTCTTGCACGTCAACTGTCCCTGTTCACCAACAAAAATATGCCACTTGACACAGATTGTTTCCCTTTTTTTGTAGTGTCATATCAAACTGTATTCAACTGCTTGTTCAAGATTTGGAGACTGCATGTGATGCTCCCTTGACAGCCTTGATAAAGGTACCTGTTGTGGTTCTTGGTTCATTGTGAAAACATTTTTCCCAAGTGTTGTCATTGCCCGATGCTTTCCTTGCGGCCAAAATTTCCGCAAGTTTGGGTCAGAAGTCAACTGGAATATTTGCTTGGTGACGGACGAAAGAACAACTTCCGTAACACCGGAAGGGAGCTTGATCGTTTTTTCTAGGTTCTGAGTGAGCAATATGTCCAGCTAGTCTGCGGGCTCTACAAAGTCATGTGCCTATAGGGATAGAGCATCCGGCCAGTGTTAATACTTTAAGTGTCAAGTATATTAAGTGCTGAGGCAATGATTAGGGATGTACTGTACAGAAATTGAATCAAACCGAATCAGCACATCAAATCAAATGTTGGTTTTTGAGGAGAGGGGAAACCGGAGTATCCGGAGTAAAACCTCTCGGTGCAGAGTAGAGAACCAACAAACTCAACCCACGTATGACGCCGAGTCTGGGAATCAAACCCAGGTCACATTGGTGGCACCTGGGCGAGTGCTTTCACAACTGCGCTATCACTGCTCCTATATGTTACTTATGTCGTAGTTTACTATTTTACTCCAGTGCTTTCAGTAAGTTTTGAAGTAGGTTGTTGCGAAAGTAAATTAGATGGCTGTGGAATCGAGCGCCGAAGGCGTGAACCTCTAGGGGGTCTGTGGCATGCTCCCCCAGAAAAGTCTGAAATCTACGAGCTTGGAAATGCCATTTCCAGCGTTTTCCCAATGGTATTTACCTCAGAAAGGCAACGGAAAACACCACAATTTTAATCCCTTTTAACAGAATTTGCTGGTTTATTAGTATTAAATAGGCAGTATCACTATGTCATATAAATTGAGCACTAACCGCTCAAAAATATTATTCTGTAACTAAACTATTCGCTGGACATGAAGTTTCCTCCCAAAAAGCAATAGAGATGGTCTTTGACAGTTCAGTGATTCTTTAAAAATGCAAATCGCTCACTTCATTTACGTCCGTCGGACAAATGAGTTACCGGTAAGTTGTAAAGTTTAACTCTAATGCTAATGATAAATCACCTTTTGATTTCTTCGGCATAACGGCTAAAAAATTGTTCAGAACGTCTTGTCTCTTAGCCCAAAACATCGAAACACGTGCTTTGTGGTCACATGAAATGTCACATGAAATTGTTATGTAACAGTTGTAGAGCGACTAATTCTTGTACGCATTACGTTTAAACGCGGAAATTTGTTTGAATATGGAGACAATTTTTTTTTTCTTGAGAAGAAAACACCATAATTCGAAGTTAAGCGGTTTTATTTTCGTGATAGAGAACGGTGGAAAAAAGCCTTCATAGCAGAACTTTCAAATGGTAGTGTGAAGTAGGTGGCGGGATGGACTAAAGTACCCGGAGGTCTATCGCCGGTAGCCGCCTTCTATTGAAACCTCTGAACTGTGCTCTGATTTTTCAGTTGTCCTTTCGCGCATCGCCAAGCAACCAGTTATCATCCCACGAGGGCATTACACCGTAAAAATCAATAGTTGCATTTGTAAATGTTGTTTCCATGTTGCTTGATTGCTTTGGGACTCACACAAACGCGCGGGGACTTCGCTCGAGTTTGTTTAGTCGGAATGTACTGTTCCTTTGTTGTTGTTTTTTTCTAAAGTTTCGAACTGGAATTTTTGCCCAATTGAAATCGCCCAGTTTGCTGTCGAAAGAGAGACGCGCCCCTTATAGAAGACAACACAAACTACGTCCTTACAACAATAGGCTTAGAATTGGTGACGTCATTGGTTGCATTTTGTTTCATTAACGGTTGAGTTTGCTCACACATAGCAACATACAAATTTACAAATTGTTTTCAAATGGGAAATGAACTTAAAACTTACTTAAGCCTTTTAGCTTTGATAACGAACCAGTTAGAGCGGTTTTCAATTGAGTGTCGAAAGTAATTAGTGAATTGCTTTGGTTTTTCGTTACTTCACTCAGTGATTGGTTCAAAGTTCTCGCGCCATTTTTTCAACCAATCAGAAGTGAAACCAAAACAATCGTGGCTCGCGCGTGTACATTTTCCCGCGCTTTGTGTCAGCTACGTGTAATTACTTCGAGTTTTGATTGGTTTACTGGATTGTCTCATTAACTGTAATTACTTAACTGTAATTACTTCGAGTTTTGATTGGTTTACTGGATTGTCTCCCTTCTTTTTGATTGGCCAAAGTAATTACTTTTGTTTTGGTTTTACGACACTCGATTGAAACTCACTCTATTAGCCATCAAAAACTAGTAAATCCTTGGGTGGGAAATGCGCCAATGATTCCATACATTCCTTGTAAAATCTCAAATTTTCAGAGCATCATTGCTCAGAAATTTTTGGTACATCGGGATCTAGGTAGCTCAATATGCAATGCACATTCTATATTCAGTACTTTTATTCTCGGCTGACCAGATTAGAAAACGACTGCAAAAAAAATGTGAACAAAGATTTCCCTATTAAGTAGAGCCGGTACACTTCATGACTTTATCTCCATCTCTTGAAAAAGATAGATATATCATGGACTCACCGCATGTTTTGTGTTTGATGTCAGGTTAATTGGCAGAGTGTGGAAGCTGTAGGAGATGAGAGTTCATATGTAACAGCAATCACCAATCACATCAAAGAGACAGTGCCCCTCATTCGGGATTACTTGTCTTCGGCCAGAAAATATTTCACTCAATTTTGCGTCAAGTTTGTGAAGTACGTAGTCTTTAACTGTAGTATCCATGTTTTTTCACTGCAAAGTTTGTGGGCAGTTCTTTGAAGAAATCCGAACTGAGATCGCGCTGGGCGCTGAACAATTATTTTACCTTGGGAAGTTTCTAGAAGCGAGTTTCTTCAAGTAGATAAAGCGGCTTTACTGCTTTCATCTTGCTTTGTCGACACCAAATGACTTAGGAAGCAGTTAAGTGAACCCCTAAAAGGTACGACGAGCACCCCCGTCCTTTTTATATGGGAGTCCCTCCTCCCCCCGGGAGTGAAGCCTCGACTAAGTTCTTTTGTAATAATTTCTCTTAAATCGCTTTCAATCGTAAGATTAATGTTAAAATTTAAGTTTTAATTCCCTTGAATCGTAAGGATTGAAAGGCTCAAATGTTTAATTATAAATTTATCAGAAGGATTTCGCAATTCCTTGTTCATGGTAACAATGTCTTTTTTTTTTAACCATTACATGGCAGATTTTGAAACACCTTTACGTTCTTCCTGCAATATTATTCAGCAAGAAACTGTTGGATTTGTTGTTACATTTTCGCGACACTGAACTTGTCCCGTGTGTGGATATGATCACAGATTTCACTTTTTAATGGGAGCAAATGCAGTGCCCGATTTCAGTCTACTCTATTCTCTCCTGTTCTGTGAGGAGGTTTTTTTGTAGAAGAGTTTAAAATACTGAATTCTCATTTACATAAAGTCTTAGTATTTCAGTTAAACTTTCGTGAAAAAACTGATAATTGATTTGTATGTTTTTTCTAGTTCTTTTATTCCAAGATTTATCAGCAACTTATACAAGTGTAAACCAATAAGCACAGTTGGAGCTGAGCAGGTATTAGCCTTGCCATTTTGTAAGTCTTCATTAAGCCGAAGAAATTCGTTCTTCTCTTTGTCCTGTTGAAAGAATGTGGTCGTTTATTGTCAGGAAGTGGTGGGGTGGGGTGGAGAGCACGGTAGCAGTACATTGAATGACCTTCAAAATGTCTTTCAAGTACTAAGGGTAAACTTGAGTTATACATGATGATGTGTTTAGCTTGAAGCCTGTGGTAACGAGTATTGAACGAAACATTTCAAATTAAGGTCTCGTCATAGGTTCGAGGTGTCAGTGTTCTAAAACGTCCCTATAGGCCACTATCAAGAATACCATAATACTCTTTGCTTTGCAATGGTCCCTGGGGAGTGAAGAGAAAATAAAAACAAATCTTGTGCAAAATTTGTAGGGACAAATAAAGAGTACTATGGTATTATTGATAGTGCCCTAACCCTAACCCTAACCCTAACCCTAACCCTAACCCTAAACCCTAAGCCCTATCGCCAGTATTTATGCTATGAGAAACAGGTAATCCTATTCTAGAGGCTTAAGCTACAAGGGATTTTAGATTTTTCTGTAATTTTCTCAAGCAATTGATTTTGAGATAAATTTTCAGCTTAAACGGTGTCGGCGATTTTTGTTATTTTGCGTTTTGCATTATTTATCAAAGTTGAAAATGGTGTTTTTGACCAGGAACGTAGAAAAAGTATGGTATAAAAACACGTCAAAAAATTGAACGAACTGTATTGAAATAGTCTTGAAAATTGAGCTGAGTCGGACAAAACATTTTGAGTTGTAGCTCCGTGAAAGGGCGACTCTTAGACAATAGTTTAAAGCCGACAAAACGCCTAGTATAGTTTCATGCTCAAGTCACGATATTACCGCGTCCCTGCAAATGTGCTATTTAGGGGCTTTTCGAAATTGGATGGACTTGAATCTTTTACAAATCGATACTCTATGTCATTTGTTTTATGTCTGCAAAAAAAAAAAAAAAAAAAAAACACGATTATTATCGAACCTATGACGAGACCTGAACACACCGGGGTCAATTCACGTTATTTTAGGATGTTTGGGGTAAATCTTTAGTTAATCACGAGTTTAACTCGAAAATGATAATGTGGAATTCCTTCACTGATAAAATTATCGTTACATCACGAACAGGATTATTCAGTCTGGGCAAAAACATTAGTGATTTGCCATAAACTTGAAAAACGTCGTGCTGACATTTTTCAAGATTACCCAAATGCAATCTGTTTCAATCTTGTCCATCTTTTGTTCATCAATGCTTCTCTTTCCTTTTGCTGTTTTTCTGTTTTGTTATTCAACAGTTTTAAGTGGTTATTGCAATGCTTCATTCTGCCTTTTGAGCATTTCGGGTGTCATGAAATGACGTTTATACATCATTTTAGGTGACATTGCCCCTTTAAGAAACCCAAATGGAGAAAGTCGGCTGTTTACAAGGTGTGGTTAATCTCCAAAGACAAACCACGATGGTTTTCCCCAGAGCGGGATTTGAGCATCATCGGGAAAACGCGCTAACCACGTGACACACCGCCCCATAAGAATACACTGCCCGTACCTGCTTAATACGTCTAATACATTGAGAAGAAATCACAGTTGGCAGGTTTCACAATCCTTGTTCAGAAACACCTCCATAGTTGTTGTGTCAAAATGAATTGAATGTTAATAAACCGCATTGCACATTTTGTTTCGTTGTCAAATGGGTCTGTAACTTTGAACTTTTCGATTACTTCATTAATTTATTGATTCTTTTTTTATTTTTTGTTGTTGCTTTTTTCTCGCCAGCTGTTGCTGGATACTCATTCACTTAAGACGATACTTCTGGAACTGCCCTCAGTTTGCTCAAAAGTTCAGCGAAAACCGCCCGCGAGGTAATAGCAGAAAGGTTTTCATATGGAGGAGTGGCTCAATGTCAAACCCAACCTCTCTCTATTTTACTTTCTTGTCATCATGCGTACTCTAAAGGAAGTAAAAAAAAACAGAGAAAGCCTGGGTTCGCGGTTGCCAGGGCCAAAAATCGCAACACGATCCCTTCTCTAAATTATCGATTACTGGCATGTGCTCTTAATTTGCAATTATCGTAAACTTAAAAGTACTTGTTCCCGCAGATAGGGGTTGAAAACGTATATCCTTGGACTGCACTTGAACCCGAAGCTTCTTCTTTGTAGGAAGGGGCTTCTTTCGGCTTCAACGTTGAACATTTTTAACAGATTTATGTACGTCTTCCATAGAACATTACTGCTGAAAGTGATTAGGCTCAAGCCTTAGTTTTAATTTTTTTAGCTTTAACGTGAAGTTTGAGCTATCTCTGAAAATTTGAACCCGATATTCCGGATACTCCTTGAGCAATGATGCTATGAAAATTCGACATTTTATTAAGATGGCTCAAACCAGTTTCAACGCTTGAAAGAAACGTTCTTATTAGAAGGATTGACACTTCAACACTCTATTACTTAAAAGCAATGTTGTGGTACCATATCAAACACCAATTATTGCTGAAAAAGATTCGGTCATTTTTGTGACGTAAAAGGTTACCGTGGCAACAGGAAAGCCCTGCAAACACACCCCATATTTTGGCTTTAGCTGCTCTTATCTCAAAGACGAACTCGGTGACACCTATTTTTTTTATTTTTGAAATGTAATCAGCATGCCAGAATGAAACTTTGCAGAGAGTTTCATCTTGGCCTGCTGATCGCTTTTGTGCAATAAAAAAAAAGGGGTCACCGAGTTCGTTTTTCAGATATGGGCAACTAAAGCCAAAATATAGGGTGTTTTTGCAAGGCTTTCCTGTTGCCATGGTAACTTGTTACGCCACAAAAATGACTGCATCTTGTTCAGCAATAATTGATGTTTCACACGGTACTATAACATTGCTGTTACGTGATAAAGTGTTGTAGTGTCAATCCTTCTGATAACAAGATATCTTCAAAGTGTTGAAACTGGTTTGACGGAGCCACCTTAACGAGAATGTATGCGATCATATTAAAGCGTTTTTGCCACCCAAGAATTATCGTTCCCAGATCCCATCGTTTCTCTTAGCCGGCGGGGCCCTCGCGCGAGAAAACGAAGGGATCTGGACACATAGGAAATTCAAATTTTTTTATTGGTTAGCTTGCGAACAACGAAATCTTGAACCCGAAGCAAAAATGGCCGATGTGGCGCAATGGGGTCGGCTGGCGCGAAGCCGGTCGGTAAAATGATCACAGTGTCGTCCTTTAAGACTGCGATATTACTTATTGCTTCTTTCTGTTCGACGCGAGGTACGTATTCTCTATCAGACTTGTTCTGCACCTGGCCGTAGCATTTTCTCCAAAGTAGTTCTCCCGCGCGATGTCTTTGATTTCAAGCTTCTCATACTTCTGAGCTCCACCATGTTTACTACCTTCGTTCTCTCGTGCAAAGGCCCTACCGGTTTAAAGAAAGGATGGGATCTGGGAATGAGAATGCTATTGAAGTCAATTTGTATTCTGTGTGCAAAGTCGTCTGTTAATGAAACAAAATGCAAAGATTCCCTTATTAAACCGTAAGTTGCCTACACCAACGATAGTCATAGGTAGTTTTAAGATTGAGTGGATTTTGTCACAAAAAAAATACGCTCACAAGAAAGAAAAGAAGAGTGGAGAACACGGGCTTGCATGACGAGGACGAAAGATGTTGAGAAACTTAGAAAAAAATGACTACGTGTGTTCGCGCTAGTTTCTCTTCTTTAATTCTTTCAAAGATTTTCGCTTCTTTCCCTCATCTGAACCCCACCGGGCAATGGGCTAAATGAGTGAATTGTTCTGTCTTCGTGTGGAACTGAGTTTTATAGAAAGTGGTGAATGGCGAAATGCTCGCTGTGCAATGGTAGGCATGCTTCCAAATAAGGAATGACATGATCTGAGTACTGCTAAATAAGGAAACCGCTTGAGGGAGTAGGCCGCGGGAGGAGTGGGTGCAGAAGTCATTGCTTGCTAACATATAACTTTAATTTTATGCTGAAATCTCACTTTTGTTTAGTTATACCAAAGTTGTCGCGAAAGGAATGAAGAAAGCAGAAATGATATTAAAGGTAACTGCAGCAACATCAGTCAGTGGGGAGTGTGTTCATTTGAAATCCATCCATTTTGGTTTGTTATGTCGAGGGCGAACACAGCAGCTGGTTACATGAAGTGTTAGCTGCAGTTACTTTATCGTGTTTAGTGTCTTCAAAATGCTGTGGTTTTGCCTTAGTATGGGTTTTGAATCTCAAAAAAAATTGTCTCAAGGTTGTTCTTTGGACAAGAGTATGCTACGTGATTCGAAGCCAGCAGTGGACGGCGAATCCTTTTCCTACGTGACCGTTGGGTTCGAGTAAGCTTAGGTGATCTTGGACCTTAGGGAAAAATTCCTTTGGCACACAGGTTATAGGGGAATCTTTGTTTACAATTTTTGCCTGATTAGCACAAGCCAATCGT
>OX421449.1:42054670-42057170 GCA_949126865.1 Montipora capitata | reverse complement strand
TTCCTTTCTTCCTTCCTTTCTTCCTTCCTTCCTTGCCGTTTGTTGGTTTACTTCAACGCGATGCTAAATGTCTCTATGGTTTGTGCTTATTTATAATACAACATTAGGGCAGTCGCGGCTTATTTTCTCTCGTATAAACGACCCTATTGTTTCTCGCCGTTTTCTTATTCTTCGACATTGTCTTTGCTCAAGATCTCTACAATATCGTTCAGGGGAAACAGTAATGTCTACTTCTTGACCTATATTTTTACCGTTAAGCACGGATAGGGGTCCTTATTAGGTAAAATACAAATTACCTTAAAAGTAAACGTTTTAAGGAAACTCGTGAAAACGATGTTACTCGAAGCTTTTGTAGTGTTTTCTCTGTGGTTCCTTGTTCTTCCAGGTGAGCGAATTCCATACCCCACTTAACAGAATCGTTTTTATGGCCTAGTCACAACTGCAACGCATTAAAATTCAAAACTTTTGAGAATATGCTTGAAGTTCAAAATTTTGAAGTAAAGATGTTTATTTTAAAAAGTGCGTTGTTTGTTTATTTTTCCTTCCTCTCCGGTTCTGTAACTTGAACTGGCGGCTTTGCTTTCCAAATCAAAGTGAATTCAGTTCCCCCTTGTTACGTAACCTCTCAACGGTGCCGCACGCTAGTTTTTACCACAAATCATTTGTGGTAACAAGAAGTTCTTTAGGGATATTTTCGGTGGGTGTTGGGTTGAAGTTCAGGCAGGAGTTCAGAAAATACAGCTACGCAGACTTTATATGCCATAAATAATAACGAGGAAAAGGTTATTGCCGTAAAGGCGCTGCTGTTGCACTGTGAAATGTTTCGTGCAACTTGCCCCGCCACAGTGTCGCCAAAACATTGCGAGATGCAAGAAACATGAAATGTTTCGTACAACTTGTCTCGCAATGTTGTGGCGACACTGGCGGGACAAGTTGCACGAAACATTTCACGTATGACATACCCTGCAACGGCCAAAATCGTTGCGAGACAAGTTGCAAGAGCCGTTGCCGAAAGTAGAATCAAGTTGTACTTTTCGTGCAACTTGTCTCGCAACGATTTTGGCCGTTGCAGGGTATGTCACACGTGAAATGTTTCGTGCAACTTGTCCCGCCACAGTGTCGCCAAAACATTGCGAGACGAGTTGCCAGAAATATTTCACAGTGTAACAGAGCCTTAAAGGATCTGATAAACGGCATTTTGCAATAAACGTCCCGACATATTAAACTTCCCCCATCCAAAAAGAGTCTCCCCCCCCCCCCCCCCTCCCATTTTTAACGAAAGGGAGAAGTGCTGGACAATTTAAGCAATTGTCTCTTTTTGACACAGGAAACCCAGGCATAGCACGGTTGGTGGTAGAGCATTGTACCAGCATCAGAGAGGTTGTCCTGTTGAAGCCATCTGAATTTTTCAAAATGTCCAAAATAGACATTTTCTTGAATTGTCTAGATAAGTGCGAGGATTGTTTTTCTCTTTTGTCTAGAACTCGCGCACTTCAAATGCGTGTTGATTAGATTTACTGTAAACTCAGCAAACACTCATTCTCGTCACCACAGCCTCGGATCAACCCAAGTCTCTGGGAAACTCTATGTAGGAGAACGTGCGCAGTAGGGCTCTTATAGCCAAAAATTGGCTAATTGAACCTTAAAGCGATTGCTCACTCCTCGTGCTAAAGTGAATGCAATAATTAGAGATGCTTTTGATTGTTCTTCACGAAAACCAACGAGAAGACACCTTGTTTCAGGGTTCCCCAGAGCTCTTCTCTCCCTCAGTCAAGAGAAGAGCTGTGGGGTCGAGATTGAGCAAACACTGTAACAGTTTGAGTCTTGTCTTTGGTTTCCTCTATTTGCAAACTACTGAAACATTTATAGTGACGAACATTGTTTTTAAAACTGCACAAATCACATGGACTTTTGTTGGTCCTCTATGCCAAAGGACAAGAAAAGAAAAGTGTTGTTCAAGAAGCGTAAAGCTGCTGTGAAAAAACGCGTACATCTAATAAACGCTCCCTAAGCCGCCGCCCCCCCCCCCCCCCCCACCCTTAAGAAAAAAGAAAAAAGAATTAAGGGGCTGTCACGTTATTTTAGGGCCGCTTAGGGAAAATCTGTAGTTAATCACGAGTTTAAAACTCTAAATTGGTTTTGTGACTTCCTTTACTGATGAAATTATCGTTACATCACAAAAAGATGATTCTGAGCAAAAACTACCACTACCACTAAGTTAAAGGCAAATCTCCTGGATAAAGGTAGTAGTAGTAGGAGTAGTAGTACTTCTTTATTTAATGTGAAACTACACTTAGCTAAAAGTTACTTTCCAGGAAGCCCACAACCAACAAAAAATATACAAAATAAAAGTACAACCTATGTTAGAAACTATATACATGAAGAAAAAACATGTGTATACAAACCATATGTCGCAATAAAATACATAATTAAAAACAAGAAATCCAAAACTAAATTTTTTTCAATTTTAGGCGAAGAATATCATGAAGAAATGTATTGC
>OX421449.1:42037170-42047170 GCA_949126865.1 Montipora capitata | reverse complement strand
ACAATCTCAAAATTCTTTTCTTGTTGCTGAAGTGCCTTGTAGGTGTCTATTAACTTTGGAGTAAAACCTCGGCATGGTGGGCACTGCAAATGGAAGAATGAAAAATACAACACAAGAAAAGGTCAGCAAACCATCAGTTGAGAGCTCAACCAACCTGGAATTACTGTATTGCATCTTGATGACTGCAGTGCTATTTATTTCTTTATTCACTTCAAACATTAAGAGACAATGCTCATGGAAAGTGAACAATAATTTAGAACACAGAATCCCTTACACAGGAGGACCTCCAAGCGGGAGAGGACAAAACGCGGAGCCCTACTCCATGGAGTTCCCTATGGAGTACCCAAATGGAGTACCCCTAAAAATACTATTTCGAATGAGTACTGTTGGTCAATGTGTAAGCAGCATCTCAAATAGTGCTTACTTAAGCCTCGACACCCATTTTAAACAGCATTGTTCAACAGTATTTAAGTCTAAGCACCCATTTTAAAAAGGTTAGCTTACATGAAGTAATCGGCCATCACAACAATAATTGAAAGCTAACCTTTTCAAAATGGGTGCTTAGACTTAAATACTGTTGAACAATACTGTTTAAAATGGGTGTTGAGGCTTAAGTAAGCAATATTTGAGATGCTGCTTACACATTGACCAACAGTACTCATTCGAAATAGTATTTTTAGGGGTACTCCATAGGGTACTCCATGGAGTAGGGCTCCGCATTTTGTCCTCTCCCCCTCCAAGCATTTACCCTCACAAACATGACAGGCAACAAATGACAAACCACAACACTGGGAACTCCTGGCCATGCCCTGCTCTTTGCAAAAAAATTACAGTCAAGCTATGTCACGCATGACAAGGAGTTTTGAAATTTGAACTGAGTATTCAAATCTGTTACCCAGTTTTGAACCAAATGCTCTTGAGATTTTGAATTCCCGTGGATATTTCCTTGATGTATTGAAAATAGTTAGCTCTATGAACTTTTGTTTTATTATAAAATATAAACCTGGTGTTTGAAAAGTGAAAACTATCCCAAGCATTTGATGAATTATTGTTCAGTTATTGTGCATTTTTCATAGTAACCTTCACAACAATCTTCAAGCTTCCATTGAAATCTCGGAAGCTTCGTATGTTATTTTCAGTCTTGTAGATACTGCTCACGCGTGACATAGCTTGACTGCAAATCAATAGTGTGTGGCTTCTTTTATGTCACATTGAAGGGCGTGAGACAGCCTAATGGTTATTCGACCTTACCCAAGAAAACTAGAGAGACTAACCATTTGCAGATATCATTACAAAGGCAACACTTTCTCCTCAGTTACATGTATTTAATTAAAGCCCCTGAGTGTAACTCCGGCTGGAGTTTTTAGATGGTCTAATGCTCAACCAATTGAGTCAACCGGTTAGCAGTAACCGATTTCAGATGCCAGATTTATTTTGATTCAAAACTTGTTTGTAGCAGGACTTTTCCCAGGTTCTTAGATAAGGTGTAATTTGTACCTTGTGACCGGTTTGGACCAGTTTCTGAAGAGAACAGAGCATGTTTAAAGGCCCACCTTCAACCTACAGGCTTTTCAACCGTTTGTTTTTGTCATGGAAATTCACATTGCTTATCGTAGCAATCTTATTGGATGAATTTAGGCTTTGGGGCAATTTTCATATATTTAATTAATTATTCTGTGGCATGCAATGTCAGTGGGCCTTTAAATTGTTGTTGTGATCTTGGTTCTGTCCCTGATTGTCAAATCCCCACAACATGGTGGGGGGTGGGGGGTGGGGGGGGGAAGACTGATGAGGGAGGAACCTTGGGTGATGATGGATTCACCTGGTGGAGAGAAACTCCTATAATTTTACAATTAACATACATGCAGTTTGATTTCAAAATAAACAAGCAGTGACTTAACCTATGCTGTCCTAAAACAACGACTCAAATAATCATAGATTAATTTTCACTCCTTCCAACACCAGAGAAATTTTACACTCTCTTGGAAAACTGTTTCATTCCTAAAATAGTGTGATATTGTAAATGCAGGTACGTAGGATATAATGTAACTTTAATATTAATACAGGTATTACTAACAAAACTGAAGATTTAGGACACAACTTTACTTAACTTGATTAAGGTTGAGAAAAAGCATATTTCACTAACCCAATGAGCTGAGAAATAAAGACCCAAAAACTTCCCTTTGAGGTCATCAAAAGATTTTTCTCCTTTCTCGTTGCTGACCAGCTTCACATCCTTTAGTATATCATTTAAGGTTTTAGGTCTCCAGGGAAAGTTATTTCCCTTTGGATCATCCAGCATCATTCCACGCCCTTCTTTTGTTATCTCTTTACCATCTTTTCCATCTAAGAGAACCAATGTTGGGATACCTGACACCTTGAACTTTTGCGAAAGATGATCCTATTCAAGGAAAATACACAAAATCAATATTATTTATGGTAGAACCACACCCATGTTTTGCAGAAAATAAATGACCATTTAATTGTCCAGAAATGCAAGTATGTAATTAGACGCACGCCCATTTAATTTTGACATCCAACACAAAGGGTCCCTTTTAGTCTAAGCATTTGTTACCTATTTCCAGCAATAAAGAAAGGGTGAATGCAGCTGTTTATCCGTACTTGAGGAGCCATATTTGGGGGATACTTTGTTGACGTTGATTGTCTGTATTCTGGGACAGGAGTGACGTTGAAGTTGGGAAGAATGTACATGTACAATCTTGGACAGAATAAAATGGAACAGAAATGCCCCCTTCCACAAAATCAAAGATGAAGTTGTGCGATGGCCACAATGTGCCATTTTCCCATCATTGATTTTGGGAGGATGGGTGGTCTAAATTTTCCATTTCCCCCAAGATTTTAGTAAGGGGACATTTTGTGAAATCCATGTGCATCTAATAACTTGCACTCCTGGACGCATCTGGAAACAACTTTCATCTTTTTCCAGACAACTTTACGCACCAACGGAGAGACATAGAGACCCTCCTGCTTACCCTCCTCCTTCACCTCCTAAGAAGTGAACTGGTTAGCAACATCTACATCTAGGTTCACTCACTACTATTTCCCCTTTCGCTGTCAACCTTCAGGGTTGTCTTTCTAAAAATTGCTCTCGTTCCCATTGTTTTTAATGAAACTTAAAGGCCCACCTTCAACCGACAGACTTTGCGTGCCGTAGAACAATTTTCATACATGAAAATCCAGCCAAAGCTGAAATTTATCCAATCAGATCGCTGTGATAAGCAACGCGAATTTCCATAACAAAAACAAACGGTCGAAAAGCTTGTCGGTTGAAAGTGGGCCTTTAAGGAAACTATACACCACCAGAATGCTAATTTAATGTAGTATTTGAAACTTTCACATTTTCTTATTTCAGAAAGTGAGCACAAGCGCTCAAATGTGAAACTGACCTTGTCTGCTCTGCTGAATTAATAACCCTTGCGTTAACACGCACATCCAAAAAAACCGCACTATATCACTCAGGAAATAATAAGCTAACTAATTGTGTGAGGCTTTTTCAAAATTCTAAACAGTTTTCTGTGGTGTCCAAGCGTGTGGCAGGCACACAAAAAGTTCTAGTGGTCAGCTTTACAATGGATTTTCTCAAGAACTAATTAGAAAATGGAAAAAGCCTCACACAACTTGTTAGCTTATTATCTCCTGAGTGATATGGTGCAGTTTGTTTGGATGTGCCAGTCATTGTGTATCATACATTATGCACCTGTCATTGTTAAGCCGCAGGGGGGGTTGGGTCGGGCATGGGGTAGGGATTTTGATATTTTCTTTAAAACAAATTCAAATTTCCCAGCCCTGGCACAAAATAATTGATCAAAATCCCCACCCGGCGGCAAGTGAAGGTGGTCAAATTTCCTTCGTAAAATCAAAATCCTAGACTGCTCCCAGTTCCTTCTGAGTTAGTCGAACCGCTCACTTTGGTCACGCAAGCGAGAGAGAGATAAAGGGACCGCACAATCTTCTGTAACTGACATGTTCGGGAAATTTGGATTGGTCTGTTAACAATGGACCGCTGTCATATTTTTTTGACCACTTAATTACTTCTTGTCACATTGTGATGCCAATCTGTCTTCGATTTTCCCTGGGAAACAAGAAGCACAAGCTTAATTTTGTGAAGCACTTTAATTAAAATCATTTCTGTAGCCAACTCTTATTATTAATCGTACGTGGGGAAGAAAAAGAACAAGAACAAGCTAAGAAAGAAAAAGAACAAGCTAAGGAACTAGTTATAAATATCAGTTTCTAATGAGTTAATATTACTTACAGCCCATGCACATTCTTCCCCTTGGGCTATAAAAAATGGAAAAAAAACAACAACTCCATGTGCTTTGCTACAACATATTCTTTACGGCCTACGAGCTTAGGGAAATGTTTGTAAATGATGTTAAAACATTCTACCAACCTTAGTTCCTCATTCTTCATCAAAACCGAAACATAACCAGCACTCTAGCTCTTTCTATTTCTCTTTACAGCCAAAGTGCATATTGTCTTGGAGTATGGATTGTCATATTGGATTAAAAAAAGGTAGATACTGACTGACCTAAATCCCTTTGTACAATGGTGGAGCTAGTGAAATGCATGGGTCTATTTTTTCCCTTCGGCCGAAAGAGGAAAAGTAATATTCATAAACTGCGATGCCCTCCTGTTAAGGAGGGGGAGGAGGTTACCATAGACGGCTTTAATTTTTCTGATATCATATCATAATGATGTTGCAGCCCACCAAGAATGAGAACTTTGACCTATGTGTGTTTCATTTTTAAATGAACATTTTGTTTATGAAAAGTTCCCTCGAAGACCCAAGGCAATGAAAAGAACCACGGATGACAAATCTCAATTACCTTTTACCTTTCACAATTCAACTCCGAAAACCACCCATATTAGAAAGCAATTAATCCATAAACGACTTTAAATTTACTTCAACTTCCATCGATTAGTTTGAACACTCAGTCATAAGACCACAAGATCAGATGAACTTGCAAAGGTATTCATGGGAAAAGGATAAGGAATATTCAACTTAAATTAACAGACAAAACCTACAATATGTCACAATATTCCTACTCAGAAAGCCAACCGCATTAATAAGCAATTATTTTTTTACTAAAAGACCGCAAATGATGGTATATGGTTTCAAAATACCCTAAGGCGCCAAATATGCCAATGCGGAATATTTTCTTGCGCGGTTTTCACAGCTCAAGAATCTAAAAATCGTAACGGATTCTTCTCACGAGGTATTGCGAAGTAAATTCCTTATTGTTATTTTAAAGGATGCTGACTCATTCTTGCTAACAATGAATGTTTGCATAAATCTTCGTTTCTTCTCAAAGAGAATCAATATTTCCACAACAAGGAGATAAATGATACCTTTCACACGGAATTAATTACAGACGACCCCATGTTCATTTCAGTTGCCAATTTCATACATCCGTCGATTGATCGATGCATGAGCTGATGCATCACTCGGGAACAAATAAATGAGATTTCGCTCGGCGAGGAAGCTTTCAAATATCCGCTGAACAACCAACCTCTGCTTACAACAATTAGATCAACGTTCCGTTAATTTCTATGCAAAGAGTATGGACGACTTGCTTATGCCTATTAACTAATGAGCAGGTTGTTTGTATTTTCATGAGTGCAATCGAGATCAACAAAAAAATGCCTGTTTTCGGTTAACAAGGATCTATCCACTGCGACAAAGGTTAAACACTCCGAAATGTAAACTGACGCAATGAGCATGTTTATACCAAAAGACTTCCCATTCTGAGCTCTTTCAAAATGCACGTACCGCGTTTTTAATAAGCCCTACCTTTCTCGATCGATCGGAATATGGCAAAGCGAGCCAAGGCATCTCCTCGAAGTAATGTTTATATTCTTCCTCCTTCTTGTCCGAACTCACAAAGATTATCTCGAACTTTTTGTCTACGTGGTGCTTCTGGTAAAATTCAGATAACTTTGGCGTAAAGCCGCGACATGGCGGACACCAATGTGCCGAAAAGTACAAACCAACCGTCTTCCCTTCGCCGCCGATAGACGCAGTGTTCACGGTTCCCTCTTTTCCCACCAAACTGTCGCCCAGGAGCTTTTGAAAGAAGGTCTCCTCCATGCTCAAATTCAGTATATTTTGCTCTGGGAGCTGTTAACAAATAATGACTTGGCAACGATTTGCCAGCTGCAGTTCAATGCCCCAATAGTGAATTATGGGTACAGCGACAGCATTGTGACCCGTGACGTAGTTTATGAAAACCACGAACGTGAAAAACATCCCGTTTTCAACGCATTGGTGACCACCGAAAGAAATAATCGGTCCATTAACCGAAGTACAATAAGCAATACGGCATGTACAAGGTAAAAAACGTGTAATGAACGATTGGCGTGACATAGAAGAGGCCTGAAATTGCGTGACTAACAGCCTTGTGGATCAAATCACAGTTACCAACTTGCCAGTCATTATGTCATTATGTCATTCCGGGATGTCATAATGAGTTGGGAATGAAAAACACGAACGTATGAAATTTCAGTTTTCAGCACCGATGACGATCAAAAGAAATAATTGGTCCAAAAACGAAGAACAATGAGTGGTTGGGAATGTGCAAGGCATAAAACGTGTAGTTCTGAACAATTTACGCGACATAAAAGATGACGTAAATTGCGTGACTAACAGCCATGTGGATCAAATACACTTCTTTGAGCCAGAATTTAGATACCGTCTGTACCAGCACAGACGAAACGTCAATTTCAATTTCAATTTCAGTTTCACGCGTTTTACCCGAAAAAGGTTACAGTGTTTTAAATATAACTAAACACGAAAGCCTCAAGGATGAAAACAGTAAACACTTACATGATAAGCTTTATTTACACAAGGTATCGCTATTCATGGGCTAGAGCCGTGTACCCGTGGCTCAGTTGGTTGAGCACGGGCTGTCGTGTGGGAGTTCGTGAGTAAGACTCCGGCCGGACTAAGAGTCTTAAAATAACTGAGGAGAAAGTGCTGCCTTTGTGATTACACCCGCAAATTGGTAGAGTTTAAGTCTTCTCGGATAAGGACTATAAACCGTAGGCCACGCCTCACAAATATCTTCCATATTTATAAGTTCTCTGTGGGACGGGGTGTCTTGAAAACAAACACCCCTAAGACCTTATAAGACCTTAAAAGGTCTTAAAAGACTCGAAAACGAAGAAAGTTAGCCAAATTGAGGGATTTGGGTTACTTTTTTCGTTTTCGAGTCTTAGAGTCTTAGGGTCTTTGTTTTCAAGACACTCACACTATTCGAGAAGAGTAGGGGATGAAGTACCCGGTCTTTTGGCTGTCCTCTGTAAGTGTGTTATTTCCAGCAGAGCAGAAGTGGCCGGCTTGTGGTGTATGAAGCCACCTAAGCAGAAACAGCCCTAGTTTTAAGTGTTTATAACACTATAAGGCTCATGTTCCATAGCGAGCATCAAGATAGTGAAGACTACGTTTTCCTGATACATGGTTCATTTATTTCACACTATTTACATAACATTAACATAGAAAGAAAAGTATAGTCACAACACATGGTTACAAGATAAAATAATTACAGTACAGGTTATAAAATGTGTGTGGTGGTCAAAGTAGCGAAGGCTTTCTAGTTGACCACCACCTACTTTTAAGTAAACGAAGAAATGACACTGAGCTTTACTGGGATAAGGAAAAAAAAACATTTCTAGAGCCTAGGACTAATGTACAGAAGAAAATTACATGTATATAACTTAAGCATATTAGAGATATACTGAACCACGTGAGAAATCTATACAGGACAAGCTTAGCAAAAGGGGAGAAAAAAAAAAAAAAGGAACATACAAACAAACAGACAACAACAACAGTAACAACGACAAACAAAAACAAAAGAAAAGAACGACACGTCATCAACAACAGCAGCGGTAACAAACACAAAAAATATATAAGACAATTATTATTATTACTATTATTACTATTATTATTATTACTATTATTATATTTTAAACAAGCTCCATTATTATTATTATTAAATAGTTACGTGCTATACATTTGACCATTAAACAGAGCATACATTATTTGATTGACAAGAGATCAGGTGGGCCTTATAAAGTTTCTTAAACTTGTTAAATGTTTTTGCTTTTTTTAGTGCCAAGGGGACAGTTTCCCACATGACAGAAGCAGAGTACTTAAAAGTAAATTTGCCTATGTTAGTTCTAACTTGTGGTCGGTAAAAATTAAGCTTAGCAGAATTTCTGGTGTTATAGGAGTGGACAGTTGCTGTAGGCGTTAAAAAGTTATGGAAGATTGCTGGAACAGTTGCTGGATTGTTGTATAATTTAAATGCCAGTGAGCAGATTTTGAATTTAACAATATTTTCAAATTTTAAAACTTCAAGGATTTGGTAATATGGGAAAGAGGGCTCTTGTTTGTTTGCAAAAAAAATACTACGGATGCATTTATTTTGCTTAGTACAGATCTTATTTAAATTAGTCTGATAATTGTTGCCCTAACACATTGCGCCGTAATTAAGATAAGGGTAAATAAGTGTATAATACAATTGTCGTAACATCTTTAAATTCAGGTAGTTCCGTAGTTGGTTTAGGATTCCAAGGTTTTTAGTCAGTTTGCCTTGTACATGTGCTATTTGAGTTTTCCAATTCAAATGCTCATCTAAATAAATGCCTAAATATTTGATACTAGTTTTGCGTTCAATGTTTAAGATATTAATATTGTGTATAGTTGGCTTCTGTGGCGATGTTATTATCATAAAGTTTGTTTTCCTCATGTTAATAGACAACTTATTGAGATTGCAATAGTTAATTACTTTCTGAAGTTCTGAGTTCATAACTGCCTCAAGATCTTTTGATGTTTTAGTAGCATAGAAGATATTAGCATCATCAGCAAAAAGTCGAAAGGAAAGCATGTCTGAAGAGTTAGCAAGATCATTTATGTGCAGAAGAAATAATAGTGGTCCAAGGGTTGATCCCTGAGGAACTCCACAAACAATCTGGAGAAATTCAGATTCAACATTACCTAGTTTCACATATTGAGTTCTTTTAGTAAGGTAACTAGTGAACCAATCTAGAGCTTTTCCACGTACTCCATATTTATGTAATTTCCTTAGCAGTATCTCATGGTTGACAGTATCGAAGGCTTTGGAAAAATCTAGAAACACCCCGCATGTAATGAGATTGTTGTCAATTGAGGTTTTAAGGATGTCAGTTATTTCTATACAGCAACAGTCTGGGAATTGAGAATTAACTTTCTTAGTCAAACCCCATATAAAGTAGTGAGAAGAAGTGGCCGGCTTGTGGTGTATGAAGCCACCTAAGCAGAAACAGCCCTAGTTTTAAGTGTTTACAACACTATAAGGCTCATGTTCCATAGCGAGCATCAAGATAGTGAAGACTACGTTTTCCTGATACAGCAACAGTCTGGGAATTGAGAATTAACTTTCTTAGTCAAACCCCATATAAAGTAGTGAGAAGAAGTGGCCGGCTTGTGGTGTATGAAGCCACCTAAGCAGAAACAGCCCTAGTTTTAAGTGTTTACAACACTATAAGGCTCATGTTCCATAGCGAGCATCAAGATAGTGAAGACTACGTTTTTCTGATACAGCAATAGTCTGGGAATTGAGAATTAACTTTCTTAGTCAAACCCCATATAAAGTAGTGAGAAGAAGTGGCCGGCTTGTGGTGTATGAAGCCACCTAAGCAGAAACAGCCCTAGTTTTAAGTGTTTACAACACTATAAGGCTCATGTTCCGTAGCGAGCATCAAGATAGTGAAGACTACGTTTTCCTGATACAGCAACAGTCTGGGAATTGAGAATTAACTTTCTTAGTCAAACCCCATATAAAGTAGTGAGAAGAAGTGGCCGGCTTGTGGTGTATGAAGCCACCTAAGCAGAAACAGCCCTAGTTTTAAGTGTTTACAACACTATAAGGCTCATGTTCCATAGCGAGCATCAAGATAGTGAAGACTACGTTTTTCTGATACAGCAATAGTCTGGGAA
>OX421449.1:42029670-42032170 GCA_949126865.1 Montipora capitata | reverse complement strand
GATCGAGTCCTTTCCGGATGACTACGGTCAGTTCTACCTAACAACTGAGAAAGAGCACTCTCTTCAATCTTTGGCCCTATTCTCCCTTGGCAGGTTTCTGGGACTGCCTCTTCTTCTCGTCGAGGCGTTTAGCATAATGCTGGGCCATAGAATTGATTATCGATAACAGGAAGTAGAGAATCATTCCGATAAAAATCTTCTCGAAAATCCAGGCCAGGATATTTGGTTCCTGTGGAAAATAGACACATATTACGAATTAGTCAACCTGTAAGTCCTCGATTAACACCCTGGGGCCGGTTGCTCGACGGTTGTTTAGCGCTAACCGTTGGTTAATTAAGAGGTTTCCATGATGTTTAACGCTGGTTAGCGCTAACCATGCTTCGAGCAAATCGGGCCAGGCCGCTATTCCAAATTAAAGAGAACACGGGACACCCTATAGAAGGCGTGGTACCTTAGGCAAATGCGAAAGATTTGGGCTTTTACTTCGTGTAGAAGACGCACATGACGTAACAAAAGCTTTAGGGGTCTTTAGGGATTTAGAATTCTGATTAGGTATTGTTTCACGATTTTTGTTCTATTGTTTTACGTCATGTGTGTCTTCTACACGAAGTAAAAGCCAAGATTTGTCAATCAACCGTGGACGCGTATAGAGCTCTGTGATAATCTTTGCAATGCAAATGCCAGTAATCACATGATTTCGAGTGCAATTCGGAATAAATAAGCACGAGTAATTTTTTTAATAGACGAACAAAATACGAGAAAAAAACTCGAGATGAGAACATCGTAATTAATCAAAAGAAACGCACGCGTATCACGCAAAATTGCGTCATCGGGAGAGCTCATTTGATTGGCCATCTCAGACTTTCTTTGATCATTGACCAGAGGAATTGTGGGTTATGTGTATTTTTTTTATAGTAGAGTAGGAGCTACGCTATTGGTGGTAACATGGCAACGTGAAAAATAGGAATACATTAGTTGAATGAAAGCGTTCGTTAATACCGTGAGGATTAAGGGTGCCGATTTGGAAGAGCCAATAAGAATGGAGAAATTTCTACATGTATACTATTATAAGATGTTGTCAGCCGCTTGTTGATTGCCATCTTGGATAATCAGTTGTGCTTGGATCAATTCGAACAAAAACAGAGCGTGAAGCGATTCCTTTTACAGCGCGTCTTCGTGTTTAAATGCTGCTTAACAGTGGTGCCATACACCAAAACCGTTCCCGACACTTCCTTACGTTTTACACAAAGTAATGTTTCCAACCTATATGGGACGTTCGCGCCCATTGCTACTGCGCATTCTTTTGCGCATGTCACGCACACGTCATGCATCGCAGACCACGAAAGTAAACACGATGCTAAAGGCGCAAACATCTTCCATAAGACAAGCGATCATGGGATAGCTGTGGACCCAGGTCTTTTCGGAAATGTGACGCAATGGCGTGACAGTGGGGATATACAATCGCGTTGAGAACTTAGCAGCGATTTTACTCTCTTGAATGCTCGGTGACCCCGATTTTTCTTTCCGTAGATCACTTCCTTTCCTGGTTTTGTCCATTTTAACAAAAAACAAAAAACAAAAGCTGTACGTGGGAAGTTACAAATATTTCGCCTTTTTAATATTCTCTCGTGCGACGGAAATTTTCTTTCTTAGACTAATATGTATCGTTTGTCAAAGTCTATTTCACCTCAGAAAAAGACATCAGCTGCAAAAGTTTGTTTAGTTATATTAGTTATGTTGAATTGAGTACGTTTACCTGATCTAAATTTCACTAATGTCGCTTTGTTTTTATTGCTGACAGTTGTAAGCTAAGATCGTCTTAAAATATTTTAACGCAAGCTTCTAAAAGTGCACCTCGTGATCTCGAAAACGAGCAAGGTGACCCTTTTTTTTTTGCCTTTTTGGCAAAAGTAGATCATTACCTTTCTGCGTGGCAAGTTTAAAAAAAACCTGAACGTGGGAACGTTTTGGGCGCAAACGTCCTTAAAGGCCCACGTTCACTTACAAGCATTGCGTGCCGTGGAACAATTTTCATATATGAAAATCCAACCAAAGCTGAAATTCAGATAGCTACGATAAGTAATGCGAATTTCCATAACAAAAGCAAATGTCAAAAAGCTTGTCGGTTGACATTCCGAGCATCATAAAGAAGTGAGAAGATGGACATTTACTTCAGAAAGTAATATCGTTTTGGTGAAAAACCCTTACGAAACGGACAGCTTCTATGAATGTGATAGGCACCTCCATGAACATACTTTACAATATTTGGGGATTTTAAGCAACTGGATTCGCTAACTTTGAGGATATCAGTAGTCGAGTGAAATAGACTTTACGGGTTCCAGTCTTTCCCTCCTCTCTTGTCTCGGTTTTCATCTGAAAACACTTTTTTAGCTTGAGATAAGTTTAGTTCATATAAGATGGTAGTGGTAGTAGTATTAGTACTATCGACCCATCTAGCCTGGTTTGCCTCGTTTTGGCGCAGCGTCCTGATTGGTAGATT
>OX421449.1:42014670-42022170 GCA_949126865.1 Montipora capitata | reverse complement strand
GTGCACGGAACATAATGCCGCCACCTTTTTTTTTCCGCAAAAAATCTTGCAGTAGCCGTTCTAAAAATAGATAATTCCGTTAAACTGATAAACTGCATTCCATCGCAGATCAACACCTCTGGCTTATGGACTTCTAACCTGGTTGAAAATGGTTGACGTTCTCCTTTGTGTGGGGATACATCAATATCTCTGCTTACTCCTAATAACTGTTCAAACTGAATGTAATTCTACACTCCCTTATTCTTGACATTCCTGTTTCAAGGTTTCAATTACAGTTGAAGAGTGCTCTAGGGAAAGATATTTTATATCTTCTGTTCACTTTGTTACACGTTCTTTGCCTCTGGTCCGGGCACAAGCCATTCGAACCTCCCAAATTCTTGTCCAAATGGTACAGTATTTTCACTTTCACTGAATCAATCTCATCCCATTCTCACTGGGAACAAAACCATTGGAAATTTTGGCCAAACGAAGTGGCTCTGATTGGTAACGTAACAGAGAAACTCCTCTGGAATAACAATTAATAAATGCTTTGGAAATGTCAATATGGAAGAAAAAGGGCAAAAACTCTAAAATTGGAGAGCTGGGTGAAATATTTTCTCAAGCCCAGGCTAGACGTTGTGAAATTGTTAGAAGAATACGTTCCAACATTGTTATGAGAACGCTTCTAACAATTTTGGATACGCATATAACATTGTTGGACTGAAACACGTCACTTATAAAGTCACGCAACCTAATGACGGCGTATGCTTTGTTTGTGTTTTGGAGACTGGGCCCTTAATTCTGATTGGTCTTTGCAATACAACATTGTTGAAAGGGCGGCTACATTTGTTCAACATTTGTTGTATGTTGGAGAAAATGTTTGACCCAAATCAAAACATTCTTCTAACAAAAAATGTTGAACAGACGCCATCAAACATGCATGCTACTGTAGTAGACGTCCTAACATTGTTGGTCTAACAAAATGTGTATTTTGCAATGTTTGAACGTGTAGCTGGGGCTTTAAGTCTTTCACAGTTCTGGAGCTTTTTAGTTTGAACACCTCAGAATTTTTCTTTTTAGTTTTGCTCGTTTTTCATTGGTATTCTTTTTGTAAATTAAGCAGTTTTTAAAAAAACCAAGAAAATTCTGTCTATTTGCCTTAAATTTTAAAGTGAAAATAACAATAACAACCCAACGGAACAGTTATTACTCACCGAAGCACAAACAAGGATGCCAAAAAATCCTACACGCTCAACTAAATCTAGAACACACTTTTTCAGTTTTGTCCACAGACTCTGATCCTTGAGGGAAGTTAACCGTTCTAGTTCTTCCACCTCTTCTAATTCTTCATCATCAGGATCAATTCCTGACATACGGGCTGCAAAATACAGCAATCAACAATTTGTTAAGGAGGCAATTGACTTTCCGGATTTCCATTCAAAAACAAAATGCAAAAATGAAATTTAAGATTTCCTTAATTAAAGTCAATATCAGGGGAGGGTTTCAATTTAGCACAAAATCCACGTTTGGATTTTGTGCTTGCCTGAAAATACACAAGATCCAGATTTTAATATTTCCTTATCAAACGCACCCTCAATTACAGTAAAATCTCATGAACAAGCTCTGCCAAGTGTAACAATAGAAGTCTCTATGACCACAAACCACTAAGATCAAAACCAATAAAACCTTGTAAGTCAAAATTCTCCATGCAAATGAGATTTTACTGACTAATCATGAGGGTTACTCGTGATAAGTTTGACCATTTTTTTTAAAGTTAATTCACCATCTTTTTTCCTTGTAGACTATCCAATCATAGCATGAACACACAAAATAGTTGAAGTAATCAAAAGTGGGTAAATTTTTGAGATCTTAGCTAAGTAACTGGCTTAAAAGGAACAATTATGAATTAAAACAGATTCTAAAAATACAAAGTAATGAAGAGGTAACACCAGTACTTTCTAAAGGAACTGAGATGCCGTATTGGTTGGGAGCGGAACATGCAAATTCAATCATGATAAAAGTAAATCAACCACCATAAGAAAGATCTTGCGAGCTGATGTACAAGTATTCGCTCATGTAGAGTTTTAAAACACCTTTCTTGATTCCTCGAGATTCTTCCTGGGTGCTTATTCAAGAGAAGTTATGGATAAAATTAAGTTTTAAACGCAGATTCTTTGAGGTGCAAGGAATTAAAGTTAAATCAAATCAGCCGATAAAAGTTCATAAACCACCAAAGGGAGTTTAGAAAGATAATGTTTCATGCATGAAATCTTCATCAGATTCTCTTTGGTGAAGGGCCAATGCTTTCCAATCTTCCTAGGGCTGTCAATTTACTTTATGGACTCACTGAGCACAATTTAACTTCTGTGCTTCCCTCTCCCACCAATACAGCAGCCCACTTTCTTCAGAAACTTAAAGCCATTAGCTATTCACTTTTAAAACAGATCATAGTGGTACCTGCTCTTGCCATGAAATATGGGGGCAATTCACCAATCGCAGTCCCTGCACCCTAAACACAAAAACTTATTACATTGAAGAAACAAAATGATTATTATTCTTCCTACGTTGAAGACAAGGAAATTCACCTGCTTAAATTCCCTCGCAATGAGAACCCTGGCCATAATGTTGAAAGAGTGGATATTGCAATCCACTGGTCTAAGATAAATAATTTCCTGAGAGTAACTGACTTAGTTTTGATGGCCAATATCGACTGGAAACTGGATTTACAATCTGATGGCTCTGACGCTATCAACATTTGAACAATGGTGGCCTAAAGAACATGGAAACCTACATGGAAACCTCTGGATTCTTATTTCTGAGTTAATCACTTGAAAATGTAAATAAAATTGTCTGCCGACAGTGCAAAACAGCATGGAAGTGCACCTTTCAATTCACAGCAAGTCACACTACATGTAAGTGCCCCTCAAGTTCAAAGACTTGCAAACTCTTAATAGAAATAATATTTGTTTTCTCACAAAAAAATAACCAGCAAAGCACTTTTCAACATTGATCAAGGGCTGCATCATCATTTTGTACAAAAGTTAAGAAAGGTAAAAGTAAATGGAGTTTTGGGGTATTGAATGTAATTTTATAAGTAATATATATAATATGAGCATCAGATCTGTATGACAATTACAAACTCCAGGCAAAGCCAAGAGTTTGTAAATGTGATACAGATCTGATGTGAATATTGTAATATATGACTTATGAAATGTTAGCATTTGAGTGTTAATTTACACTAGGTATTTTTGGTGATTTAAGACATTTTAACCGGGAAAATCGAAAGAAACATTTTTGTAAATGAAGAGAAACCTGTGTCAGAAATACAGATATTGATTAATAAAACATTTCTTTCGTTTTCCCATCACGAATTATTAATGATTTTTATAAATACAAATACAAATTCCTCACCCACATGAAAGCTTCTACTCTAACTTTACTCATGATAGTCCACATGTTTACTGGTGATGTGTGATCATCTTGTGGGCACTGGATCCTTAAAAAAGAAAGTTGCCAGAAAGTTATAATATCACTGTACATTTTAAGCCTGAAAGCTACACAAATCAGTCCACATTACTTTTTTCTTAATTTTTGATACTTTTTCTCTAAAGTTTGTTTGAAGGTGTTATTCATGTAAATATATTTCATGACTGCTTAATATGTAAGATCTGATCCATAGACACAACAACAAAAAAAACTGTACAATCCATGCACACCACACTAATAAAAGTAAACAGTATTCAAAGTAAAAGAAGTCTTTGAAATTCAAATAAGGCCTAAGACTAGGATTAAAACTAATGTAAAATCCAATCTTTCGCCAATCTAAAGAATCATTAGGAAATCCGAATAAGTATTTAATATTAGAGTGTTTTAAAATTATATATCAGTATGTGAAAAAGCAAACAGGAAGTATGTAAATTTTTCCCTACCTTAAAGTAAGACTCATAAATTTTACTCTGGTTAACACCAGATGATTTTATTCACCAATTAGGAGTGCTTAATAAATGTGAATGGGTTAATTAATAAACTTATATTCACCTGACCGAGGCAAACGTAAGGGCTATTCACAACACTAATATTACTAGTAATAGTTGACACTACATCTGCCCCCCCCCTCCCCCCCCGCTAAGTACAGTTGTATGCAGAATTCAATGTGTCCAGGCCCAGGTACAGGTGGCCGTTTACAAACCAAGCAGCTGATGTTGAAGCAGGGAGAGGACAAATCAGCAGGGTTTTCGACAGTTTTGAAAAGTAGCGGACACATTTCTAAAAGCAATGGACCTGACATTTTTTGGCACCGCACGTCACCTTGCGAGCGCCGAAGGCATGAGGTACCCAGGGGAGTCTGGGGGCATGCCGATGGGTTAACAATGAAGCTGCAACGTTTTGAATTCAAGAGATGGAAAGATGAAATTTCACTCAGGCACAAAACAAACATGCAGAAAAATGTCTCTTTAGTTGGTTTTTTCATGGTTCTCTAAACCGAGATTATTAAGACTAGTGCTGAAGGTCTTGTCCTCCCAGTTAAACTTTAAATATTAAGAGCCATAAAGAGTAGTTACTGAAGGCAGAATAAGCAACAGTGGATTTAAAATGTTGGAAATCTTCAGAATTGTATGAAATACAAGAATTAGTTGGAAGATTATTTGGCATGTCAGGGATTCAAATGCAAATCAAGTGGCTTATGTAACAAGTGAGAATGATCATTGCAGATCCGAGGAACTTGTCGGGTAGTTGCAAAAGATTCCTGAACAATATCAAGGATTAATTAAACAGGACTGAAACCCATGACAACTTGCAATTGCGATGCACTGCTATGCCACCTGAGCCAACAAGGGAGCAGGTGAGGGGGGAGTTTGTACAATAACCCCTCTGACTCAAACTGAATGACTCTTAGTAAGGCCTGTAAGAAAGGGAAATTTCTTCCAAACCTAGCTGGACATGTTTTCATTATCTTGCATCAAAGTTATTTTTTTATTTTTTTATGCTAGGCTGTTGCATCTCTCATAGACAGAGAAAATTTCCATAACCACAACATTATGCATTCCTCTCACATCTTCTAGTACATGTACAAGGAATTTCTTTCCAAGAACAAACAATGCAGGTCACTGTCAGCTAAGGCAATTATTGCCTTTGTTGTTCTTGGCATATACTAGAGTGTCAACTTACGTTCATGTAGCATGCATGAAATCTCCTTACAGGTACAAGTATTGATTTTAATTTAAAGTAAACTTACTCATCAGGGTAGGGTGGCTCAGGAAAGTCTAAAGTCTTACATTCCCAGGCAGCAAGTGTGACAGATGCTATATGGGGACCCTGAGACAAGAAATTAAGACCAACATTCATCAGAACCACCTGGCAACCTGGACTTTGAAGGTATTCTGTCGCACCTGAGGGGCAAGGTTAACATTCTGTGAACAATAGCCATTACAAAAAACAGTCTACAAAAATTTACAGAAATGTGTGCCTTAAAGCGGTACTATGATCAAAAAATCATTTCCTTTTTTTCTTCAGATTTTGAAAGCGTGTTCGCTTAACACCTAACTGGCAAAATTTTGAGCTTTGAGTTTTATCCAAAGGCTGTTTATTTTGAGTGTAAGTTTTGGATTTCATGGTCCGCCATTACTCACGTTCAAAACTGGCCGATTGGACCTCAGAGGGTTGGATCTAGAGAAAATGACGTCATTTACTCACTAGCTTAAAATTTCAGCGTGTAAACGCAATTTATTATATATGCAAAACACGGGTTGAAAAGTCTGAAAGCCCAAAACTCCCGTGCTGCATATTAATTAGGCCACGTACACACGCATTGCATTCTTAAACTAGTGAGTGTTTGACGTCATTTTCTCCTCGACCCAGCTCTCTCAAGATTTTAAAGTAAGTAATGGCAGACCAATAAATAAGAAAATTCCAGCTAAAATGAACAGGTGTCTTTTTAAAATCAGAAATTAAAACTTGGGTGAGTTAGTGTTTAGTTAACATAGTTTTGAAATCCAAAGGAAAAACAAACGTTTTTTTTGGTCGTAGTACCACTTTAACCCTTTTTCTCCTGAGTGACTTATAGATTTTACTGTCAAATGCCAGACAATTTTACTTGCAAGTTGGAGGCCCTTGACATGTAGGTTTGAATGAGTTAACAACATCTATAGGTCCACTCAAAAACTATGCCCCCTATTCCTACTGAGAGTGAAACTTACAGATTTTACGCTGTCTAGTGCCAGAAGATTTTACTCATTAATTTGGGGATCTTTAGGCAAGGAACCAAATTATTGTGACCAATGCAGTCACATTTGTGACTGAATTTAAAATTTCCTTTTCCACTTTCAACAAATTTGCGACTAGTTTTTACCTTCGCCCTCTCATTCTGAAGATATGGGGCACAAGATGTTGTTTACACTGTAATATTGTTTACAGGATTTTCTATTAATTTCAAGCCCTGTTAGGAAACAGTTTGGGAGCCCTTTTTTCCACAGTTCCAAACATTTCACTCCAATATAGGCAGTGCAAAAATTTACAGAAAATTTACAAATTGCTTGTTGAATGTGAAAAAAACCAATAATCAATTTAGTCATGCCGTAACTTCATACTTCCATCCAGTGCCCTTTATGATGACTTCTACTGAACATCATGAAAAATGAACAAAAGTTCGTAGAATAATTATTATCATGCTTTGTCACTTACTCTAACAGTTGTACAAAAAAGGATGAGTCGTTAAAGCAGAAATCAAGAACTTTTTAAGGTCCCAATTACCCCACAAGGATAGGAACATTAAATTTCTATTCATCCTATAGCTGTGAGATTGTGTTCACCTCCAAATATAATAATGAATGTACTTTTCTCACCAAGTAAAGAAGAAACGTGTGGAGTCCAGTTCCAAGGCCCACAGATGAAAGAATACCAAGGCCAACCCAGTATGCCCACCAAAACAACACTAACTTCACCTGCTTCAATGACTGCAATAAATTAAGAAGATAAAGTTAGAACAATGGCTCCCTTATCGTGTAATAGCATCCTAAAAGAACTTCATATTCACAGAACCCCATTTAAGCGTGAATTTAAAAATCGGCTGTTAAAACTAATGGAAATTGAGGAGATCAATGTTGATTTATGCTGCTCAGAAAATTAATTTGCAAATGTCTCTCGTTCCGCTATAGTTAAATTTAGTTTTAAATTAATACAAATTTAAATTCAAATCTTATCATTTTAAATAATATTGCAATTGGTCATGTTTCAACTGTGTTGTCTTGATAACTTTGTAATAGGCCATTTTACAGTTGTTTGCACAGCGATCTAGCCTATGAATGGCTGCGAGGCTGCCGATGACCTTGTATTGATACAGCCCCCACTCCTTTTATCATGTAAATTGTGTTGTTGTAATTCTAATTAGTCCGTAATAACATTACAAAAGCACGGAGGTTTGTATCAAAACAGGGTCACCAGCAGCCTCGCTTCCATTGTTAGGCCAGGTAACTTTAAGTTAGCTACAACTGTAAAATGGTCTATTAATTAACTGATTTCTTA
>OX421449.1:41992170-42009670 GCA_949126865.1 Montipora capitata | reverse complement strand
GAATGTACATGTAGTATCTACATGTATGTACTCTTCTCATAGACAAGTATTTTACAATAATATTATAACACAAAGGCATCAAATTAGTTTCCTGTATTTTTGCCCTTTTTCCAGTTACATTTGCATTCTGTTGTACGTGTACTCTATTTACCCGCGTATAAGTCAACCTTTTATGGCCTCAAAAGAAGCTCCGACCAAAAATTGCCCTCGACTTATACACAGGTCAAAGATTTTGAGCCAAGTTCCAGCTAAGTAATTTATTCAAAATTAACATAATAATGTTGTATTGGGCATAACGAATGCCCAAAAGCCGACTTAAAAGACTTCAAAATGAATGACAAAAGACTTCAAAACGAATGTAAGCAATTCCAGTTGAAATGAAAAAGGATTTGTCCAACTCTAAATGTTGAAGATACTCACAAGCACAAATATGAAATAGACACTGGAAATTTTCGTTTTCCAAAGGCGGAAAGCTCTAAAAGGCATTTCTGTTTCTTCGAATAAAACACGATCGTTCAACGGCTTAGTAACCTGGCGCAATACCTCCTGTTTGCGTGCAAGCATCGTCACTTGTGTTGCGTGAAAATGCTGGTTGGTAATGAATGTTTTTTAAATTCTTTATACAAACCTGGCAGATTTAAATGCTTTTGCAAACTTCGTATTGTTTGGTTTATGAGTTTTGTTTTGTTTGTCATTTGAGAAATTATAAGTCAAGGACCAATTAAACCTTGCACATTTTCGCATCATTCGCAAGTTATTTTCAAAGATTGACTCCTGCTTCCGTGATGTTGCATTGTGCATCCTCTACAGCCCTTCCCAGGTGGAAATCTTATTAAGATCTTGTAAGATCTTACAAGATCTTGTAAGAATCTTGTAAGATGGGCATTAAGATGAAAATCTTAATAAGATCTTGTTTAAGATCTTTGATCTTAATAAGATCTTAATACATTTGCTTAACAAATTTTGATAAAAAAATTTAAGGTTGCTGATGTTTTCGATCTTGTAAGATCTTAAAAGAATCTTACCAGATCTTAACAAGATCTTAGGACTACCTTACATGATCTTACTGAAAAAGATCTTACAAGATCTTAATAAAAATCTTAGCAAAAATCTTACAAGATCTAGCAAATATCTTACATAAGATCTTAGTAAAAATCTTACAAGATCTTAGCAAAGATCCTACAAGGTGTAGTAAGAATCTTACAAGATCTTAGTAAAAATCTTACAAGATCTTGCAAACATCTTACATAAGATCTTAGTAAAAATCTTACAAGATCTTAGCAAAGATCTTACAAGATATAGTAAGAATCTTAAATAAGATCTTAAAAAAGATCTCAAAGGATCTAAGTAAAGATCTTACTTAAGATCTTGGTGAAGATCTTATAAGACCTTAGTACACATCCTAGATCTCATGTAACGTCTTGTCAGGAGCCCATTACCCGGAGCCTCCATCTTCCATATTAACCCTCTGAGTCAACCCTGTCCTGTATCTTTCTATTTTTAGAAGCACCTCCCAGGGGGGCTTTACTGGGTGTTTTCACAATAGCTGATCGTAACAGACCTATGGTCAGCCATTTATTACGTCACATACACGTATGTGGTGTATGTGAACCACTTCACATATGTTCCCAGTCACATACGTCACATAAGTCACATACGTCAAAATGTAGTAGTTCTAAAAATAGAAAGATACAGGACAGGGTTGACTCAAGGGTACAATACAGATGGAAGCTCCGGGTAATGGGCTCCTGGTCTTGTGAGATTTTTGTAAAAAATGCTGCAAACTAATCTTAAGAAAGACCTTACAAGATCTTAGTATACTTATAATGATCAGCATTCATTTGGGCTGGACTGGGGGGCTTTTCATTTTTTAAGTCAAATTAAACAAGTGTTGAAGTTAGTTTCCTTTTAGCCTGCGTAGCAGGCGCTTAAGGGGAGGGGACAGGGAAAGAATTCGGGAAGAAAACAACTGCATGGGAAGACTGGGGAGAGAGGGAGCCAAAAAGGCTTAGCTTGCATTGCAGGCCTTGCACACTGGTCATTCACTGACAGGCAAATTTCATCCTCCACAGGATACTGACAACTGAAACAGCTGACATGCTTTTTGAAATGAAATCCTACATGCTAGAGTTATTTTTCAAATAAGGTATCCTGATGAAGGGCACTTGTTTTCTTATGGAAGGCATGACTAAGCTTAAGCACACTATGCACTGCTCGGGAATACAGGTTGTGTTTTTGCTTCAAACCTTGAAGTTTTTGGCTGAAATTGATGAGCCACCATACAGCAGTGAGCTGCATTCTTCCTGATCAAAACTAGTAGAAGAATTAGAGGTGCGGCTTGCAAATAATAAGAATAAATTAATTAAAACTTGACACACTTTTTTACCTTTAATATTGCTGTAAGATCTTTTCTTGAAGTTTGTGAAATGAGCAACAAGGCGAGAGAGAATTTCAGCAACTTTGCAAGATACATTTGAAGACAATGTGACAGAAGTACCGTATTTACCCACGTATAAGTTGACCTTTTATGGCCTCAAAAGAAGCTCCAAAAATCGCCTTTGACTTATACTCGGGTCAAAGATTTTGAGCCAAGTTCCAGCTAAGTAATTTATTCAAAATTAACATAATATTGTTGTCTTGGGCACAACGAACGCAGTGGACAAAAGCCACGTAAAAGACTTCAAAATGAAAAGACTTCAAAACGAATGTAAGCAATTCCAGTTGAAATGAAAAAGGATTTGTCCAACTCTAAATGTTGAAGATACTCACAAGCACAAATATGAAATAGACACTGGAAATTTTCGTTTTCCAAAGGCGGAAAGCTCTAAAAGGCATTTCTGATTCTTCGAATAAAAACACGATCGTTCAACGGCTAATATTATAAGACACCAACAGTCTACTGAACGTTTTAAAATGGAATTTCATACTACGTAGTGTTTTATGAAAAGCTTTTTTAGTAAAAATTATTTCAGTCATCTCCATTTCTGATTGTGCAATAAACTGTTTTGACAAACCACTTTGGTTGTGTATACTACTTTTTGTAGATCTTGGTCTTTTGACTGACTGTGATATTAAAATAATTTAAAATTCTGGCAAAGTCTTTGTTTGAGACCAAAGATCACAACTTACAACAAACTTCCCTTGCATTAGGAGCACGGCCAAAAACCCGGCTAGCCTGGCAAAGGCTGGCCAGGCCAGGCTTACCGGGAAAATGCGGCCTGGTAAAGCCCGGCAAGCATGGCCACAGCCAAGCTTTCTCGGCAACCTTGGCCACCAAAGCTTGGCCTTCCTGGCCTTGTTACTTCCAAGGCCGAGCTTTCTCGGCAACCCTGGTCAAAAAAGCCTGGCCTTCCAGGCCTTAAGATTCAAGCCAGGCTTGACCAGGCTTTTTTGAATTTCCAGGCCAAAAATGTTTAAGTCTTCAAGATTACAGACATTGACTGCAATTTCATAGTGACCAGTGACCTTAACCAAACTCTGTGGGCTCAATTGAAGTGTCTTTGAAGTAACAATCTTTAATAAAATGGCCTTGATGATGTCTTCCAAAATACGATAATGTTTTGGTTTAACGGCCAATTATCTTTAATGTAGCGACGTTAACATTATATTATATCTCACACTTGAACATGAACATTATATTGACTGTTCCTAAATTTGACACCCGGAGGGTTGTCCAATACACACGAACTGAGTCGGGTCGACTTTTTGGTGAAGACGACCCGTCAAGCGGAAGTCGGGTCGTGGTGTTTGCGAAAGTAAAGTAACAGGAAGTTGCTATTTGAAAGAAGGTGCGAGGAACTTTCTGAAAATGGTGACGGTTCGTGACGACCCGTCTAGTCCATGACGAGCCGTCATGTGAAAAGTCGACCCGACTTTTGGAAATGTCAGGTGGTGAGAGACTTAGAAAAAAAATGTGTATTTGTGAAGATACTGGAAGCGGTGAGGCCGGTTGAAAACGTTGACGGGTCGTGACGACCCATCTAGTTCGTGACGAGCCATCATGTGAAAAGTCGACCCGACTTTTGGAAATGTCAGGTGGTGAGAGACTTAGAAAAAGATCATGTATTTGTGAAGATACTGGAGGCAGTGAGGCCGGTTGAAAACGTTCACGGGTCGTGACGACCCGTCTAGTTCGTGACGGGCCGTCATTTGAAAAAGTCGACCCGACTGTTGGAAATGTCAGGTGGTGAGAGACTTACAAAAAATCGTGTATTTGTGAAGACACTGGAGGCTTTGAGGCCGGCTGAAAATGTTGACGGGTCGTGACGACCCGTGTACTTCGGGACGAGAAGTCATTTGAGGTGGTGATATCAATCCACCGGGAGACAGTTTTTTCGTTATTCATATTTGTTACTCGTTTGCGATCGTCGCGTAATATTGAAGCGCTAGCCTCTGAGGTGAAACACAAATTAAACATTTTAAAGACACAGGATAGTAAAAAGTACGGCGGCTGTGAGCTTACAATTGTGGCAGGGAAATGAATTTGGCAAAACTGTGTTGTAGGTTTGTTATTGTGTTTGGTCCTGTGAGAGTGATGTTGTAAGGTATCGGTATACCCCAAAATTGATAATTTTGCCATTTTAGTTTTTGATATTTCAAGGTACACCTCATAGAGTTTTTTTAATAACAAAAAGTTTGCGAAAAAAGGTTTCTTCTAGACAAAGTTAGAAAGGAAAAACGACTCTATCAATAAATTCTCTAATTAGAAGCTGTCCACAAATGACCATTTCTCAACACTCAAATGCAAATTACATCGAATGAGGCGCACTTTTACAGCGAGTTTTCATCCATTTTCACTGAAATTTGGCAAGAATGTTGCCCAATAATGTGGCAATTAACCCGTGTCGGGCAGTTTTTATTTGTTGCCTCCTTCGAAAGTGATGAGTATTTAAGAAAAGCTACTGCATGTCTTATGAAAACTGAAAGTTTAACAGCGAAAAAAAAAAAAACAAATAAAACAAACCAGGCAATTAATCAAAATTTTGTTTCTTAGATCAAGGTGTGAAGAAAACGTAGTTTCCGGTTAAATTCTGACCGGAAACGAACTCAACTTGTGAAACTATATACTTTTGAAAAATGAGGGCTATTTTAGGAAAGGTTTTTATTTCTTGCCTTAAATCAACTAATAATCGGAATCTACAATTCCTAAGCTTCCAGAAAATATATACTTTATTGGGGGTTTTTATGAAACGTGTGACCGTGAAGCATGCAGCGACAACGCGAGGTTGCCGTTTGGGGTATACTGATTTAAAGGACGTAAAACTCATGAAATGAATTGTCATGCTGCGTTCTTCCAACAGATCGGCATCATTCCGTTTTTCATGAAGAGATTAAATCTGATAACGACTTCGACGCGTTTAGGTGATTAATACTGGGCAATAGTTTTGAAGTTCTTTATTTGCTTTTGTCTGTTCAGTCTGTTTTGTAGCAATAGTGCTGGTTTACGGTTTATTTGTGGATTTTCTGCAACGTGAATGCATAATTTCTTGACGCCGGACGTGGGGTCACTTTCTCGTTGCAGTATCATAGGAGTTGTCATTCTTTAAATTAATAAATTAATAAACAGTAACTGTTTTCAAGTTAAGCTATGATCCTCGCATTTATGAACGATCATTATCCCTGTTTCTGAACAGCATGTTGTCTGGGTATTAATTTCGCTACGAACGAACGAACCATTCACCATTTTTTGATGCTTTTAGGAAGCTTGCTGCGATTTTTGCTACGCTTGGATGTTTGGAGGAAGTGTACGGCAATTTCGCGATGCTTTAAGAACGAAGCATTCAACATTTCAGAGCGCTATTACAGTCAGTCATTATTGCTGTTTCTGAACAACATGGTATAAGGATATTAAGGACACATTCGCAACATTTGTGAATGCTATTCTGGACGATTTTTATAGTTTTCTATGCCTATACCATATTTCAGTCGCTGCTCTTTGAGAACGAAGCATACGACATTTTTGAGCAGCACAGCCTCCTTTGTTCATCGAAGTTTTTCGTTCTCTCACCACCTGACACTTCCAAGGCTTCGCTTTAAGAACGAGGCATTCAACATTTCGGAGCGCTATTACAGTCAGTCATTATTTCTGTTTCTGAACAGCAGGTTGTCAGGTTATTAAGGACACATTCGCAACATTGTGATTGCTGTTGTGGACGATGTTTATAATTTTCTATGCGTATATCGATATTTTAGTCACTATATGTTTTGAGAAAGTGTCCGGTGATTTCGCGACGCTTTAAGAAAGAAGCATTCAACATTTCGGAGTGCTATTACAGTCAATCAGTATTGCTGTTTCTGGACAACATGGTATAAGGATATTAAGGACACATTCGCAACATTTGTGAATGCTATTCTGGTCGATTTTTATAGTTTTCTATGCGTATATCCATATTTTAGTCGCTACTCTTTGAGAACGAAGCATACAACATTTTTGAGCAGCAAAGCCTCCTTTGTTCATCGAAGTTCTTCGTTCTCTCACCACCTGACACTTCCATGGCTACGCTTTAAGAACGAGGCATTCAACATTTCGGAGCGCTATTACAGTCAGTCATTATTTCTGTTTCTGAACAGCGTGTTGTCAGGTTATTAAGGACACATTCGCAACATTGTGATTGCTGTTGTGGACGATGTTTATAATTTTCTATGCGTATATCGATATTTTAGTCACTATATGTTTTGAGAAAGTGTCCGGTGATTTCGCGACGCTTTAAGAAAGAAGCATTCAACATTTCGGAGCGCTATTACAGTCAATCAGTATTGCTGTTTCTGGACAACATGGTATAAGGATATTAAGGACACATTCGCAACATTTGTGAATGCTATTCTGATCGATTTTTATAGTTTTCTATGCGTATATCCATATTTTAGTCGCTACTCTTTGAGAACGAAGCATACAACATTTTTGAGCAGCAAAGCCTCCTTTGTTCATCGAAGTTCTTCGTTCTCTCACCACCTGACACTTCCATAGCTACGCTTTAAGAACGAGGCATTCAACATTTCGGAACGCTATTACAGTCAGTCATTATTTCTGTTTCTGAACGGCGTGTTGTCAGGGTATTAAGGACACATTCGCAACATTTGTGATTGCTGTTGTGGACGATGTTTATAATTTTCTATGCGTATATCGATATTTTAGTCACTATATGTTTTGAGGAAGTGTCCGGTGATTTCGCAACGCTTTAAGAACGAAGCATTCAACATTTCGGAGCGCTATTACAGTCAGTCATTATTGCTTTTTCTGAACAGCATGTTTTCAGGGTATCAAGGACACATATTCGCAACATTTGTGAATGCTATTCTGGTCGATGTTTATAATTTTCTACGCGTATATCGATATTTTAGTGGCTACTCTTTGAGAACGAAGCATACAACATTTTTGAGCAGCACAGCCTCCTTTGTTCATCGAAGTTTTTCTTTCTCTCACCACCTGACACTTCCAAAAGTCGGGTCGACTTTTCAAATGACGGGTCGTCACGACCTGATCGGATCGTCACGATCCGTCGAGATAGTTGAAGCTGCCTCAGGCAGTTCGACTTCCGGCAGTAAATCTTACTTCCTTTTTAAACTTCACGACCCGACATCCGGTGAGTCGGGCCGTCAACAGCAATTGACGACCCGACTCAGTTCATGTATATTGGACATGTGTGGACACCCGAGACTAAACCTTTGCATGATTATTCTTAGATGTACAGTCTCTGATAAAAGAGCTTTGTAAATGATTATTTGAAGTCCTTCTCATTCTATCATGCTAAAGTACAGCTGTAGTACTTAAAATTTCATGTTTTAAAGCAATTTAAACTGTCACACTGTTCGGCCAAAAAGCCTGGCCTTCCCGGCCTTCCAAGATTTTTAAGCCAGGCTTTGCCAGGCTTTTCCGGATTTCCAGGCCTAATTTTTGGGAATTGAACTAGCTAAAAGGGCAATGTGGACTAGGATTTTATGGGAATCTTTAAGAATTCCACTCAATGATTCAATTTGAGGGTCACTTGAGTGAGCTGAGATTCTTGAGAATTTTGTGCAATAGTACTGAATGTGCCAGTGAGACAATAATCAAAGTTTAAGTGCAATTTTAGGATTTGATTTCATCTGGTGCCTTGAAAAAATGAGCTTTTACTTCAACCTTCAATACATGTATAACAAGGTTTGGTCTTATTCAAAGCATGCCTGTGTGAATACCATATTTTTCGAGTTAATTCACTACTCGAAATATATATGCTTTGCTTAAACAATGTCCTTTAAAGGCCCCAAACTTTGAACATAAAATCACTCTGTACACGGAGAAATGAAAAAGAAAGCTTTTATTCTGATGTATTGTATAGATTGTGACAAATATCATCAACGGATTACCTGGTTTGATGCTCTCATAATCGGCCTTTATATTCCAAAAGGAACATGATGCATTACTCTTGAAAATTACACACTCCAAGGCAGTACTTAATCCTTTCAATGAACTCCAGTATCTTTCAAATCTTGCCCATTTATAATGAATCGGTGGAAAGATTGTCATCCTCCGCCATCTTGAATAACACGTGAGAGACCGGACTGGAAACTAGTGAGCCCTTTTCGTTTTGGTCAGCAGTCACTGGTAACCAGTCCAGCGAGTCTAGCTCAACGTCCAGCTCTTACGTCAGATTTTGGGCGGCTTTATTCGAACGTTATCTATGATCACACTTTTTGTACGGTGACGATTTTTTGGTTAGGTTTACTCTTTAAATCCTGATCCAGGCAAGGAAATGCTTACAACAACTCAAGAAAAAGGTAAGCGTTAACTTTAAGCGAATAACGCTTGATTTGATGCCTTATTGTCTTGAAAATGAGGAACGGTTTACCTGTATTTAGAATTCACATTTTCACACCTTCGAGTCAATTTGTGAAGCAAGGATAGTCAATTTGGCTTAAATGCTATAGCCCTGTAAAAAAATTCGTAAACCTGTAATGAAGAATAATGAAGTTTTAGAACAAATGGTGAAGCAAATGATTTGGAAAACAAGTGCTCATACCGCAAGTTATATGTATACGATTGACAAATGATTCCTTCTCGTAAAAATGCTAAATGCTGTCACTTTAACTATTGTAATCAATGCAGAAAATGCCTGACAAAGCTATTATTGACGTTTGTAAGTAAAGGGATCCAAATTTATGAGTTTACTCTTACACAATTTAGTTGTAATAGAAATAATCAGTGATTTAGGGGAATTACTACATGCATCATTGAAGTATAATAATACTGTATATGCTGTATTTTTTTAAGTTGCCATGAAAGAGCAGAAAGAGACACGTCCTGAAAAAAATCTTTGATGGGACAGCAGGGAAAGGTCCTTTACAGCAGACAAAAATGCTTAGCAACCAATTCTGTCTCCTCCACCAGTTATGGTTTGATGTATTTAACATGGCATCTGACAGGATGCGGCGATGCGGATCCGCATAATTCACTGAAATCCGCATCTTCCGCATAATTCCGATATTTTCCGCAAAAAACAGAAGAAATATCTGATATTAGTGATAAAGCAGCTCCTTAACATCCTCAAAAACATAGAAGCCGAAGAAATTGACTGTTTTGAAACGCTTATTTTCCTGAACATTGAAGAAAACACACCATTTCGTTCGCAAGATGAAAGTTCGTAAGAAAGATCGTAAGCAGTTTCCGCGCATTTTTTCGCCAATGAGCCTGGACACTAGTTTTTGTTCCTACAATGCTTTCCATTGGACGAGAAACAGTTACACTTCAGCAAATGACGTAACTGATAAGAAACTAAGGGCGCGTTTGATTGACCGTATTCCGGAATAGGATTACATGGAATACAAGTTAGAAATCCTTCGTTTTTACGGAGATTCACATTAAAAATGTCGAACACCTGCTAAAGTGCTATTTTAAACATATCTTTATTATCCTTGTTGCTTCAAAACGCCAGACATACCGTTTTGAATTAATCACGTCACGTATTCTTATTCCGGAATACGGTGAATCAAACGCACTTTAAGTCAATGATCGAGGGAATGGATCGCGCTCCAAAGGTATTACAATTTTGCTCCATTATCTCCAAATTGAAACAAAATTCATGATGAGAAACAAAATAATTTTTTATCGCTTTATTTATTTTACCAAAAGTTGCGGGAAAATCCCAACTGCTAACCCTTTTAACGGCGAAAGCTGGTCGCAAATTGATGACTCCTCCATGTAATTTAATCACAAAGGGCAAAAATTCAGTCACAAATGCGATTGTATTGGTTGCAATTTCGATTACGGATTTACAGTAAGCATGTAAATACATTGGACGGGCCTAATTATTAGTTTTATAACTTGTTTAAGTTTCCGCATAATCCGGTGTAATTTCCGCATAATCAACGCATGTTTCCGCATAATATGGCCAAAAATTTCCGCATAATCTTTAATTTTTTTCCGCATCCTATTAGAAGCCATGATTTAAGGATCTCTCTTTGCAGACTTGTTAGAGTTCTGTGGTTTATCTGAAATGTTTAACAGCTTTTTTCGTATTTAATTTTAAAACAAGAACCCAATCCAAATATTTTGACATGAATTAAATGTTTAGGTACTGCTTTGAACTCTGTATTCTATTTTTTGCCTGTGAGCTATGGTAGTAACTGTTACTGTTAATAGCTTGAATGTAATGGATTTTTTGTAGTTTCCACCACATCTCTGATTTGCTGGAATATTATTTTACAGGTCCGAGCAGGATATATATATTATATATTTTAAGTTTTTGCATTTGCTGAAATGTAATGATCTGTACATAAAGTAATTAATACCCATTGAAGCTGAATGTGAAACTGTGCTACTTGTTTGTATGTTGATTAAAGGACCTTATTACTTCAGAAAACTGACCAGTGAATTGATTGATTGTAGTCCAACACTAGGAAGAATCACAGCTGTTCACTGAATATATGGGACAGGACGGGAATTGTGTGAAAAGTCATTTCATTCCCATACCAGATGCAGTATACAGCTGTACATGTACCTAGACAATAATGTGGAGATTGTATGCATGGAAGTTTACCATTTCATTGATTGCCATATCATATGGGCCAGCATGATATGGGGATTGTAAGGGACTTTACCATATCCCCATAGCATTCCCATACCATATACCAGTGTGCCTGGATAATATGGGAATTGGATGGAGTGCTGCCAAGTATGTAGCATTCCCAAAGTGAGGGGTCAGAGATCGTGTGGTATTGGTATGGGGCTGAGCCATATCATTCCTATGTACTAGATCATATGGGGTATCTATGGAGTGCTACAATGTACCAAATACGTAGCAATCCCATAGTTTAAGACAATAGAGTTATAACTAAATGAAGACAGACTGCCAATTATGGGTTTGAAACTGATTTTTTTTTTTAAGAAAAAGTTCAACAAATGTATTGTCAGTGCAGTAGTTGTTTGATTTTCAGGTTCAGTACTGTAGTTTCAACAAGTCTGGACAGTAATATTGTTACACATTTGACAGACATACAGCACTCTTTGTGCACCCACGTATTAACTCGACTTTTTATGGCAACTTAGTGCTTTAGCTCGATGACAATTTTGGTTATGAATTAATTTTGAGACTTAGCAATAGTCATATGGTTATTTCTTTTCTGTTGGAATTGTTAAGCTTTTCAATAAAGTACACAAAAGAATAGTATTGTTCAGCATCACTTTGTAAGGTAGCATTAAAGGGGAAAATAATTATTTTGAGTTAAGACTGGCAATTACCTCAAGGGAAATGAAAGTGATTACTTTTTGTGAACAGGGGTTCAAGTTATTGGAGTTGACTGTAATTTGCAATAATGACACCAGGAAAGCAGCAGTGTTTGATTTGTAAAAATATTGCTAGATTTTTTACGAATTTACTAATAAGAAGCCAGTGCAAGATTTGGATCTTTTTGTAGAAAGTTACATATACAATACTTGGTTCTTTCTGCAGTTTAGTACTGGAGTGCAGATTATGTAAAACAAAGTAAAGCAAAACAACTCCAAAAATACAATTACAAGGAAAGGTTACGTTTATACAAACGTTGGCCGTGTAGCACTTATACTTTAAACAGAGTTAACTGAGTAGAGTGTAATGTGAAGTGCAAGATTTCAATCCCATATGAACCATGTGAGCGTTAGCCCTACAGATGGAAATGGGCCCACACAAGGACAGAGAAAAACTCTGACCAGGGTGGGAATTGAACCCACTTCACATTACACTCTACTCAGTTAACTCTGTCCAAAAATACAATGCTTTGTTGTACCCGAATAAAACCCCTATATTTGTAAGTTTATCATTGGTAATCTTGTAAGATTCTGGAACAAGATCTTGGAAGATGTTAGCCAAGATACAAATGTACTTCAACACCTTACAAGATCTTAGATAAGATCTTGGGTAGAATCTTACAAGATTCTCACAAGATCTTATCTAAGATTGTACAAGATTCTTACAAGATCCTTGTCTAAGATCTTATAAGATTCTTGCAAGATCTTATCGAAGATCTTGACTAAGATCTTACACAATTCTTACAAGATTCTTACAAGATCTTATCTAAGATCTTGACTAAGATCTTATAAGATTCTTGCAAGATTCTTACAAGATCTTGTAAGAATCTTGTTAAGAATCTTACAAGATCTTGTAAGAATCTTGCAAGATCTTGTAAGATCTTAACAAGAATCTTACAAGATCTTGTAAGAATCTTAATTAAGAAACAAAGTAAGATCTTAATAAGAAACTTATTAAGAATCTTGGTAAGATCTTAATAAGATTTCCACCTGGGTTTATCCTTGAACAACGAAACAGGTTAGTTTGAGGTTTACCTGTTTGATTTTCTGAGAACTTTTTCGAAACTCAAGGACAAAATGCCCGCACATACAACAGCTGCTGAACCACAAAACTATTAAGCGCTTGAGGCCCTGATTTTTTTGTGTATCCACATTTCCAGAAATATAAAAATACAAGATTACTGTCCCATGAACATTTAACGAAGAAATTAAGAAATTGCATTTTTTGCCATAAAAAATGGGGGGTTGACTTATACATGGGATCGACTTATACACGGGTAAATATTATTTTCAACAAATTTTACATATTAGTTTTTAACCAGAGACAATTGTTGAGAAAAAAAATTACTCAACCTGTGATTAACTTTTGGTAAAAGTTAAGAATCCGATCCCACCAACGCATCGGCCCACACGTTGGCCAACGCGTCAGTTGACACACCACCAACACACTACTGACGCGTCGGCCAACACACTACTGACGCATCGGCCGACATCCAAGTAGCTGGGTAGGTATTCATACAGGGTACCACACATCCACTTCAACTTCTTCTTGACCAAAGCCCACACGCCTTCGATGGTATTGGTGTGTGCACCACTGTCAGGGTCAACAAAGTTCTTGGAATGATTTACTGATACATGGATATATCCTAGCTGGTTGAGTGGTATGTACGGAGTGAATTGATCTGAGCTCCAGGTTGGATATGTGTAGTGATGAGACGATGAACAAGGGTCTCTCTAGTTCGGTCGGGAACGCGGAAGATGATAAAGGTGAAGTCTCGGGCAACGCATTTGCCAGAGTGAAAACTGGGTTCTAATAACACTTGTCGTAATGGGAACTGGGTTCTAATATCATGAAACACAAGATGGTTGGCAAAAGTAAATTTCTTATTTTCCGTCAAAGACATTTCCATTCCGTTTGAAAAAGGTACGTTCAGGTTTTCAACAGTTCAATAAGGCCCAAATGAGTCACCGACACGCCACGACGCATCACCAACGCACCAACGACGCATCTTATACCTTATAAGATTAAACAGTGGCCCACGCGTCGGCCGACAGTCGACCAACAGTCGACCGACAGTCGACCGACGCGTTGGCCGACGTGTTGGCTGACGCGTTGGTGGGATCGGATTCTAACTTTTACCTGCTATGATTTCATGATGAGTGGAATTGTCATAAATGTTAACGGTCTCATTTGTCCGGTAGCCTCGCAGCTCTTACAAGGTCTCACCTGATTGGAGACCACCCTAACCCTTAACAAAAGAACAAATAACAGAAACAATGGACCCTAGGCCTAAAACCTAACCCTTTTGTTTTAGGCCTAGGGTCCATTGTTTCTGTTATTTGTTCTTTTGTTAAGGGTTAGGGTGGTCTCCAATCAGGTGAGACCTTGTAAGAGCTGCAAGGTGACCCCATTTGTCATTGAGAAGAGTTTTTCTGAGTTGGAGTACGATATATACAAAACTTTATTTAAGGAGGGTGATGCAATAACCTATTACAGTTTTGTAAATGCACGACCCTCATTTACAAAGAACATCGTGAATTCTATAGGTAACCAATTTTGTATTATGAACAAATAAATAATTTTGGCAAAACCCTCTTGTTGTATTGGTATGTTACAGTAGGTGTCTGAACAGGGAAATAGAAAATATAAGAAGTCTGAGCCATGCTTGAAAAAATCACAAGTTGCTTTCTTTTTCCTCAGCCCTGAGAAACTTTAACACCTCTGTCTAATTCAGGCTATTCCATCCTGACCCCAGTTCTTCAAAGGTTGGATAACTTTATCCAATGGATACATCACTATGCAGAGTATAAAGTGTCCTTCCTGAAACGCTGCCCAAGATTTTGTACAGACTTTTTTAAAATTAGATGTGCTTAAGAGTGTGCATACCGGTATTCACAGTTACTAGGCATGCTAATACTGAAATCTTTGCAGAGATTGAAACTAATGGATACTGACTTATCCACTGGATAAAGTTATCCAGTCTCTGAATAACTGGGGGCTGGATGGTAAATTGAAGTCTGAAACATTTTCAAAAGTAAAACACAATGTTAAATTAAAGGACAAGTTAGATTCGTTACCTTCTTTCATTCTGTCTCTAAAACGTGTTTCACCAGACTCCAGGGAAGAATCCAGGTGTTCGCTACAAAATAAGAGAGAAAAATCAATAAATATTAAATCAAATACACCTTTATAACTTGTATTATTGTGTCAGCTTTTTCAGGCACATTAATTGCTATTGGTAGACTTCACATTAAATTTGCCATCATGCAAATGGCAGTTATTTTGGTAACAGGCCATCATAGCTTTTGCATGTCAACCTAATGTGAAGTTATGCCAAACTTGAATTTACGGCTTTTAACACAGGGTTAAGATGGTGAATGATGAAGGCTTTCACTGACCTTCCAACCTCAATGGGATATTATAACAGGGATTTATGGGGGTAGGAGGAACCTGCTCTCGACCTGTTTTAATTCTTCAATAATTGCTTTTCCAGGCTTTACATGACCTCGAAATATAATACAATACATACCTCATTGACCGCTCCCCATAGGGGCTTTTCAGGGCCAATGGAACACAACAACGACAACTGTTAAGAATCCCAACTGGCCAGAGGCAAACCAGTTGGCTATTTACAAGTGCAGCTGGGAAGTTGAACCAGGGACTACCAGGATCAAATTCAACGAGTGGTCAGAACGGCTCTTGAATCTCCGGATCTCAAGGCAAGCGCCCTAACCACTGGGCCACACTGCCTCTCAAGAGAAATAATAGAGAACAGGCAATGGTGGAACAATGCCCCTAATACTTGTTTGCCAAAACCGATCCTTCAATCCTATCACAAAAATTAACGAATAAAATTCAAGCTCTTTGCACTACCTATCGATGGGAAAGTTTCACCTCCATTGAACACACTCTGGAATGTTGTAAACGAAACAAATACACTAGTAGGCCAAGATGTAAAATCCTCTCTTGATTGATTTATTTGATTATTCAAATCCATTTTTTGACACTCCATTTTGGTGTACAAACAAAATGGATTTACTGGTCATCAAATCCCCCTTTCCATTTAATCTGTATGTGCAAAATGATTTTCATCTAATACTAGAAGGGACACAGAATACAGTGTTTTTGGTTCTTGCTATTGCTGTGAGATGACTCTCTCTCAACTTCCATTAAAACCTATATTTTGTTTTCATTGTCAAGCAATTCAAAGAAATAAGCCAAAAACTATGAATCTTTTTTTTTTTAAACCTTTCATTAACCCTTTGACGTCCAAACTGGACTAAACCAGCCAGACTTAGTATTTTACTCTGTCTAACGCCAGACGATTTTACTTGTCAATGGGGAACCCCTGGGAGTCAATGGGTTAAGATTCCCACACAAATCCTTATAGTTTTGGTGACCATGTTGGCTTTCCCTCACACTGAGCTTGGGGAGGCCCATGGGTAGACTTGCGATAACAGTAAATTACAAAGAGCAGGCAACCTTTTTCCCCTATATCCACTAAGTATGTTACTAATGATTTAATCTTAAGGTTCGTTGCCAGGTTTCATTAACTTTTTTAAAAGACTGTGCAGGGTTCTCCTTATCAGGCGGTAACCGGTAAAATTCACCGCTTACAAGAGCACTTATTACCACCTGCAAACGCTCAGAAGTCGCTTATCCTTTGCAGAACGTCCAACATTAACCAAATGCTTTACCGGTTTGAAAAGGTCCCTTACATGTTGTGCTGAAAACTAGGGAGAACCCTGACTGTGCCTTAATGATATACGGAAATGCTTTTGCGTTCTTAACACCCATCATGTTTGATATCAGTGGCATTGCTTGGTAAAGTTGTGGTTTGGTTTTGCAGAAATTGTCCTGAAAAGTGTAGAAGGAGTAAGATATTCCCTAACATCTCAAGGATTCCTTGCCACCTTTGTTACCATTTGGCAGTGGTCATTGAGGGATGAGTCACGATGCAATAGATGTTATTCTTATGCAAATAAATGGCAGGGTGTTGCATTCAGGCCAAATCTCACTTAGTGATGGCGATAAAAATGTCAGTTACAGGACGTTGTCCTGGATCAGGAATCAGTCTCGTTTATCGCTAAATAAAAGCAATGTGCTGAACTTTAGACTTCCAAAGTGTCTTCAAACAAAATATTTAAGATGAATTGACACTGTTTAATTTAAAAAGCAAATAATTTACCACGCCATCATCGTGAGACTGTAGCACATGAACAAAACATGATTTTCATGCTTAACCTTGTATACGATGGATCAGCTGATTCATGCCATTTCTCCATGTATATACCACTGTTAAATCGAGATTCCTTGTTTCAAGAAAAGAAGCCTTGATATAAGATTCACTTACCTTCTTTCAAGTCACTCAATTCTTAGTTTAAGGTTCATGGGATGCTTAAAAATTTCAGAATATTGACTACCTTAAAACTAGATGTTAATAGAACTCGTTTTAAGGGGTTCTAAACTTGCTTTAAGAATCACTGATTCTTAACAACGGAGAGAGAGTAGTTTCTCAAATCAAGGTGACAGAACAACTACTTTCAAGGACAATTAATGCTTGTTTTAAGTCAAGAAAGTTAAAAAAAACATAAGCAGATCGATATCTTAATTCAAGGTTATCAAACATAAGGTTTCCCTGGAACTGTAAAGATAAGCGTTGTGCTTTCCCCGCACATGTTTGGCGAACGAGTTCGCTTTACAAAAGTTGGAATTGCACTTGTCAATTCCACAATATG
>OX421449.1:41949670-41982170 GCA_949126865.1 Montipora capitata | reverse complement strand
AGAACCTCTTATGGATTTGCGGTAATTTTAAAATGTCATGCATATGTATGTATGTTCATTGTTTTGGTCACATGCATGGCGAGAATCTTCTTCCCTGCTCGGCGCACGTAATTTTCACCTCTGATCAAAGAAATAAGCTGAAAGAAAGCAAAGAAATATGTTTGCGCTGACAATGGTTTTGGGTGCATGAATTTGTCATATTCTGACAGCTCACACACCAAGGGGCCACAGTTAACGACATAATGATTTGCAGGAAATTAAATTCTTCTAGAGAAAAACTTTGCCATGTGCCATCTATAAAACCTTCGGGTTTTCAAGCATGAAAGGAGAGGGGAAATTGTGACGCGTTTTAAATGAAAGTCGCCCTTGACTGTCTGCAGGAGTTTTTTCCCCCCTAAAACCTTCTTCCGTCAGCCCCATCCCCCTTACACCAGCTAAAAAAAATAATCTGCACAAACACAAGTAACCTTTGTTGCACACCGCTCAGTGAATGCCTGTGGCGCACGACAGTCTCGTTTAAAGTGTTTCAGTGGCTTGCCCTTTCACCAGGATCTTGAGAAAATATGGAACACCAGGAATAATAACTAAAGCGAAATTTATTAAATCATTTACGCCGTGCTGTTTTCATACGTGTTAAAAACATGAAAGGACACATCTTGTTCCAGGTTGCAGTGAATTTGAATTTTCAACGGATCATTTACTTCTTTCTCTAAGGAAACTCGATTCCAGACACTTCTCGATGCCAGTGTATGTTTGTCGACTTCATAGCGTTCACTTGACTATCTATCGATCTCTAATAGCACCCTATCTAACTTATGGATTGGTAGCTTGGGGTCAGGCATGTAAATCTTCACTTGATAAACTCCTCAAGCTTCAAAAACGAGCCCTTCGCTTTATCTATTCTTCTGCTATTAGAGATCGATAGATAGTTAAGAGAGTATGCATTGGCGCAATGTGGTTCCTACGGCCTGCTCCCAACTGACCTTGTTGCTCATTCGGTAGAGCAGCGGTGATCTAACCCGAAGGTCGTGGGTTCAATTCCCACCCAGGTCAGGGTTTTTCTCTGTCCTTGTGCAGGCCCATTTCCATCAGTAGGGCTAACGCTCACATGGTTTATATGGGGTAGATACTTAGCACTTCACATTACACTCTAATCAGTTAAGTCTGTACAAAATATTTTAATTTAGCAATTAGTCCTACCGCTCTACTGACTTTGATAGCAATATGATCCACCTGATCCCACCTGATGCTTCTTCTTACAGTCGATCAAAAGCCCAAGATATTTTACAAACTCTCTCGCTCTAGGGCCACATTCTTGTTTCAGGGGCACCCAACGTCAATTTTTGGAAAATATCTGTTCGGAAGACGATTTGAGATCTAGAATTTTCGGAACATTTGTTGTAAAATTTCTTGCTTGCCTGCCTCTCCTAGGATTTTCGAACATCTGAAAGATGTATAATTGCCCATTTTCAACGGATTTTTACCCTAAAAAGGTCACCTAGAATTTTCGGGAGCCTTTTTTCTGGCTGAAATTTTCGAAAAAGTAAGTTTTAATCCCTATAATGTTCGGATCACTAGATTTTCAGCTAGGAAATCCGAACAGATTAAAGATTTTTTGGGGATAAAAATATGCCTTTATCTACCGTTAAAATACTAAAATACGTTTGAAAATGCTATGTTTAAGTGGTTTTGAACTATATTCTCGTTGGGTGCCCCTATAGTTTTGCTCATTGTCAAATATTTGGATTTTTTATGTTCAAAGTCAGTTTATTTGCTGTAAGCCAAACAGTATAATTTGCACAATTCTTGGTTGACGATTAGTTCTAACGATTTGAGATTTTTGTTTGCATATACAAGATATTCGTATCATCAGCAAAGAGGTAAAAGTTTTTTAGTTTTTATGAGCACAAGTAAAGCTTGCCTTGTCTTGTCATTCACACACGACGCCTTAATAAAATGATTTTTCCACTTTGTAGTTTATCGTCCATCCGACTTAGTATGCCAATAACAATAGGATAGCGACTCGTGATTGGCCAGCAAGAAGAAAGTGACAAGCTTCACAAGAAGTTAGATTGTCAAGCAAGATATTTGTCAGCAGTCTCCAATAATCAAAAGCTGAGCTTTTCGGTTCACGTCTTTTATGGAACCTCTCTCTATTTCTGATCTGTAATTTGCTCATCAATCATGTACTACCATACCTGACACTAATCAAGCAAAAAAATTGCCATTTACTTCATTCATAAATCAGACGGTTTTCCTTCCCTAATATAAATTGAGCAATCGAAACAAATCGCCGGTGTAACGAGGCTTCGTCCTTCGTCAGAGCGAGTCATAATGTTGGATGAGGTCTTGGATGGGTGTTTTTTTTTTTCGGGGGGGGGGGGGGGAAGGGAGGGGGTAATATCGAATGAGTAAAAATAATAAAAAAACTGCGGTTATAAACATAACGAGACAACGCATATGCATGTTTTAAAACTTTGTATGAACTTGACGTTTCGTATGCTCCAACATACATCTTTAGAAGTAACGGTTACCTAAAGTACAATTGAATTGAAACACGAAGACTAATACCAAATAAGGAAAGTAATCACAATGAAAAAATGAATGAAAATAAACAGACCTAGTTAAATCTAGACTCCGTGAAATGTGGATAAATAAAGTACTACTACTACTACTACTACTACTACTACTACTATCTGCTTGAAAAAAAATATAAATGGCTAGTAGAGAAGAAGTTTCTCATGCACTGCCAACATTTTTTCAAGCAGATTTAACCAGGTCTGTTTATTTTCATTTATTTTTTCATCGTCATTACTTTCCTTATTTGGTATTAGTCTTCGTGTTTAAATTCAATAGGCCTTTTGCAACAAACGAGCACATGGTACAAAATCCGCCATGCTGGAGGGCAAGCTCATTATTATTCCCCCACTGGGACATTAAAACAAAGAGACCTGAACCAGTCAAGCTTGACTTGCCTTTGCTTTAATGTCCCAGTGGGGGAATAATAATGAGCTTGCCCTCCAGCATGGCGGATTTTGTACCGTGTGATCGTTTGTTGCAAAAAGCCTATTGTACTTTAGGTAACCATTACTTCTGAAGATGTATGTTGGAGCCTACGAAACGTCAAGTTCATAAAAAGTTTTACAACATGCGTTGTCTCGTTATGTTTATAACCGCAGTTTGTTTGTTATTTTTACTCAAGTTGAAATGACCGAAGAATAAGAGTGTCTACAATATCGAATGAATACATTAGTTTCTTCAGTCATGGAAACTAAACCGCCTTAGCTACGTGCCAACTGTGTCAAGCGGAAGTAATTTACTCGAGTGAGGGCCAGCATTGGCCCTCTTTTTGAACAACAACCCTTGTTTTCTTTTGCACTCTATTGACGTCATATGCGTTTCAGCTGAAGCCTTTTTTACAATTCTTTTGCCACGATAAATAATATCGATATCGATATCAGGGTCCATATATCTGGTCCAAACTCAGTAAAGAATTAAGGACATCACCAACCCTCGCGATATTTAAGACTAGAATAAGAAAACTCGGCCTTTCAGTCCTCATTGACAACAATAGCAGTTGCTGCAAACTATGTAAATCGTGAACAGAATCATTTTATATCATTTCATAGTATCTACATTTTTATTCATTTATTTTTGTACACTAGTTAATAGGTATTGACTTTAGTTAGGTGTCCCCAATTAGCTAATCTTCAGCTAAATACATTGACACTTTAATAAAGTTTTCATTCATTCATTCATTCATTCATTCATTCATTCATTCATTCATTCATTCATTCATTGCTTGTTTATTGCATTGCTCAGAATTTGGTTGATGCCCGAATATCGCATTAAAGTGGAGTCCCGAGAATGCTGCACGCTTAAAACTTACGTAAAGCTTGCATCATCCTACATATTATTTGGTTTCCGCAATTTTTGCATGTCAAGTGAATTTTTTAGATGATATAACAAGTTGATAAGTATAGAAGAAAGTGGCAGAATGGTAAGTACAGTGGGAGAGTAAAGAACTTGAAGAAAAAGCTCGTCTCAGAACCAAAGGGATTTGATAAGGAAAGCAAGGAAATTCCTTGCAGTTTCAGAAGAAAAGAGAATTGATAAGGATATCAAGAAGCTCTAAACAAGTGGTGAGTAGTACTGATGCCGGGTGCAAGTAATTTAGTCTTCCAAGTTTATCTTTTAGCTCAAAATTAACGATCTATTTTAGGGTTATCATACCGTGAATCAATTGCTTAAAAAAAAACTGCAGATGATGCTAAATACATCTAGAGTTCATCAAGTCGTGATTGGTCTCTCATTGGTCAAGAATTCTCGCACCCTCTTTTTCGGTCACTCAGAAAAGAGACCCGCTTGCTTTTGGAGACTGTCAATTGGTTTGTTTGACACTGTGTGCACGTCTGCTGTGAAAGGTCATTTCAGCATTTCTGTAGTTTGGTTTGCGATATTCATTTTCAAACCACTGATCTGTGATATTATCAGTAATTGAGTTTCGATCGATTATTTTTCTCACTTTTGACACCAATTTTAGAACCACTCAACCGTAACATTTAGAATCAGCAATAAAGACGATCTCGCTTTAATTCAAGGTTACAGTTGATTATTCGTGTCACGTGGTTGAAACTTTTCGTGCACAGATCACCCCGCGCTCAACCCGAGTTTAAAATCAAATTATTTTCTCACACCCTGCACTATTTTCTTATTCAACATTTTGCTTTACGACGTCATGATTTGTAAAGAAAACTTAAATACCAATGCACTGAATCAAATACTGTGTGGATAAAAAAAATCCCGAAAACTTTTGTGGAAGCCATTTGTGAACTAGCCAACCGCTTCAGGAAAGCCGATTTTTTAACATCTTTTCAAAGTAACAAAAAGGAAACTGACTGTGAACTCCTCCTCGTTCTTACAGAGGGAATTGTGACACCCGGAAATGGCCCGTAAAATTTCGAAAGTCCCGAAACTTTACGGGCCATTTTTGGGTGTCACAATTCCCTTTGTATCTCAAGAACGGAGAGGATTTAAGTCGTGAAACTTCACAGACATGTTTCTTTTAGTTAACTTGAAAACATGTTAAAGATGGGCTTTCCAAAAGAAGCGGTTGGCAGTTTCACAGATGGCCTTTCGGGCCCGAAAAAGTTCGGGACTTTCGAGAAACGGGCTCCTGTTCCGTAATCCGGCGACTCGTGACAAAATCTTGATGATGACCAAAATAGCTCTATTTTGCTCGGAGTTACGTCCATTGAATTTATTCCTGTCATATAGGCCCAAATTCCGCTGTGTATAATATATTTTTCCGTTTGATATCAAAAGAACAATGCAATGAATCTAAGTAATTAATATATTTAACTTTCTTTCGTCGGTTGGAGCTCTGCCGTTTTCTTTTTACACCGATTGATAAATTGATTTAATTTTAAATTGAGCCATTTTTCAAATACTTTTTCCACACAATTTTTTGGTCAATGTTTAACTTTTAGGGAAAATGGCCACTTCATCCTCTCTTAAATTAGCTCAATATGCTAAAAGTTTAAGTTTCCTGTAATTTTATGGGCGTAAAACATTTTTGTTCCACCCACATTCAACGTCATCTGTGATCGATTTCTAAATGGATACTGACTCTCACACATTCGCAACCTCATCATGGCTTATGGGCACCCTTCAATAGAGCTTTTCTCTAATTGGAGACCAAAACTTTTGGAACTGATTCCTGACACGATGAAAAAGCACTCATGGCAAACAGGAAAGCCGGAAAACTCAAGAAACAAGAGGCCATATTCGGCCTATCCTCTGGCCGATTCCTATGTTTTATTTAAGAAATGCTAGGATGAAGTTGAATCATCTTTGCTGGTGTTTTTTTTTTTAAAGGCTGGTTTTAAGTAAATAAGTAGGAACTTTAAACTGCAAGTCAGCAAAGCCCTGATGAAACAAGTTCGTACATGTAAAAATTAAAGAAATTACGGGAAAAAGAACTTGCAATGCGTTGAAGGTAATAGTTCATAATAAATATGTATTCAAATTTTATTTTGTCAGCCTCACAAATGTTTGCAAACGTTGGAATGCTGACACCCCTAAAGAAAAAGCAAGTCATTTTTGTGAGCAAATGTATATTATAGGTAGAAAACTTACTAATGCATTTATGACCATTTATCCTGGAAATGTATATGGGGCAAAGTTTGAATCACAGATCATCACTCCTGTACTTTTGGCATAAAGCACAAATAAATGAAAATACTTTTTTTTAACTTTCTGCATCTCTTCATATCTTCTTCGATGCCTCTTCGATTTAAATTAAACATAGCGATGTATTTAGGATGATACTGGCGTATTTTTCCGAATTTTATAAAAGAAAACGCTTTCAGCTTCTGGACACGGCGGTCGAATAAATTCTTATTGTTGTGTAAACAAACATCTCATAACAAGACCTGATTTTAAGTTTCTTTATTAATTTTATTGCGGCGGCGTTGAATAATTTTGTACACCTGAATGTTTCTGAACATCGCAAATGTATACTGTACGTAAACTTATGTACTGCTTGTAGATGATCCATGCGATGGTACTCCACATTTCAAAACAACTAGTTACAAGAAACACAAATATTATCATAATACAGATTCCGGTATGGCGTCTTTAAACTTTACCTCTCAGAACAAGATAATGTTCGTTCTTGTACTTCTTGCGTAGATCAACATTATTTTTCTTAGTTGCAGTAGTACACACTTTTGCATGCATGGTTATAGGTTTCCGTAATACTTCTGACATTTGTCACTTTCGAAACTAATTCATCACTTTCGCATTTTGTGCTCACAGATAATCTCAACTCATGATCACTAGTGACATACTTTGAATGCAACTTGGCAATATTTTCGATTCACTGACCGATTCGTTCCTGTACCGCTCAATACTTTTTAGCGTGCATTCACTCCGAACAGTGCTTTCTCTGTCCATAAATTAGGCTCGATTTCCGCCGCTCACTCGAGTTCGGGTATCCTCCCCGAGAAGAGACGCCGAGATTTCGGGAGTGAGCGCTGGCTCATTTCCCGAAACAGCGGCTGTAATCGAGCCTATCCATAAATTACCCTTCCCGTATTTAGCGATAAACATCACCTTCTTAGAGCCGACGATTCTTTTGGTCAGCAGGCTTTGCCGATTTGTGGTGGAAACGCGAAAAAACTGGCCGAAAACTCAACTCTGGCCGCCGTGCCTGCGGCCAGAGTAACAACTCACAAATTCGGCGTGAAGTCCTATTCACATTTATCGCCGGTGAATCGATTTTGGGTTTGACTGACTACGTGCTAAAAAATGGAATTAGTTAATATGAAGTGAATTGAAGTGAAGTGAAGTTATGTCTCTCCCCCTCGGGTCTTTTGAGAACTAATTTACAATGTTTTTTGTGGGGGATTTCGGCTAGACTGCTTGTTACCCAGTTTACAATTTACTTTAGGAAGTGAAAGATGCGGCCGACCAGATAAGGTCAGACCACAAAACCGTGGACAACGTTCCCTTAGTTCTCTTTTCGAGAAGTGAGTGTGTTCATTAACGTCCCATACTATTTGATTTCTATAAGACGGGACGTCCGGTTAACAGTCCTTATCCCAGAAGACATGAAAGTCAAACCATGTAGGGGTGCAATTACAAAGGCAGCACTTTCTCCTCAGTTATTTTAAGACCCTGAGTGTTGGTCGAATTCTTCAGTGACCTCCCGCTATCACGGTGCTTATTAGTTTGTGGCAGACGAACTATTGTGGACGGACTCATGTCAAAAAAATAATTACTACCCTGTTCGCCATAAATTTGAGTTGGATAGTTGTTAAAGACGTCGTGATGCCCATATTCGGTAACCATGGCGCAGGCGCATTTAGTGTTGCCTATGTGACCGCTGTGCACCACTGACGAATCGGCCCGATACCACGCGGCTCAGCTCTTTACAACTTGTAATTTCATTGAATCTGTAATCTTAGGTTCATTTGTTTCTATTGGGTGTCCATCTGAACCAATCCAGGGAGCCATTGTAACAACCGCGCCCGACCACCAATCAACTTTTGTCTTACACTGAAGTTTAAGTAGTAAAGTATTAACTTTACGTCAAATTATTCGTCCACTAATTGCTTTTTGCAGATGCATTTTAATTCTTTCTTCGTTTGCTGATAGTTTTCTTTCCATTTATGTCTCTTTCAAGGTACTTACACTTTTTACAATGTTATAATATTCTAAAAACCTTTTTTAAAATAAATAAAAATAATGCTTACCGGCTATGTAAAGTACATTTAAATACATCACGTCGGCGCGATCCAAACTCTGAGAATCTGTGCCTCTTTAGCGCGTTCTCTGTAAATATGGAGGAACTACTAAGAAAGAGAAAAAAGAAAAAGAAAAGAACATGCACAAGATCCTTACACACATGTGTGTTTGCACATAAGATATTTAATAAGTCTTCCAGTATTCCTTCACGGCTGTTACATAGTTCCATTAGCACCTCAGTCTTTAACTTGCACAGGTACAACACAGTCAAGATATGCATCTAAGGGTAATTTCCATCAATCAAAATTAAGGACCATTACTGGCAAATTTTCCTTTCCACTTGTAGCATCCAAATTACGGGAAATTATCCCAATAGACTTAAAACCGCTCTCTATTAATAGTTTCAAAAAATAACTTAATATATACATGATTTATCTCTTTCATTATCAGCTATAGTTTATATATAACTTGTAAATAACTTCTCGGATTGTCTGTAATATATATATATATATATATATATATTTTTTTTTTTTTTTTTTTTTTTCCCGTTGTCTCCTTTCCTTGGCTGTGAATGAACGGCAGCCAACTCAAAAGCTTTGCTACTTTGGCAGTTACATATGCAATTCCTAGTTACATAATCTTTTCTTTTGATCTGTAATGATTTTCTTCTGAATTAATATTTTCTCTATTTGAATTGCCTAAATAGTGTGAATAAAGTTGTTGTTGTTGTTGTTGTTGTTGTTGTTGTTGTCTTACAAACCAGATCTAGACTGAGGATCATGACCGAAAAACTAAATTTAATTCCTTTTAACTGAAGAGGTTTGTACGTGTACGTGAACGTGTATCAGCGAGAGCATGATGTTAGCGTGTTTTGCGTTGGTGGACGAGAGTATCAACAAGCGAGAATGTCTCCCACATAGAAAACTGAATTTCGCGTTTTCGAAACTGTCAGCGTAGAGTTCGAAAGAACCTTTTTACTGGTGCCGGCACTAGCGGAGATTTTCCAACAAGAGGGATATTGTCACTCGATGAAAAAAAGCCGGACAGTGCGCGTATTTGATGTAAGTTACCGCCGGGTTGACGTCGCCCATTTAAGATATATTATTGCTCAAGGCCAATATGCTCTCTTTTAAATAGCATCCTTTGGACACTCGGAAAAATTGAGAGCCGACTAGATCACGGGGAGTCGAGGGTTCACAGACCATCGGGAACTCGGATTTTTCCTGAGTTTCCAATGGATGCAATTGTATATACAGGTATCATTTTCACATTTGCTCAGTTTTGAAGGTGTCCCCGCAAGAAATTTTGGCCTCAATAGGTCGGGTCGGATGCTCGCATTATGCCCATGTCATAGAAAAAAAAAATCATCGTTCCAATAAATAAATTGTTTAAAATTTCATAGTTACAATAAAAGACACTTGTATACAAATTGTCGGTAAATTAGATGCAATATGACGATTTATGGACGTCGTTCCTTCTGTAGCTATAATGATATGCCAAATTCAAGTCGCCGTCAGTAAAACGGTGGCGGATTTAATTAACGTTAGAGAGGATCAAATATAACATAGTTTGGCTTAAGGTCCAAACTGATTTACTTTAAAGAAATGAAGCCCTTTAACGTTCCATCAATCAACATGGCAAGAAAACCGCAACTTTAAAAAGGTCCATTTCATTGCAATATAATAGCTGTTAGAGCAACTCGCAATGAGTACGGCACGGCAAAGTGCAACACTTGTCTTTTTTACTTAATATTGCTCTGTTACGTTTGCACGGCCTATCTTTGCCGGAAGTCGTTAGCTTCCTCTGGTGAAGGCTCTCATTTGCTGCATATATGTCCTTGATAGAGTCAAATTTACTGTTAACCCAACCTACAATAGAATTTATGGAAATGAACCTTGATACAAGAAAAAAATTCAGTGTGGCTAAATAAACCCCACTTTCGTTGAAAACGTTGATAACTCGAGATCCCATGCACTGAGTGCAGTGCGTTTTGCTTTCCATGCAGGCAAGATTTTCCATGTTGGTCGCAATTATTGACGAACGAAATACTTAAGACGCCGTTGTCAGGACCGATTAATTGCAGGAAGTTGCATAAATTTCAACATTAGATCAATGTCTGCCTAGAACTCAGTGTTGCGCAATTACTGTAGCCTAACTTGATATTGATAATTTTAATTGAATGGGTGAAATAGATTACAGGATAGAAGCACGGAAAGAAATTGCGAGAGATTTGCGATTCAAAAACTATGATCAAGCCTTTTATCCGGTAAGTGATTTAATCTTAAATAAGCTGTTGTAATTTTAGTTCGCAGGTGTTTTAGATCAATACGCCATTTATTTCATTGGTGCATTGGTCACAGAAAAATAAATGTAATTCTCTGGAACTCAGGACTTGGTCTTGCTCAGTTGGTGTTCTTGAAAATCAAGGACCACCCAAGAACTACCCTGTTTACACCCAAAGTAATTATCCTTTTTGTTTTCTTGACTTTTATTTATTTCTTGCTTTTTTTTCTTTCAACTCATATTAAAAATGTATGAGGTCTGAATGCAGAGCGAACAGATTACAAAAAAGAAAGAAATTTCGACAAATGAAAGTCGAATTCAGTCTTCTCCCTCAGCTTCTCAATTCTTTTCATGGATGGAATATTGCTAACTTTATCAAGGGCTTTAAAAATAAAACGTATTATTATTGAACGGACCTTGAACGAGTAAACACAATTTGAAAAAATCTCCACTTTCGTTTTACAAAAGAATACTTAATAAGCGATGGATGCGATACAGAGATACCTATGGGTGTTCACAACTGATGACAAACCGTGTACGATCTCGTATTAGACTTTGCGCCAACATCGCCTTTATCGGATTTATGGTGTGAATGAGTGATAAAGTAGGATAACTGGTATTCTATGTCCAAACTGTAGAATGGTCATTCCTTGTTTTCGATGCAATATACCAATTGGGGTGAAAGTTGAATGGTGTCGGGATTTACACTGAAGGGCACATGTTAAAGGGACCATAAAATTGCGTTCTCTTAGCTGCTATCTTTATGAATTTTAGGCCAATAATTCATTAGTCAATGTACTTACTGATGTATAATTCTGTGTCTCCGCAACCAAGTAAAGAAAGTCAAGTCACATAAACAGCACAAACCGGCAATTAGCATTGAGTTACACGATGCTCTATTGAACCAAAATGGTGGCGGATCGCCGATGCTCATTTGCTTATTGACACAGTTACAATCATCATCTCGAGCTACACTGACAAGACATCAAAAGTCGCCCATATTTTGAACATGGTGGTGGTTTTTTCTTTCTATTTAAACTCAATACAAAGAAGAAATTTTTCATTAGAGGTATAGATTACGGCAAAACGTGTCTAAAATGAAGATTGTGGAAACAACCGTGAGAGACAGTTTGGCTGTCGGCATTTTTTCCCCTGAAACTGTGGGGCAGTCTGTATTTTAAATCCTTGGGCAAACTTTCAAGTACAAGCAAATATATGACAACTCATTCAGGGAGGGCATCAGGAAAAGAAAAAATCCAAGATCTGACAATTACGGATTAGACTCCATTCACTTGAAAGAACATAACCAGCTTTAAAGAAATGTTAATGTAAGCAAGAATAACACAAGGCGAAAGCATGATAATTGCAAAATAGCTTTGCTCGAGCTTTTGGAACTTCTATCTTTCCCATTCTCTACTGCAAATCTACGGCGTAAAATGTCCATACGTAAACTTCTATACGGAAAACTTGAACGCACTGTTTGTGGGCAATTCCGACGAAAAACGGGAGCAAACAGGAAAGTGTTCAACTTAAATTGATCAACTTAAGTTGTAGTTGATCATAATTCTTTTAAAAAGTACGCAAGCACTTCATAACGAAACATGCAAATAAGCAAAAATGTTGAAGTGAACTGAATCCTTAGGTATACAGTTTTTCACGAAATCGATAGTCTAAATCCAGTGAATGTAGCGTATATATAATGAATTTCATATTCTGGAGCTCTCCGTTACCAAAGTAAGAACCTGTTAACCTATAAGACTATAAAAATTATGCAAAAAAAGAAGCACGAATATACGATATTTGTCATTATTCCTAGAATTGTCTACCAACCTTTTCCAACTTTCAGGGTAAATTTTATTTTCTATAAATGTGAGTACTGTAAGTTCGTAAGCCGGCTATTAGTTACTCAAAGTACACTGTTCGCACCATGGCAGCCTTGGATGTAGAAAATTAGTAACAGGTGTTTGAAAACTGACTCGAAAATAAATTAATTGTCAAAAATATCGCATGCTCGAAGAATTTATTTTATCGCTTTTAAAATTAAAAATAGGATTTATATTTACTTCCCCTGGCGGGATTGTTTTACCCAAACATATTTAATATTCAAGAAAACGAAAGACGCGACAAGGAACCAGAATTTTTTTAACCGACACATTGTCAGTGATTTATTTGCAAATATAGTATGGAAAAAGGCCGTTTTTATACTCGTCTGGGATGAATTTGGGAAAAAAAATTTTCTGCGTCCGTCAAGTTCTTCTGGTGTAACATGAGACGGGCACGTCTTCGGCTAATGCGTCTTATAACTAAATCCCAGACGGACAATGCGTCTTATGTAGTTCTTGCCGTTTTACATCATACGGATGACTTGAGAGACGCATAATTCGTCCGGACGGATTATGCGTCTCTAGTATAAAAACAGCCAATTATATCATCACGAGTTTGTTGCGTTTTTGGATCTTGCGCAATCAACGACTTCTATCAATTATGAATACCGGATCTTATTTGTGAGTTCAGGGGAAAAACTTTTCGCTGTGAAATTAAAATAATTTTGTAAGTGGGCGTGACATATGGAAACGAACACAACGTAAACCAACATTATTTATTGACGTTTTTAATATTAACATCATCATCAACGTTTTCACGTTCAGTCCACTAATGTTATGGCAACCGTTTTAAAAACGCCTTTTTGCGGCTGAGTGAGCGCAGCGAGGGAGCAGCAACATATTATGGATTTGTGAGAAGGTAGGACGAATTCTCGAATTCACCACTTTCCCATAATTCGTCATAATTAGCCAGAATGCACTGCGCCATTCACCAGTTTTTACCAGAATGCATTTCATTTGAGCAGAACGCCGCCAAACACTGGAGATTGCTTAAAAACGAGGTCTCGAACATATTCGATGAAACGAGAGCGAGAGTTGATGAGAGTTGAAACTTTTGAGAGCACATGAGAGTCGATGAGCGTGATCGAGAGTTGGCCAAACGAGACCGAGAGTTGACGAGAGTTTGTTGAGAGTTTCACGTGCAAACGATAGAGCGCCTGGGAAACACCCTAGGAAAACCCTTTCTGACGTAAATATGGCGACTAGCCAGCCGGTATATTCAGCCTTAGCGTTGTCCTTGGTCACCGAATCCAACGCCATATATATTTTTTCCTTTTTTTATGTGAAGCCGCTGGGAAAAAAACAGTAAGGTGACCGCAAAAACTATCGCTAAAACTCTCGGGCGCGACCAAACGAGACTGAAAACTCTCGCCAACTCTCACGAAAAATGTGAGCAGGTTCAAATTCGATGAGATATCTCGATAGTCGATGAGAGTAGCCGAGAGTGGATGAGAGTTCCTGGCCAAACCAGAGCGAGAGTTTCAACTCTCGTAAACTCTCATCAACTCTCGCTCTCGTTTGGCCAGGGCTTAACGCGATACAGATCTACACACCGAACACTTGTAATTGAAACCCCGCTGACCACATTCTAAAACGGAAATGTCGTTTAAGATGATGCAAGAATATTTTCAGCCTAAAATCGGGGAAAAAATAGGAATATGAATTCAGCCTAGCCCAGGAAAACAAGATTCTTAGAAAAAAACTGAAAAGGTTTTCTTTTTTTTAATTTTATTAACTTTGCCAGTCAAGCTGGCAGAGCGCCACAACAGCTTGCGCCAATTACTGTGGCCCCTTTTTTACCCTCCCAACCATGATACACAACAGAAGACAGACCACAACACCGGGAACTATGTGGCCTACTCTTAGCGTTCGTGGGTTCTTTTACGTCCCACAGGATTATTAACATTGAAGGGTTGTGAGACGGGACCTCCGGCTTATCGTCCTTATCCGAGAAGACTTGAAAATCTAACCATTTGCACATGTAGTTACAAAGGCAGCACTTTCTCCTCAGTTATTGAAAGACCCTGAGTGTTGGTCCGGCCGGAGTTGAACTCGCGACCTCCCGCGTGACAGTCCGGTGCTCAACCAACTGAGCCACAGGTGCGCGGTTGTGTACATGAATCACTAAAGACAAAATATTCTGCTGCATTACCATCTGTTAGATAGACTGTTAGATTTAGTTGGGGAGTTGTCGAAGTTTAGCACCACAAAATGATGTCACATCTATTGCAGGACCTAAATTGTGGAATAATTTACCTCTAGAGATTAGGAAATGTGCTTCAGTGGCAACTTTTAAGCAATCCCTTAAAACTTTTTTATTTAAGTTAGCATATAGTTTATAAGACCTTTTTGTTTTAAGACGTTTAAATTTTTATATAGTACATAACTTAGGCTTGTATTTTAATTATACTGTACATTGTAGATATTTTATTCCATTTATTTTATTTATTTTAATATTGTAATTAGGAAGCGCTTTGGACAATTATTGGATTTTAGCGCTATATAAATAAAGTTATTATTAGTTATTATTATTATTATTATTATTAATTGAAAATCTAGGGTGCGTTCGATTGGAAAATGTACATTTTCTGATTCCAATCGAACATAATCCGAAAAACTGAAGAACGCATTTTGACACAGATTTACGCAATTGAAATCCATTTTTGAATTGGAAATCCGTTGGACCTATGTCCATGTTTCCAATCGAAAAGCGCCGCTAAATATTACTTTTTTTACAAGGGTTAAAATAATTTAGAAGTGTCTTTAGCAGCCATTGTAGCTTAAATCTCTTGGCTAAATTTTGCGACGGAGAATCCCTCTAAGGAAAATCTCCGACAAACGAACATTCAAAGTTCAACGAGTAATTTCTAAATCGAGTTTTTTATATATTTGCTTATACATTACGCATATCATGCAAAACTAGGGCTGATTGTCTTAATCGGCATCAATGCACTTGTCATCGGCTTTGGTAATAAGTGGACCCTGGGCGGATATGGGGGAATAAGGGGTCCTTATTAGGACTTCAAGTGCTACAAATTAATGTCGGTTTCGTACTTAATTAGCTTTATGATAGCCCCACTCTTGGGGAACGGTGGTTGGAATTGGGCACGAATTCACTCAGTATGGTTAAAGCGAGCCTGAACGCTGATCAGACTTGGGACAAGAGAGGAAACGCAGAACGCCTAACGGCGAAAGTTATAAAATCGGTATTTGACGGTATAGTAACTGACATAGACGCAACAATAACTAAAAACTAACCATTTTCAAAATCGGCGCTTAGACCTGGTCACTGCAGACATGCACTACCACAATCGAAAGGCTAACCATTCGGCATTCGGCCATAATTGAAAACTAACCGGGCATTCGGCGTTCGGCAAAATACCCATGCCTGCCAGTTCATGCACAGTGATCTTTAGCTGAAATATTCAAAATCGGGCAGTTTCAATTGCAGATAAATGAATTTGGACATAAAGGTAAGTCTTTCATTTATAGTCCGCCGATACCGTGATTCACGTTTTCATTAATTGCCACTGATGAAATATGCACGATTTTTTAATTCTTAAGCATCTAACAACCGTTTAACAAAGGCTAAAGAATTTTGAAAAATTGAGGACGTTACAGTGTTTGGAGACTGCAAATCATGTTTAACTACGATGATGACGTTTCCTCCCGATCCAAGCTTTGCTGTCAAAAATGAACTTAAATGATGTAAAGTCCAGTTTTATCAGAATGCAAAATTGTACGTCTTTGCTAACTTCTTAAATTCTTGAAGTTCGTCTTCAAGTCCTGTTGAGTGTTTGGCTTTGCCAAATACTAGAGACCATCTAGCCTGCAGAGCAGGCGTTTTTTTGGGAGGCGTGCACTTGTTCGTAATAGGCCGCCATTTTGAAAATCCACTACCATTTCATACTGTCCTCGTCTCACTGAGTGCAATTTTCTTGACTCGCCTCAGGCCTCGGTTAGTCTCGCTATCCAAGATGTCTGCCGATAATTCTTACCAAAACAATAATACGCCTCTGCATGCTCACGGGGTGACAGTGGGGAGGACCTGTCAAGAATTCCCAAGACTGGGGAAATAAAGAAACTAAAAATTGACCAATCCTCAGCCCATGTGCGAAACGAAGAAGGAGAAGTTCTTCGGAACTTAAATGCAATATACCCAATAAGCAGATATTTTTACAGGTGTGAAGGCGTGAAGCCCCCCAAAGTTGTGCCTAAATAGCTCGATCTCGCTGAGAATTCTTAGTTAATCGTCTTTATTGGTAGGATTAACCATTTGAATGTTCTCAAAGATTGAATAAGTCTGAGGGCGGGTCCAATTAGAGAACTTGCAAAATATCTCGAATATCTATTGATTCAGAAAAATAAAGATCCTACGATTTTTTCCGATAAATATACCAGGTATATAAAACCGCATTCAGTAAAATAAAACCTCACCCTGGCCGCTTAAGTTCTTTTGTTCGAAGTATCATTTGTTAGGTTTTTGTTAGATTTGCACTTCGTTTTTAACTGCAAAATTTGATTTACGGGTCGTCAACACGTAGTTGCCATGGTAACTTTGTTGCGACTTCGGAAAACAAACGAAGTGGTTTGTGTTGCGCATGCGGCGTCGGTGGGAAAGTAAAGTACGGCCTTTTTTTACCGAGCAGTAGTCGTTTGTCATAGCGAAGTGAGAAAGTATGGGTTGTTTGAGATTTATATAGGAAGTGGAAGAGCTATGTCTTCAATCGGTGCAAAGAAAAAAACATGATTAAATTAGTTGAATGAAAAGCACTCATTGATTCCACATGGATTGACAGTGCCGAGTTGAAAGAAACTTTTGTTTCAGATTTTTGCGGTTTTCCACGTTGCCTTGGTGAAGGGAAAGATCACGAATTCTCGATCATGTTGAGGATAGAGTTTTTAGGAAGGTTGAAATAGAGCGCAATGCCGGGTTTATACCCGAATCTTTGTCATTTTTCAAGTTTTGACATTACGAAGATGCCTGCCGAAGCGCGGTCGGCCAGTTTTCTCCTTGATTCAGTTAAATTAATATGTAGATCAGTCAAAATCACCGACCACGTCACTTGTGTCGCCACGAAAGCCTTGCGAGACTGACGTCTCGAAGTTAAGCTTGTTGTTACGAACTAGTTTGGCAGCTCTATTTGAGTAACTAAATATTTTAAGCAAGAGCAGATACAACGTAGATTTGATTTTAGTGATGTACTATATTTCGGCTGGCCAAACCAGCCTTCTTCAGGTACAATGAGAGTTTACATTGAATTGCTTCTATGTACATATATATATATATATATATATAGTATCGGCTCTTGCTTAAAATATTTAGTTTCTCAACTTGAAATAACGCCGATCAGATCAAGCCACTGATCCAACGTACACCGACAGGAAAATTGTCCACGGTTGCTTGCTTCAAAACTCTATTTGAGTGCACCCACAAGTTGGTTGTGCCCACGACGCCGCGGCGAGACAACAGGTAGAAACGATTTACTTTTCATTTTGATTATTCATACAAATAACTATTTTAGACAAAAAGAGATTGCGGATGATATTTAAAAAGACTTCGGATTAAAAGATATACGCAATCTCATTCCGGAGAAAAAACACCACCCTTACAGAGATCTGCAGTGGTACAGACAGACAACAAAATACACTGACAGGCGTCCAAGTCAGAAGCCACAGATAATCATCCAATGGTATCACCGCTTTGAAGAATCTAAAGCAATACAACTAGGTCCTAGATTTCTCCCATCATCATTAATTACCAACTTAGCTTTCTGCTTTTCCTGTGGAATTCGAAAGAAACCGATCAAATGACTTTCGCTTTTGCGTTGACTGATTTCTGATTCGAAAGTCGCTGCAAATTTCGCTATAAGCAGAAGAAATGTTACAATATAAAATTAAGGCATCGACTTTAGTTGAATCTTCTTTGGAAGGATTTGATTGCAATCTCCTCAAGCAAAGACTTAATCTACACCATGGAGGAAGTGAGGGAGGATGCTAGAAATAACTTAACTCCCCACACTGAGCCAAGACATAATTCATTTGAAAAGACGTCGAACTTGTCCCAGGAAAACAGCTTTTAAAATACAGCTTTAGGTGGAGATTATTGAAAAGAAGAGGAAATCGGATTGAACTTTGTCCTTCGCACTCCTAAGTACACTTTACGCCTGTTCGAGCCCACACAAACTGACAAATTCTTCAATACGTTGATACCCTTTTTTGTCATGTTCATCCCACAAACGCACGATTATTTTAATAAGTAGCAATTTGACGACCACATTTATTTTTTTTCAACACGTATCTCTGCACGACAGAAACCGCACTGATAACATAGACTTGGAAGCAAATGACCCTTTTTATCGGGAGAGGAATCTAAAACAAGGTAATTGTTTCACAAGTAAATGATGCAGTAATTTACATGTGCATAAGCTAACTTCGCACGTGTGGTAAGAGTGAGCTACCAGCTAGTTTGAAAGCAGTGAAGCCCATAATTCACGAAAAGACTAAGGATAAGAGGAAATAAGTATCCTCTTCCCTCTTGTTTGCGATTTCAAAAAATTGCAGAAAATTTACGACCGTAGAGAGCCACAGTTTCTCAATTTCGACGATTAAGAAATTTAGCTAGAGCAAGAAGAGTTATCTTCATTGAACTCGCTTTTTAACAACCACAGTTTTTAAAATATCTTAAAACGGTGTCCTTTCCTTTTGCGCCAGTACTGGCATCAACAGCTTATCGAAAATCCAGGAATCATTGGATCTGGAATTGTTTTTTGAGGATCAACCGAATTCAGATTTAGAAAAGGGTTGAAAAAGCTCCAAGCCGCAACAATGCAGATTCCTCATAGCACAAATCCTGATATTACGTGGATGATCCGAACATATAATTAAGAGACTGGCAATATTATCCGATAGATAACGAATGACATACCTGAGATCTTCATAAGTGTCTAATCGTGAACTCTCGGGAAATCTTGAGCAAATAATGTCTAGTTTGTCTAGTTAATTTTATTTTATTTACGTTTTTCACCTCGAATATTCAAAAAGGCCGCCCTACTTACTCGCTCAATTGCACTCAAAAAACCGTTGAACTTGATTTTCCCCCGAGGTGTAATTTTGAAGTCAAGGTCATCGAAGAAAGCTTAAACGCGAGGATGTTTTGCGAAGTATCAACCGCTAGCTCGTCTCCACCGTCGTTAATTAAACATAGCATCGTTAAACATCTGTTCGGATTTCCTAGCTGAAAGTCTAGGGATCCGAAAATTATTGGATCAAAACTTACCGTTTCGAAAATTTCAGCCAGAAAAAAGACTCCCGAAAATTCTAGGTGACCTTTTTAGGGTAAAATCTGTTAAAAATGGGCAATTATACCATTTTTTAGATGTTCGAAAATCCTAGGACAGGCGGCAAGCAAGAAATTTTAAATTAAATTTTCCGAAAATTCTAGATCTCACTCAAATCGTCTTCCGAACAGATATTTTCCGAAAATTGACGTTGGGTGCCCCTGATAAGTTGATATATAATCATCTAAACTTGTTTCACATTTGCTTGATCAAGATCGATCGACAACTCTTAGCCTGATTATCTTCGTTATGCTATTCTTGAACTAGTGCGAACAATGTCAAGTTAGGTAAAACTTCATAATTAACGTGGATTTACATAAGCACACATTTTAGGCTAAAGTCATTAAGCAAATCAAACAAGGCCGTAGGTTTTCACGTGCTGTTGGCACTCGCGTGACCTTGCTTTTATTTATGCACAAGTCACGCTCTCAGTGAACACCTCCGCAAATATTGGCAGAGCATCCTACTCCAAGTTGTAGGATTCTTGTGAGGTTAACTATCAATGGAGTTATTTCAGTAGAGTTATGACTTAGAGTTAGAGTTTACGACTTCCAAAGTCCTGAATTCAAGATTTTGGACTGCCAAAATCTTGGATTCAGGATTTTAGCAGTCCAAAATCTTGAATTCAGGATTTTGGCAGTCCAAAATGAATTCAGGATTTTGGAAACTTAACTCTAACTCTATGACATAACTCTGTGAAAATAACTCTAAGAATAGCTGTCCCCGATTCTTGTACATGTACAAGTCCCAATAACAAAAATAACAGAACATGACGCCCCCTTGGGGGACCTTGGGGGCAATTGCCTTAACTATTAACGTACAGCGCAGCGGCATTTAATACCTATGTGAAGAAGTATATGGACTGAACAGATTTAGGACTAATCCTTAGTGAAATGAAAAGATTATGGATATTTTATAAACCCGCAGCTTTTTTGATGTAGGTTTAAAAGTGTCAATTTGTTTTAGTGGTTTTACGTCAACTTTTTGTTATTGCACTTGAGATGACACAGATTAAGGCGAAAGGGACAAAATAGTTCTGCAAACCAAGGAGCAAAAAAGGTTCTTAATCTCTTTTAAGCGAGTTAACATATAACGCAAAGTTCGTCCTTTCTTCCTTTCAACCCGTCAAATTCCGTAAAAATTGTTCTGGTTGTATATCAGGTTTTCCTCTACTTATTCTTGACTTTTGTTCCTCTAGCGGGAAGGGATATGTAGCCTAAATATAATCACACTTTTTACCTAGTATTTTGTCATAAATGCTTCAAAAAATATTATGCACAAAAAAAAAAAAACTTTTCCTATCTCTACGCACCCACAACTCGGCCGCTCAGGTTTATTTGTGTAAATCATGATCCTGCTTTCGATTGGTGACGGGCAGTGCTAATTTAAGTCGCTCGTGCTCAAATTTCGGGACCTTGCACTGAACCTCCCATAGGAATTGACGGTGTTCCGCCCATTTTCCAGCAGGAAATTTAATGACCGCCTCCCCTAATCTCATCACCCTTCCAAACCCTCTAAGGTCTTCTAACGGCTTTCTCTGTGGCCCCGTCTACACGTATCCGGAAATTTTTGTATGCACAATTGTTTTTTTCGGATTCAAACATATCCGCGTCCACACTTAGCGCATTCCAATCGTTTGCGAGTCGTTTTCACTGCCCACACGTATCCTGATACAATGTAGTGCCCAATGCTTTTGACAGAGATTTGCTTGTTGAGCATGCGCAAAATCGTATTTTAGCGTCATTTTCTCTGTTTTGTTTACGAGTCGTCGATACGCCACGTTGGTTTATCTCACCCGGTAAGGACTGGATCCGATAGTGTTACGTCAGCGTATTCGAAATCTTGCGGACATGACCGTCCACACGCATTCGAATTCGCAGCGTATTCGAAAATTTCCACTCTGGAGACCATGTTCGAAAATCTCCGGATACAGCTACCGAATTCGCCGGATACGTGTGGATGCAAACCGTTTTCGGAAAAAAAATCAGGCAGTGGATACAAAAAATTTCCGGGTACGTGAGAACGGACCTGAATATTTCCTCTGGTAGGACAAGCACTTGCTATCTTAGTCAATTCAATTCCGACAATTGGTCAGAATTTTTTTGGCGGCGTCTGATGATAAACACAACGAAACAGTGGGCGTTCGAGTTTCGCCGGTTCATGCTGCCGTTGTCAATAGAGCATTCTGAACTCTTAAAGCTGAAAAGCTTATTTATGTTGTAATTATTGACTATGGGTAACGAAACTAACAAATTTACAAAAGGTTATATATATAATCTACCAACTTTTCAAGAGATGAAAAAGAGGAAAAATTTGGTCAAATCAAATTACCGCAAATGTTGAAAGCCGTTTTGATCAGGCAAAACCGTTAACTTAGTTGCTAGCCATGTACCAACAAGCGAAATGTCATTTCAATGTATTTCTTTAAATCATCGGAACGAAGCACAATCGTTGATTATAAATCAGTGGGGTTATATAACGAAGCAAAATGAAGGAATATTTGGTAAGACGCGTGGTTTCAGGTTTAGATAAGATAGAGTTTTTCATTGCTCTTGTCTTCATAACTTATGACACCAGAATCAGATTTTGCCGCAGAATAAAATTGTGTCAGTCTTTCACACAATCTTCTTTAGTTATCTTAAAAGGCTTGACATCGTCAACGTTTCCTGATTTCGCAATCAAATGCCTAATTTATTGGGGCCTACAGAGGCTCTCGTTGTAAGCAAATGAAATGACATGAAATGTCACAGGTGTATTACACGTGTTAAATTTTAACTCCTCCATTCACGCTTTGAGTGGAACCCTCCCACGATTAAAATGCTGACTTGAAATTTCTTGTGGCAACTTCTTTATGGTCCACAGACCACGAAATTTTAGGCTAAAAGGAATTGACTGTTAACTGTAAGGATGGTAATAAATAATTAATAAGAAATAACGAAAGCCAAGTAAGCTAACTCAGTTCGTGTACTCGTTCTTAACGAAGCTTACCGCGATTTTTTTGCCCCGCGGTCAGTGTTCTGTTTCACCTGACCAATTTTCCCTTTTCCCCGTGTATTACTTCCCCTCTTTTTTCGGAGGAAACTCGCTTGATGTTTTGAATCTCAGTGCGGCTGTCCTGGGGGCTTTGATGACTAAAGGAAATAACGAGTGATAATTATTATTCCTGGTCTCCGCCAGGGTTCAAATAGACGCAACCGGCGGTGAATTTTAACCATGAAAGGAATGACCATTCGAATAGCATTGTCCGTCGCTAGCACGTTTATGTTCCATTTGCATGACTCAGCGCACGATGAATTTACTCATATCAGACAAGTTTGACTGTGACAGGGCAACTTTAAGAGAGGAATAAAGGGCTTCGGTTTCTGAAAGAAACGTTGGTTCGCAGGTGCTGCGTCGGTAGGGAAATGAAACACAGAAATAGGTTCATCAACTGGGTTGATATGCATAAATTGACCACCAAAGTGAATTTTTGAAAGCTGACGTTTCGAGAGTTCAAGTCCTCCGTTAAAACGAAGGGCTAACGTTCGAAATATCAGCTTTCAAATTTCTCTCCGTACGGTGGTCAATTCACCATATCAACTCAACTGTAATAAGGTCGGGCTCTCACCAAACTTAACATGCGTAGACAACTCCCTCCCCACCCCCTTCCTGGATCAGCCACACAATAATGTAGTCTTAACTAATAAAGACTGAAAGAAAGGAGAATCAAAGCTGCACTGACAAACTATATATTCCAAGCCGCAAATGACACGACTATTTGCTTTGTATGGATGTAAGGTTTAAAGCTGCTCTCTGAGCTTGCCTCTGTATCGACCGTTGGCTTTGCTGTGCTAACGAGCTACCATAAGGATGACACAGGTGTTCATATCCGTGCACAACTTAAGCCGGGTTTGCGTGCTCAATTAACGGCCGGCGGTTCTAGTGCGATGGTCCCCAACTGCATGCATGTAGGCTAACTTTGGGTTGTACTTTCTTCTTTTGGGTCAAAAATCAATGAAACTTAATTGATTAGATTACGCTCATTGAATCGGAAGACATGTTTTTTGATGTCACAAACATCATATTTCAATTTGCGTAGAAGAAAACCGTCAGAACTATAACATCCAAGCGAAACATGTATATATAACTATGAGAGAAATAAGAGTGAATTCAGATGATCTAATTCACTCCTTGGAGAGAAATTAACTCTAACTTCACGCCAGAGAAATAAGGTGTTGCAAGGTGCCGTTTCCCATCAATCCGAAACTAAACACTTTCTCTCCCACAACGTGTAAATCTTCTGTAAACAGAAAGGAAATAAAACACGCTAAAATGACTCTCTCTTCTAAACAACGATCTCGAGAGCGATATACTTATGCAAATGACTTGAAACCAACGGGGAAACAATTTGAAGTTGCGCAATTCGAGATCCTGTCAAGCGAAGAAACGAATGTGACTGAACTCCCCCTCAAAACAGTCACAGCTTTTCAGTAGTATATTGCAAACCGAGAAAATCCATTTTTTCGTGTGAAAGAGGAAGTTAATATTAAAGTGATTTCGTTGTTCTTGCTACTTTTTATAAACATTTGAGAATGAAATGGTACAGTCGTCTTTTGCCACTTGTAATTTTGAAGAAGTTTTCAAGTTGCTTGAATTGGAATGTGTTGATGGTGTCACCAGCATCTCTAACTCAGAAGAAAAACTTGCAATATAAAGGAAGTTCTTTTGTTGACAGGAAATTTTAGCTAGGCCTTATATAACATCAGACATATGGTGATTAAATTTCGCATAAAGAAAGGAATACATGATCAGGATACCTAATGGATCCTAGCTTAGCCTATACTTGTATTTTCCGTTTAGTCATTAATTTGAAAAATCAATTTTATTCCCATTACAATTAGCAAAAACAGAAAAAAAAAACTTGTCTAACTGTGAAATTTTGAAGACAAACAAGCAATTGTAGTCTTCTAATAATTTTTAAAGACAGCTCTCTGGTATTTTTTACCCTCGTCCACTATTTTTATCGCGTGGGACGCATACCCGTGATGCATAATGGGATAGTCTTCGCGCGTGGGCGCAACGTGGGTGTAGTGAAAGCTCCACTTTTTTATGAATGAAAATATAATAATTTTACTTTCCTACAGACGTTTTTGGACTCAGAAACGTAATCGCCATGACTCGATCATTGTCTTGATAAGTGAAAGTCTGTCGATTCTCACTCACAAGGGGAGACATTTTCGACCGTCTATCGTATTGGTCAAACAGCGATCAAACAACTTTCTCATTCAAACCGGCAAATTTGAATGTGTAGATGGTCATACCTGCGACACGCTTTCGTCTACCTCTGTTCGAAGGGATTTTTGTGGCGTTCATGCATTGGCGTGGATAGTTCGCTTCAAGGTAACGTGAATTCTGATGTTAAGTGTCTGACAGCAAATTTATAGTCCGGTGTAGCGACAAAATGGCGCGAAACTTTTAAGCTTACTTGTTTCGATCAAGAATCGATAGCTATCGGGGTGTTTCTATGGGTGATTATAGGCATGTTTTGGAAAAGCCTTAAAATTGTTTGGCTTAACATTCGTCAGTTACTACGACGGTCGAAAATACCACAATACTTGAAGAAATCATGCATTAAGCAAGTTTATCAATTAATAATAGATCAACGGAAATCCGGAATGAATATATTTAAGCTTAGATTATTTTTCCTAAACTTGAAAACGATTGAAAGCACATGCTTTGCCTTTTACGACTTCCTGCCACGCGTTCTTCCAAAAAAAAAGAGCAAAATGCTGAGGTCATGCCATGTAAATTTAATTAAGTTTCTATCAATTATGGGGATTGGCCATGAATAAAGTATTTTCTTACTAGATTGTATTAGTTTTTGCACCAGTTTTTGCATCTCTTCAATTAAATAACATTGATTCTCAGATAACTACATCCAAGTAGGGTACTGTGCACTGAGATAATGCGGCTGCCTGGTGCAGCTTATATATGCATTTAGCCCGATCTTCTTGAGCTGTGCTGTTCACACTTTAGTCCTAATTGGAACCCTATTAAAAAAAGTGGGATTACTGAGCATATTCAATTAGTTACCCTATAAAAGTTATTATTATTTTTATCATCATCATTATTATTGTTATAATTTATTATTATGATTATTATGATGATGATGATGATGATGATTATTATTATTATTATTAGCATTTGGTGTTCCTCTCACCAGGCCTTTATTATTGACTTCAAAGATGAATACAATCTGCCTATAAATCACTTGAATTTTGTAAAAAGAAGCAATCTAAGCTAAAAAGTGGGAGAAGAGAGTAATAGTTATGTTTCAAACCTTAATTCCATCAGTGGGAGGTGGCCATCCTTAAAAATGGAGAGGTTATATTTTGGGCTTTGTCATTTTTCAAACGGTTGGCCAGGTTGTTCATAGGGTGATATTCAATAATGTCGGTCAACCACCATGGCTATGTATTGGCTTTGACCATTGTTAAGACAGGATAACCAATTAACAGTTGAGAGAACTTGGTTGCTACCATGCCTACAAAAATCTTTGGAAACTATGAGGGCCATAATAACACTGAAAGTTTGATGAGAAATGCCAGTTTACTCTTTGGAATTTGAGAAGACCACTGGGTATACAGGAAGCAGTTATCACTCATTCTATGAATAAATAATTGGTAATAGTTCTTCCTGTTCTACACAGGAAGTTCAACTTTGCTTTTCAGCCAACTCAAACCATGATAACCAAGCTACGTGTACATGTACTGGTAGTAAGGTTCTAAGAATAAACAAAATTCCATTGTAAACTGGAGTCTTTTTGTGATGTTTATTAACATCAAAGTTTCATTATAATTTCTCAGTTAATGCAACATGTCATTGATCAGCATGTATTTAGATACCGGTAATTTTAAAGCCTTTCAACTTGTTTTGAATGTAAACATAAGAAAAAATAGTTTTAAGTTAAAGCTATGCTTCAAATATGTTGATATTCTTCCTAGTTGACAATATATTTTTGCTGTTTGCGTGATATAAAAATCTAAAGAGGGTGGCACCATCTTTAAAAAGGCACATTTGTTAACCTTAACTTCATTGACCAATGGGAGTTAACTATCCTTAAGAATGGAGAGGCTTTGATTTGGGGCTTGTCATTTGTATATGTGGCAAGGTACGTGTTCAAAGAGCAATCTGCAATATCTACTGTAGGTCGCCTACCATGGCTATGTATTGGTCATGACCATTGATAACCCTTTAAACTTGCAGGACTTCCTCAAATCAAACTTTGAACGACTTGTTACTTTTACCGATGGTTACAATAAGTCACTGACAAGAATAGCAGATAAAAATATTAACATTAATGAGGATTTAGTTGCTAATCATGCCTATATAAAAATGTTTTAATTAATGAAAAGGAAAAGCTTAACAACAAACTGCAGTCGTTGCACAGGAAGTAGTTATCATTTCCCAATTTTAGCATGAGTTTCTGAGTAGTTCTTCCTGTTCTACACAGGAAATTTTCTTGTGGTTTATCATCCGTACCTGAGGAAACTAGAACATCTAACCATTTGCAGATGTCATTGCAAAAGCAGCACTTTCTCCTCAGTTATTTAAAGACCCTGAGTGTTGATCCGGCCACAATTTTTGATCCTGCAAGATCACAGTAGTTGGATGCTCAACCAAATAAACTGCCGACCACTTACTTGTAAGATTGGGATGTCACATGATCAGAGTGAATTGGGTTTATCTCATGTGAAGCTCCAAAGAAAAAATGCTAGTTTCCCTTGGATGGGAGGCAGTCTTCCAGTGGTCAAGGGTATTAGTATGTTGCAAAGATGCCAAGGTGGTCATTAAGATTACCAGAATATATCAAAAGCTGAGTTCAAGACTCAGTTTGTTGCAAATTTTAAATCGCACGTTCTATGCTGTATGAAAGTTAAAGCAGCCTTTATATTGAACAGCGATAACTGTAATAATGCAGCAGCAATAACCAGGTCAATTTTTTCCAAGGTTGTCATAATTCCATTTGCAGATGTCATGTACTTTAGGGGTGCAGGGATGGCACAGTGGTGAGAGCACTCGCCTTCCACCAATGTGGCCCGGGTTCGATTCCCAGACTCGGCGTCATATGTGGGTTGAGTTTGTTGGTTCTCTACTCTGCACCGAGAGGTTTTCTCCGGGTACTCCGGTTTCCGCTCTCCTCAACAACCAAAATATGATTTGATTTGCGTTAACTTGTTAATTTCAATATACAGTGTCCCCATTAGTGTTCTGCGGCGCTAGAAGATTAGACACTTAAATAAATTTCCTTTCCTTTCCTTTCCTGTTTTCCACAGGGCAGTTTTTTCTTCTCTGTTTGTTGCCCAGTTTACTTCAATAAAACGCAAATGCTTGGTTTCTCTTGTACATGTGGGGGCTCTGAAGTGTTTTTTGAAAGAAATTCTGAATTAGGGGTTGCTCACCTGAAGTTACTGTGAACATCTTGAAGGAGAAAAGAATCTTGTGAATGGAACTATATCTTAAAAGCAAAAGATCTATCCCAAAAATGGGTCGAACCCAGGAGTCATATCATAACTAAGTGAAATACCAGTGTGTGGGTGAGTGTAGTCCAGAGAAGGCAATGTTTTGGATGACACCGACTCACTTTCGTCTGAGTCAAGTGACTTATACCATTATATTCTACTGATGTTACACAAATCACTTGACTCTGAACATGACTTTCGTTCAGTTTGTGGAAATGTCAGTGATCAGTGTCATCGTAAACAGTCCTTCTCAGGACCACATTCAGGGACGATTGTACATGTACTTCGCTTGTAATATTAAAATATCTGTCTATTTTTCAGTACTAAGCCATTATTAGCGGCGTTTCTAAAACGAGGGTAAGGGTAAGACCAAGGGTGAGGGTAAGGGTAAGGATACGAATACAAGAAGTATCCTAAACATGCATAAAAGCTAACCTTTGGCCTAATTAGGCCTAAACAAAAGTTTAAGGTTAGCTTTTATGCATTTTTAGGATACTTTCTGTATTCGTATCCTTACTCTTACCCTCACCCTTGGTCTTATACCCTTACCCTCGTTTTAGAAACGCCGCATTATTAGATCGGTGCTGGTTACGCAAGCTAAGTCATTTCCGCTAAATCTGTTTTTTTAGCATCTAAGGAGTAAGGGAGGGAAAGCGAAGAAATGGCATGGCTGCAATACTGCTACTACAATAATAATAATTATTATAATGACTTTGACAGTGACCATGACAACAACAATGATAATGATAATAATGATAAATTTGGTAATGGTAAAGATCGATATTGAGAGAATTCAATATTTTAAGGTACACACTTTGTCTTATGATGCAAAAAACAGACTGACAGAAATTGATCTAATAATAATAATAATAATAATAATAATAATAATAATAATAATAATAATAATAAACTTTATTCAAGTGTCAAAATTGTCTTTATTAGTGCTGAGGCATGTACATTATAAGGTGTACATCAGAAATCAAGTCAAATCAACTCATGTGAAATCAGAGGTTTGTATAATCGTTGGATGTTGTCCTTCAGTAGCATTTTAAATGAAACAGTTTAAAATCCAATTGAGGCCTTACACTACTGTAAAATTGATGTTAAAATCGTTAAAAACGTTTAGAATCCGAGCTTTCGCCGATCCACGGCATCATCAGGGATAAGAAAAAATATTCCGCGGAATATTTTTTCTTATCCCTGATGATGCCGTGGATCGGCGAAAGCTCGGATTCTAAACGTTTTTAACGATTTTAACATCAATTTTACAGTAGTGTAAGGCCTCAATTGGATTTTAAACTGTTTCAGAGGTTTGTGTTTGAGGAGAGGGGAAAACCTCTCAGAGCAGAGAAGAGAACCAACAAACTCAACCCACATATGATGCTGAGTCTAGGAGTTGAACCCGGGCCACATTGGTGGGAGGCAAGTGCTCGCACCACTGCTTGGTATTGGTCAATGCAACATTAACATTCTTTGCATTTTGTGTTTTTCTCAACAGATAATACTATTTCTAGTCGATTAAAGTCTCCAATGACAATACTTGGCAAGTTGTAAACAGCTTCCTAAGGACCAGATGCAAAGTGGAAACATTGCAGTAAGAAAGGTACATCAAATCAAAACCTTTTCAATTTTTACAATGTGCATGTATCCCAGGGCTTTAGTGCTGAGTGATAGAACCACAAATTTTCTGTTTAAAACATTTACCAATGTTGTGCGTTTTCTTAGATTTTTTTCCTTTTAACTGCTATCCAGCTCTTTGTAGGCTTTATTAATGGTTCATATATTAATTGCAAAACAGCACCCTTCACCACATTACTGTAATGAAGATATTTATGGATCTTTAACAATCTTGAAATGATTGTTTTGATCAACAAGGATCCCATAACATTATTTTGAATATTAAGGTTCTTAAGGATAGCAAGTACAAAACACAGGTCACAGGTCACAGGTCACACATCACAGGTCATTGTTTTACAAATACAGACTAAACATTCATTAAAGCTAACCTTAGGCCTAATTAGGTACAAGCAAGTTTTTAAGCCTAATGTTAGCATTGGTAAACCCTTAGGGTTTTTTCATATACAGGTATCTTAATGAATTTTGTACTGTATAAGTAATTATTTCCGTATTGTTAAAACAATGACTTGTGACTTGTGACTCGTGACCTGTGACCTGTGTTTTGTACCTGCCCTTTTAAGGATCTTCCTAGAACCTTGTAGTATATGTGAAGCTCAATAATTTATTGATGCTCTCATTAGAGGACCCCCCATTGTCCAGAGAACATAAAAATTGTCCATATTGGAACTGGCTGTTCCAGCATGTGGGAAGGTGTGAATGCAGAGAGAGGGTTAATAGCCATTCATTTGCACACTCAGGGTTTGATCTTAGGATCTGTCTGCTCACATTATTGTCAGATGGGAGAGTTTTAATAATAATTTGTTAGGGTTTGGATTCCAGATTCCAAAGCCTCACATTTGCTGGATTCCAAAACTAGAATCCTTCAGATCAGGCAATTTGGTGATCATTCGAGATCTTACATGTAGCAGAGATTTTGCAAGATTCTCTCAAGCCAGGATCCTAAAATCTTCTAAAGACCTTAGCAACTGAAGATCTTTGATTGATTTTCCAACAATCCTTCAAAGAATATTATATTTTAAAAATATGTTAGTATGATCTGCATTTACCGGTACTCTTTGAAGATTTTTCAACATCGTCAAAGATTCTTGGAGATGTAATCTGGCTGTACCTAGATGTAAGGCATTGTTGCCCTGGTGAAAATGTTCTTGCAACATTTCCTGCAACACCAAATTTGCATTGAGAAGTACTGCATTAGACATAATAATGCCTAATGATTTGCATGTTAGTAGTGGAACTTGACTCGATGCCTGTCTCTGCGATAATTATCGTTGCTGCAGCTTGTCTCAAAACATGTTTTTCTAGGTGAAATATGTAAAACCGCTTTATTTGGCGATGGTGTTTGAATCCAAGTTGCAAGAAACATTGTCAGCGTGACAAAGTGGTGAAGTAAATTCAGTTAAAATTATCTGTGCATTGTCTTGCCATCAACAGAGTTTTAACTGGTTCAGAATTAGTCACATTTATACTTCTCTACATAACCTTTTTTGTCTTCTATGCCGGACTTCATTCATTACATTACATTTTACATCACGTGTTCTTAAACTTTTTCGACGAAATTGAGTTAGTTTGAGATAAATAGTTCGTGATAAAGTGAAGCGATGTTTTACACTAAGAACCCTATGAGGAATGTTCTGGACTGTAGACTGGTGAACCAGGCAAGAGGATTCAGATTCGGCAAAATAGAAAACATAACATTGTGGATTTTTGTTTAATTTGATTAAAGACTTTAAACCTAGTGTGGAAAAGTGCTCAACTACATGCTTCAGGTTGTCTTTTCATTTCAGTTGACTTCACTTGGCATGATTCATCCCAGAGGTTTTTCTCCGGTACCGCCCGCTGCGCTAAATACACTTTACACTTAAACAAGTTCCTTATTTATCTCGGGCTTGTTAATATTCGAAGTAAGGTGATTATAACTTTTGCCATTACTAAGAAAGAAACTAGGTCATGGAGTATTGTTGTTTTCTAAAACGAGCCATGTTGTTCCCCCTCCAGAAAAGTTTGTCATCGGCCCACTGAGTTTCATGGAGTCTGTACCATAATTTTGAAATTTGAGAACCCATAGGGTTGGAGTTTCTTCGTAGCAAATCTATAATTTGGAAGGCTGTGCCGGAGAGAAAGGTACAGACCCATTTCAGTAGTTCCCAATCTGGAGGACAAAAAAAGTAATGGTTGTTCTGTCCCCTTAGAGAATCAAACCTTTAAAATGCAAAACAATCTTATTGTTTTGTCCTCCAGATTGGGAATTAACTGAAAGGGGTCTATTCAGAACTAGTTTTTTTTTTGGCTTAATCTCACCTAGACTGATTCTTACGAAAGAATAATTCATTTTCCCCTCAAGTTTACCCTTCGATGAAAATACATGCACTCTTTTCTTATAAGAACTTGCCAGGCTGCTGAGATTAACCCTTAGCTTTCACACCTGAAAAGTCCACCATTGACGAGTAAAATCGTCAGGCGTTAGACAGAGTAAAATCTATAAGTGGCATCCTTAGGACGGAAAGAGTTAATTAACCAAAATTTTGAGAACATACTAATAAAGACATACATCGTACACAGGCTGAGAGTCAGTTAAGAACGTCAGTCTTTGTTTCGCTCATTTGTT
>OX421449.1:41932170-41944670 GCA_949126865.1 Montipora capitata | reverse complement strand
CAACGAAAGAAGTGAAGACTTGATTGTTACAAACAACAGGTTTGTCCTGTCTTTTATAAACTAAAAACTTAATGAGCACAATTATTTTATAATAAAATGAAGTTAGGCCGTCGGACCGGTATTTCCAAAATCACCTTTAGATTTCTTGAAGTTTTTGGTGAAAATTGTTATACAAAACAATACTTTATTTCTAAACATTACAAGTACTGTAACAAAAAGCACTATAGAAAAAGGAAACCCAGAGGTTAACCCTATGTGAAGGATCTCCCAAATAGTAAGGAATCAACAGAAATATATAAATACAGCTATAAAATTAAACAATTATATAAAAGCCAATTTATAAATTTGTTGATACTTTAAATGATCGTTCTATCTTTGTTCTATGGTGTAACTTATGGCCGACTATTTCGAACCAGGTTTAGCGGTTCTGGGTGATAATTGTTAAAACTAATTTAGACTTTCATTGTATATTTAAAGAAGCAGTTTGATTCAATTTTAAATGTCTTAGAATGTCTTGTAATAGACAGTATCTTACTAATCTCGGCGGGATTTGGTCAGAGTATCTCCTCCTTTTTCGTGGGGCAACCACAACAGATTTTTAAGCAGCCTATAGTTTTCTTGCAACTTCGTGATCAATCAGATGCAAACCATTAATAAAACAGGTTAATGGGTTGTGATTGGCAAATCGTGATTCATTTTGTTCAGTTTCTATAGAGCGGTTTTCAAATGAGTGTCGTAAAACCAAAACCAAAGTAATTACTTTGACCAATCAAAAAGGACGGAGACAATCCAGTAAACCAATCAAAACTCGAAGTAATTACACGTAGCCGACACAAAGCGCGGGAAAATGTGCACGCGCGAGCCACGATTGGTTTTGGTTTCACTTCTGATTGGATGAAAAAATGGCGCGAGAACTTTGAACGAATCACTGAGTGAAGCAATGCAAAACCAAAGCAATTCGCTAATTACTTTCGACACTCAACTGAAAACCGCTCTATACACCAAATCGCGCCTTTTCAGAAGTTGCTGAAATTGTAACAAAAGGTAACAAGGTAACAAAAAGCAAAATGATTGTAGAGTTTGATGGAGGAAATGGTGACACCCGAAGAGGGCCCGAAACGGTTCCGGGACTCTTATAAAATTCATTATAATTCATGATGGGAAAACAAAAAAAAAAGGTTTTGTTAATCAATATCCAGAGTCTGTATTTGTAAAATAATTAGGATAGTACGCGCACTCTCATTGGTCAATAGCTGTGTTGAACTGAAACTATGTAAACACGGCTTTGACGTTACACGCATTTTCATTGGTTATGTGTTGTCAGACGCGCGTTTTGATTGGCTGGTAGGAAATATGAGCGTGTATGAAGAAAATCTGTTTCAATCAAGAGGTAAAAATAAACCTAGCATTTTCCTCCATTTGTCGAATTATTTTTGAGAAGTATTTTACAAAACCATGCAATAGAGGACTTTTTTCTGTGTTTGCATAGCCTCATCTAAACACGAGGAGGAGTTGAGAATTCTCCAAACTCCTCCTCGTGTTTAGATGACGCTATGCAAACACAGAAAAAAGTCCTCTATTGCTTAAATCTGATACAGATTTCTCGTCATTTACGTAAACGTTTCTTTCGATTTTTCCCTGTTAAAATGACTTGAATCACCAAAATTACCTAGTGTACATTAACACTTACACTTAAATGCTGAACGTTTAACTAGTCATATACAATATTCGCGACAGATCTGAGAGTTTGTAAATGTGATAAGGATCTGCCGCTCATATTGTATATATTACTTACTGATGGGTGAGTTCGAGAAAGTTAGTGTAAGTGATAGTCTGCAATTTCCTCACTCTAATTTACTGTTCGCGGTTCGACTGATTTTGCCGAAACTTACCGTACAGACCGAGAAAATGAGGTCAGTAAGATGTTTATTCAATCTCTTGACGAACGAGTGAAAAGATAAGGCGCATCATGAAGTCAAGCTCGACACCATGTACAGTAGTGACATTGTTTATAATAGGGGCATTGTCTCATTAGTTTTAAGTTAAAACTGGATAAAACCTGAACACATCGCTTAAGCAATACCTGGCGACTTTTAATTCAAGCAACAGAAACAAACCTTCTAAATTAGCGGGGCTTGATATAGAATACGGCGCGCAAAGAAAATTGGCCAATCACGGCATGCGCGCTTTTTGTTACTGTACGTGTTTGCATCCGACTCCCTCACAAAATGCAAACCGACTGAAGTTCGTATTATTGGGACCAGTTTCATGTGCATGATAGGAATGATGAAGGTGAAGCGTTCTTCGACTCGATTTGTTCGATTTTTCAAATGTATCTTTTGTTCCGTCTTTTTCGTTTGGACGAATGATTTAATTTTGAAGGCCCGACTTCCCACTCATTCGGCGAGTCAACTACAGTCACCTTGACCAAGACAGGTTGCCTCAACATGTAAACTCTTCTTCGCCCATCAAAGCTTAATTAATTAAACAAGAAAAAAAAGCAAACAAATTGTCCCGTTGACAAAACATGGTGAAGCGATGCATTTTCATGAAAGATGTAAATTTTAAAATTTATAAAAAATGCGTTTCTTCACCACTATTGACCCACCGCCATTTGTGTCTCATTTGTTATTAAATCACCTTAAAATAGACAGTGATCCAACAAGTCTTAAATATGAAACCAACTGTTAATTGCGACTACAAGGAAAAAGAGCAAAAACCACCTTGATATCACGTGTAACACAGTTCAAACCTCGAGATATTATTTTACGTAGTTGAAGAAAAACATAATTTTTAAAAATCAACTTCAACACGTTTGGTTCATGTCTGTTTTATTTTTTTCAGTTTCAAGATCGATTACTTCGAATTGTAAGGCTAAACATCGATTTTTTCCGCTTGAATGCAAGTAAGATATATTTTTACTGAGGCGAGCAATACTCGGAAACGTCTGTTTCAGCTGTGCGCGATTCACTTTGGACCTACGTTTTTCCAAAATAGCGCCTCTGTGTACAAGGAATAAGCCATATTCTGTGCAGAGGAATCAATTGAATTTTGTTCTGTTTATTTCGAAAACGGGAACCTAATAACCGAATATTAATTGGTTTCCTCAGTTTCCCGGAACAGTTCCAAAAGAATTCATTATGAACGAAGTGCTGGCCTTTTCTTAAAAGCATCCGCCATCTTATTCACTCGATAGTCAATGATATCATTTAGTTGGTTACCGCCCGAGGGGCAGTGAAAGAGGCTTGATTCTTCATTGTTCCGGCTTCAGTTATGTCTGTCTAGCTTTAATAGAAAAACATATAACACTTTTTTCAAAGGTTAAGTCAAATCTAATCAAAGGTGTTAACACATTTTGAGCCAATAAAGCCATCCAGATTTGAAATAAGTTACGTTAAAAACAAGTGCACAATACATTCTGTGTACGTCGTTCTTAACGACGAGCTTTGGAATAAGTTACGTTAAAAACAAGCGCACAACACATTTTGTATACGTCGTTCTTACAGCCGAGATTTGAAAAAAGCCACGTAGAGAAACACATTGTCTTTAGCTTGAAAACCGCAGGCTTCGTCGGCAAGACCGAAAAATTTCGCCCGTACTTGTAACCAAGGCTCTCGAGGCTCTGGGGAACAAATATCAGGGTTTGTATGAGTTTATTTCCCAGAGCCTCGAGATGATGCCTTTTGTTTAGGACTGAATTTTAATATATCGAAAGTGGGATATTATGATGTAGTTTCAGTTGTTTGTTGGTAGGGGATTCGTGGAGAGAATCACGGAAGCAAATGACATAAGCAACCTGAAAGAAAGCTAAACTTATCACAACTTTGGAATGACTGTAAAAGGTTTCGAGACATGAACCTTACGGGCGAGTGACGACATCTGTATGCTGTTGTAGCCTTTTACAATACGGAACTTTTATATCTTTATGAAAACTTCGTACAAGTCTTTTCTTTTAGTTTTTTGCGTTTTATATGTGAATCTTTCCGGTGAATTAAAAAAATGTATATTTTTTTCTTTAGATAAAATTGAAATATTGTTGCATGTTAGTATAACTCAACGGCATTTCCTCTCTCGCTTTACTGAATATCTGGAAGACTCGTAATATGCGCGTGAAGAAATAACAAATCCAGGAAAGAACGCAGCCTTTCGATTTGTATTTCGGTTATTAGAAGGCAGCTGTGTTACTACAAGCTGGGTGGGGCTGGTCGAATTGAGGGACGGACAGCCACCGGAAGTCAGATGCTTTCGCTAAGTGTCTCAGCCCTTCAGTATCAAGACGATTTTGCTGAAACCTCGGACAACGCTACTTCTCAAGAATGAGTTTAGTCCACTTCTGGTTGCGTGCCTGGCCGGCGTCACTCGAAAGATTTTTACTTTACGCGTTGTTCAGGGCCCGGTTGTTCGAAAACCGATTAACTTAATCCAGGATTAGCGTAAAGTTTTGTTTCATGTTTTCAACTTTTTGGTGACAGTTCCTTTTGCTTATTTTTGTTTTTCAAGATTGACCTCTTTTAATATTAAGTTTTGCAGAATATCAGCGTTGAACAGCTTTTGGGGGTAGAGAAATAAACTCCTTGGTTAATTTTTAATGTAGGATTAGGGTTAATCGGCTTTTGAACAACCGGGCCCAGGAGTAGAATCTGATCTCATGACAACCGTTATATTGGCTTTGACTACGTTTAACCTAAGCCTCAGTAGCTGGCGGTATTGTTGGTGCGGAGAATGGGGAGAGCCGCTGTGAAATATTAGTGTTTCACAGTGCTCATCCCCATTCTCCGCGCGGCTTCGCCGTTCGTTAATTTGCCTCTCTCACCAACCATACCTTCCGGCTACGCAGGCTAGATTAACCGAGGATCAGTGTTTTCCGTGTTTCAAACAAATACCCCTAGCCCAGTGCTTATTTCTTAAAACTCGTTCAGTTTCCACTTTAATTCAATTGTAAAACTACAACGCGTTTATCCTTAAAAAGTTAATTCGGTTTCAACGTACTCAATTCAAGAAAGGTCACGGTAAAGGACTGAAAACAACTCCAAATTCCTCCTTTTTGAAGAGGCTAAGGAAGTTATCAAAATCTAGAGCCATCCGTCATATGCAGTATCCATAAATTGCACAAGGTCGAACAAGGTGAACATTATTGCTAAAACAAAAAAAGTTCTGGTCTCGTAGCAGGCAACAGATTTACAAAATTTCGGCTCTTATTTCAGAGCCATAGTCACTTAGTTGGATAATGAAAGCAAGAAGACAACTTCTATACATGTACCTAGGGTAATTAGTGCACCCTTGAATAGAAATAACTAAGCATAACTGAGAGTGGTGTGACGTATAGTCAAATTAAAAGAGCGAGTTCTCTTGAGGCTTGATTTCTTCATAACTGTTGGATGGAAAAATTTTAACGCAGACAGACTCAAGAAATCCCGCTTGAGGCCAATTGGTCAGTTATCTCGTGTCCGTATTAAAAGTGTGTTACGGCGCCGGAAATTCCGGATAGCGCTCGGAAATGGCGCGAGGATGCCTGCTAACACCCACTTCTCGGAAGTCCAGGCGGTGCAGAAAACCATTGGTTGTAAAACGACATCCTGTCCACATATTCTAAAAAGGAAGTCTTTTACCATGCGTGTGTCTTCAAGAGAACCGAAGAAAACAATCGTAAAAAATAGTTGTGAAGTTTGATGCCTGAAAGCGACTTTTCGTTTAAAAATATGGCAGAGGCAAACATGGAGCCCGAAATAACGTAGGCCCTGAACGTGCTGAAGTTTTCTAGAAACGCATATTTGTTGATCTGGCGCCAGTTTTTCCGCACTATCCAGAGCATAAAATATACTTCACGTGAGACGTTGTCCAAACTTTTTGTACACGCCTTTACTTAGATGCAGCCTAGTGATTTAGGACGCTTGCCTTGAGATCCGGAGATCCCGGGTTCAAGACTGGACTCGTTCTGACCACTGGTTGAATTTGTTCCTGGTTGTCCCTGGTTCAACTTCTCATGCAGCTGCACTTGTAAATAGCCAACTGGTTTGCCTCTGGCCAGTTGGGATTCTTAACAGTTGTTGTTGTGTTCTGTCGTTTCGTTAACTGTGTTCCATCGGCCCTGAAAAGTCCCTATGGGGAGCAGTCAGTTAAGTATTGTATTGTATTGTATTGTATTGTAGAGTATGCATATTCAAGGTTATGTGCGCAAATACAAATACCTTTGCACAGATTGAAAATGTTGGATAGCGACTTATCTACCGGATAAAGTTATCCAGCTTTTGAACAATTGGGAGCCTGGAGCCCGTTTCTCGAAAGTCCCGGAACTTTACGAGTCATTGTCGGGTGTCACATTCCCTTTGTGTCTCAAGAACGGAGAGGATTTAAGTCGTCAAACTTCACAGTAATTTTTCTTTTTGTTGCCTTTAAAACATGTTAAAAGACCGGCTTTCCAAAACAAGCGGTTGCCAGTTTCGCAAATGGCTTTTCCGGGGCCCGAAAAGTTATCGGGACTTTCGAGAAACGGGCCCCTGTTCCTGAAGGCTCAACGATGTTTTGGGCCTTAAATTGATGGTCGAAACTACGATCCATGTACTCTGAAGAGGTCGGTTTTCAACATGCTAATTTCAAAAGTGGAAAATCAAAATAATTGTTTCTTCCTGTTTGCCAGAAGATACAGAGAGAAATGAATGGGAGCGATGGCTTGTATCTTTAAAAAGTCTTGTTTTTACAGGAGAAAAGAGATCTGATAATAAGACAGGGCCCCTGTTTGGAACCAACCGGCAATGTTTCTTTTAATTCCTTTGGAAATGATGTGTGTATCGTACCAGTATTTTCAGGGAATTTGTCGATTCGAAGTTGCGTTATGTGCATTTCCGTTATATTGCCATTTGCGAATATTTGTCGATTTTTCTTCCTCATAAAATGGTAAAAATAGCGAGTTAATTCTTTTGTACAAGGTGTGACCAATTTTGGTGTTTTTATAACATACAGACAGTCTGCACCGGAACATGTGTAACAACGAAATTCTGGGAATTTTACTTGCAGAACTGATATTTAAAGAGCAAAAGCATGATGAAGTACCGGTTCCTTCGCAAATAAGCCGGGCTGCTGAACGTAACGAAGTCATTTCAGACGGTCGAAGGTAGGTATGTTTGCACGAACGATTGCTATTTATTGCTGTCAGGTGTAAGTTGGTCTCTAAGAAGTTAAATCTATACAGAGGCTCCCCAATCTTCTAAGGGGAACAAGGAAAAAAATGTTGGCATGCTGAAGTCGCATCAAATAGGCTAAAATAGGGTCAGATAAGAAAGAATGCGACATCACTCAGCGGAATATTGTTTTATTGATGTGAAATAATCATAATTTCCACCGTAAAGCAAACACCAAGATATACCGATGTTCACGTTTGTCAGTTATATTTTAATCTGGGCTTGGGTTTTACTCTCCCACTGACGCAATCCTACAATTTGGTTGGAAACCAAGCCTTTCAAGCCAATGGACTTAACTATTGGAGGGTAATGTGAAGTGCTAGTTTTCTACCCATATTTACCATGTGAGCGTTAGCCCTACTAATGGTAATGGGCCCACCCAAGGACAGAGAAAAACTCTGACCAAGGTGGTGGCGTGGTTAGTTAGGTAAAGTTAGTTATTCCTAAGCCTCACCGGTCACGTCTTGTAGTGTCTTTATTCACGCGGAAAATCAGCGTCAAAAGAGTGATTTATGACGAAGAACAATACGAGAAAGTCAGTACTCTTCGGTGACTTTGATTTAATTGGTCACACTGAAGTGTTCCACCCTCAGAGCTGCACTGTACCTAGCACAACAGATAATTCCACTGAGAAATTCTGCCAAGTAGCTATAATACGTTTAAGCTTTTCCTACAAGAAGTAAAAAAAATATATCAACTTAAGCAGTTTTCACCCGAACTTATTATTATATGTTTAGATTTCATGTTATCTCACGGTCTTTTCTCTTCTCTTTCTCGTTAACCCTTTCATTCCGGCGATCGAAACGTACATTCTCTTAAGTAGTACCATATATATCTTGTTTTGCTAGTCATGAGTATTTGGTGTTACATCAAGGTCACAGCTCTTAAGCTGATGATAATCCTGTCTGACGGACATTTCATTGAAATTGTGAAGAAAATTTACATCTCTCCTGGGGGACAAATGGTTAACGGGAGAGACTGGGGACGTGTAGATTGAGCAGTTCCGGTAACGAGCCTTGATGTTCCTGTGCAGCCTTGACAGTTGTGCTCTGCATTGGTAAAGCTACAAGTAGCATTACGTCATTTATTACTAAAATCACCCTCGTCTAAATAATTGTAACACTAAAGTTCTAGGCAAAACGGCCGCTACATGATCCTTGATATTCTTGAAAAAAGAACAAAAAAAGATTGAGAAAATTCAGTTTGCTCTTACATTCACTTTAGAATTTTAGTTTCAGGATCAATGAATATTGAGATATAATCCCCTCGATTTACTCGACATTATTGTTCGACATAATTCATTTCTTTTTCAGCGAACTATCGCTGAATGGACTGACTAAGAAAATATAACCTTTTTTGAACTTGATCGTGGTGATATTGAATTCCTGAGGAAAAAAAAATAGAAAGGACAATGTGTTGGGACTTTACAAAGCGCGGTGGAAATCCAGCGCCTTAACATCTGGATCTCACCGATTAAGCGTGCGCAATGAGTTTGCTGAGATAATCTCAACTACATACGGGCAATGCGTATAATCTGGATCAGAATTCATTAGTTACGAGTCAAGTCCGTTTGCCTGAACACAGAGGCATAACGTTGAGACTTGAGTGTTGATAAATGAACCCGGTTTCCTTATGGGCGATAGGTCTGTCAAAATCAGAAACTTTCTACATCGGACGCGTACGTATTCCAGATGATCGTCAACGACACAAACAAATGTTTCCCTGAAAATCTTACAAGACAAGAGATTATTTTAGTGGGAAAAGTACGCGACACGCTCCGATCGTTTCAATTTGATGGGACAAAACGTAACGATGGTGTCTCACCGATATAACCGCAGTTCATTGAGTCCTGACGAAACTGTATTCCCATTAGCCCTTTCCTCCTGAGAGTGAGGCCGTCCAGACCCGTCAGTTTACAAAGAAAATGCAACAATCTGAAGGAACAGTTGCGTGATAATCCCTCGCATCTCTTCAGGAGAAGTATGTATCACCCGGCTCCGAATTGTGTTAACTTGAAGGCGTTGTAATCTGTTGAACGCCAGACTGTTTTGCTCGTTAATGGAGACCGCTTCAGGGATGAATGGGATGAGATTGTAGCAATTCGGATAGCATAAGTAAATTAAACACGTCCAAACGGTGTGCCTTCAATCACCGGAGATGTCAGCGACAAATTAAATGCTTCCTTACTATGTCTTCGTGGTGTCATTATGGGATCGCCTATCGCGAGGGAATCTGTCTAAAAATTTGCATTTCACCCGTGTTGGCGCGTTCCTTTGAGAACAACTAACTACTTGCTGTTTGAGCAAAACAAATTGTAATAAAAATAGCACTCTGAATGTAAATCATTCTAAGCTTAAGCGGTGGTCATAAAAAATAAGAAAAAAACTATCCAACACCATCCTTTGAGGCAAGCTTCAAGCTCAAATCAATTAATGAATTTTTCATAGCTTATTTCAAGGAAGTGCTTCTAAAATTATCCGTTAACTTTGAATTCGTCATGTTCCTTTTTATAGCGTTTAAGAAAATTCTAGTTATCGGAGTTGCACTACATTCATGAATTTATCTCGAATTTAGATACTTGTTAAAAAAGTCTATCTGTTTAAGCAACTTGTGCCATTGACTTCGTTTCAATCCAGTGGATTATGCAAGCTTTTCGAACAAGGAAGTTATCATAAACGTGAACATACTGAAAGGGCGTTTGTGTGACATTTTCATGTTCATTTCCTTATTTCGGCATATGTCGAACACGTGTTATGCTGAGAGGTGGAATTTCTTGAAGTTGGGGAATATAATTTTTGTTCGTTCGACTTTGACGATTAAAAACGAAGGACTTGTAACAAGTCTTTTTCGGGGATAAGGTGAAGTTTTTTGAAATAGCAACCCTAGACGAAGAAAGCACTCCTGTTATATTTTCTCGGAGTAAAGTTCGGATGTTTATCTTTGTGGAATTATGTTTCGTATTTACGATTCCATCCTGCTCCACGGTAATTTCTTAACGGAAGATCTATTTATGTCAGTCAATTAATCGCTCTCTTTTAAGAAGAGTGGAAATTAAAACATCATTTGGTGACTGAATTGCAGATGTTACGAAACATGTTACAACTTCCGCTGGAAACCACAACTTTTCGTACAGTAAAATTTGAATGACTCCACACCGTTTCTGACCTGAGCATTCCAGCTGACTCAGTCAACATATCATTCAGTGGGCTTTCACATCACAGCCATAATAAAGCATGTGGCGTTATAGTCAAGAGAAGTACTAAATCACAGTGTTCGCGTGAATATCCTTCATGTTAGTGTTTGCGGTTCATAGGTGAGTAGCTTTAGTGTCAAGCTCTTTTTTATTTGATTAGGCACACGGACACCTTGTCCTTGTGCAGCGCCAAAAAATGTACTTCTAAGTAGGTTTCCTTCAAACGATGACACGCTAGGATTTTAATAAGAGACTGAAAAGCTAACTTGAAATACGAAAATTTATGAATCTATATATAATTTGGTTTACTTCCTGTTAGTTTTATATGTTTTTAGTGACACTCCAAGTGCATCCTTATGACACTAGACGATCGGAGATTTTTCATTTGCCCCGTTTGCAGGGCTGGTAAAAGAAAACTCAGAGGTCCTCAATTCTTTAACTCTCTTCATTTTGAAATTTAAAATGCAACAAGTATCCTTTTCCCGTGATCTGAAAGCATTCCTCTTATCATAAATATTTCATCGTTTCCTTATTTGCTTTACATTTTTCTTAGCCTAATCTATGCTTCATACAATTATCTAGTATATTCTAATGTTTCACTGTTTAACAGCAGCTCTACCTATGAGCTGACATGTATACTTCTGTTAATACTTCTTATATCAATTAATTGAGGGAGCCTATCTCTTATGATGGGCTTCCTTTAAGTTCTGTACTGAGACTAAGCAATAAATTTGAACTTGAACTTAACATCGCCTTTTACAATATGATAAAGGGACCAGCAGTTGCGTCGATATACTGCTCATTAGCTTTCATTTGAATTGTCGCAGTTGAGGATTTCAGCCACAGATAACATGACACTCCATAACAAATAACATATTAAAAGGACGGAAGGCACTCCTCTGTAGTCCTAAAACAAAGCTTTTACTTTAGCGAATCAATTCTCGAAGATGCAGGTAAATGAATGAGTCTTTTAGGTGTGAATTAGGACGCAAACCAACACGACTGAATTTTATGGCACTAACGCAGGAAAACGCGGTTAAGCATGTCTTGTTTGCTGTCATGCTCTTTCCTTTGATTGGCTGAGGGAGTTTGGCGGGAGATTTAGGCGTTGCGCCAATCGAGACTAAAGTGCTCCTTACTCCTTAGTGCTGTCAACCAGGAATTTTTTTGACCTCCGTAATTTTTCATATAATGAACCTTGTCTGCCCGACAGTACGATGTTCTAGACAGGGTTGTTCTGTAAAGCAAAAAGCAAAGAGCTGGCGAAGAAAAATCCATTAAGGTACTTTTGCCTGAGGTCGTCTTAAGGTACCGTGTTTTGAGCAAGTTCGCGATGGTGTTCACTGGAAACGGAGAACAAATCGACCGACGTGAAGTTTAAGATGACGTCTGTGTGAAGGTAACAAGATCAGGCCGCATGGGCTCGGTTTTAGTAAGGAAAACGGCAACGTTAACTACAACATCACTTCCAAATCAGTATAACTTAGCGCTATCGTCAGTATTCCATCTTGTTCACCTTGAACAATAGGGGCGAACTGTCTTATAACTGGATTTATAGGAACGGTTCGAAAGAGAAGATACAAATTGAACCATTTCCTGTTGTATGCTCACGTTGTCGTCAAAACCTGAAATTTAGTGATTTCACGGCATTGTTGTTTTGTAGACTACGACGAAAAATGTACTTAACATTTCTCTCCCGTACTTGTCAAAACTACTACGTGAAATGACCAAAAGGCCTGGCCAAACGCTCGCATCATTTCAATGCAACATCTTGCAACATTGTTGGGCACAACATGTTGCATACGTTTGGCCACCCTGTTGCGATATCATGTGATATGTTACAACATGTTGGATCAAATTTGAAAAGGGTCAAATTTTTCGTGCAAAATTTTGGATGTTGCATGATGTTGTACTCGTTTGGCCACGTTCACGTTGCGCTAGCGCATGCGCGTTTGGTCCACTTCTTGTGCGCAGGGGCCTGGGGAACATGAACATTGACATGTTGCGTTGAAAATGATGAAAATGTTGCGAGCGTTTGGCCAGGCCTTAAGGTTTTGACGACAACGTGGGCAAACTACAATGAATCTTTCAGTCTCGCTCTTTACTTCAAATTCCGTCCGTACCAATCC
>OX421449.1:41917170-41927170 GCA_949126865.1 Montipora capitata | reverse complement strand
GCTTGGTTTGCCTGTGGTCCACCAACATGGCTGCCTGAAGTGACGTCATATAACTGCACTCTATTTTGACGGTTTTTCGCGCTAGTTGCGACATTAAACGCAACGTTATTTCCGAAAGGGTGAAACCGTATCTAAAAGCTCCGACAGCAGGAGGTAAAGCCCTTATATATAACGGACGCTAACTGAAGAAGTTGAGAACTGCTCTGAACATATTTTGTGACGAAAGTTTCTTCTGACATGAAAGACAATTGAACTCTCGTTCCGACGTGTTTATATCGTTTTCAGCATTATCATTTATTTAGCTGGGGGAGATACAATTCTCCTGACGTGAAATGTTGATTGTACATTTTGTAATTTTAAGAAAGCGGTGTTGGATACTCGTGCTATATGACGCCAAGTGATCATTGTTTTGTCTTTAACTACTTGTTTCTTTTTGGAACACTTAGGTTGATGCGAGATGCAATTTTCTGCAAAACTGTTTGTTTCACTGGTTTTGCCGGCTGCAATTACGATTATTGTGAGCTTGCTGTGGCTAAGAAAGAAGAATCAAGAAGAAGAGGAACTCGCACAACTCCAAGAAGCGGAACACAGCGTTAAGAAAGACGAACAGCCGAAAGAAAGCACGAGGAACGAAGAGATCGTCACAGAAAGCGAAGATGTCATGGGCGACCCACAGTCTTCGTGTCAAAGATTCCACCTGGAGAAACAACTCAGTGCCACTGAAAGCGCTCAGCAAGATTCGGGTAAAGAAACGGCTAAACCATCGACGTGTTCAGAGCCTAAGGAATCTTCTGATGGTGAAGAATCGGCAAGCGAAGGAAGTCTTGAAAGCAGTACACACCTTAGTTACACGGAAGGGTACAACGAAGGGACTCCGCCGCTACGAAAAGACGAGAACGGTGGAAAAACACGAAAGGGGGCACAGGACGACCATAAAGAAGTGTGCGAATTTGAGTTTCCTCAGACCTTGTGTGGAAGATTTATCGGTCGAAAGGGCAAGAATGTGAAGGTGATATCCGAGAAATCTGGTGCAAAAATTCGTTTGATTCCTCAATCCCCAGGCGAGATGTCTACCTACAGGATTATTTCTGTTTCGGGGAGTTCTTTGCAGATCCAAGCTGCTCTTGATTCGATCCACGAAAAATTTCCGGGCGTTTCCTTGAGGCGCCTGAACTCGCCGGCATTGAACGGTTCGTTGGAAGGTACTGTATGTTTACAACCGATGGTCCCAACGGCAGTGGTGACTCCAGCGCCGTTTCCTATCACCCAAGCAACGCTTCCCAGCGTTGCAAGTTTCGACGTTGTAGTGACAAGCGTTACGGACGCCGGGCGCTTTTTTGTGCAATGGCATGTTGACTTCTTACAGCAGCAAATTCAGGATCTTCATCAGAATATGATGCTGTGTTACGGCCAAGGTGCAGCTCCTCTGATTCTGCCCTTACCACAGCCCATTGTCTTGGGAACGTGCTGTGCCGCTCCCGATTACACTTATACGGGTTGGTACAGAGCACAGATTGTGGCTTTTACCAATCCAGACGAGGTGGAGGTGAAATACTTGGACTACGGAGGGTACGGAAGGATATCGGCCTCTAGTCTTCGGCAGTTGAGGTAAGCCAAAACATCAAACTTGCTTACATAGCATAGTGCATAATTCAGTGATTGAAAAACGTAGGCATTAAAACTTGGTAACGTTTAAGGAAGATCGCCTATAAGCTGTGAGAGCTGTAAAGCTAATGATCTTTGTTTGTTCCGTCTTGTGCAAATTCAGATTTTACTTTTGCTTTTATATATCTGCCTTGTTCTTTCATTTACTTCGAAGACTCGAAGGCGAAGTGACACCGGCAATGAACTCTCTGTGGAAAACGCCGGGCATAAATTTCTTTCCCAAGCTTGTGCGATTGCAGTTGAAGTGTAGTGTTCCCTTCGCTGAAACATTCACTTCGTTAGAGTTATTCATGTTGCCTTTCTTTTTTAAAGTTTCAAAATAAACAGGAAGAGTAAAGGAAAAGGAAGGAACTTAACCAAAAAGAATTAGAAATGTTTTGCGGGGCGATATATCTCAGTTTACGTCCTTTTTACATAAGTTTTTTAGTCAGTGACAACAAGTTTTTTTTAAATTCTTTTTATCATGCCTGACTACAACTACGGTATTTTTAAATTGATTGATTTGTGAAATCCTTCACGACCCTTCTGGCTCTTCTTTTCTACGATGAAAGGCGACCCTTCCACTTCTTTTTTTCTACAAGGAACGAAACAGACCTTTAGCCTTTTCTTCCTTGGCTTTTAGCTTACGGAATCTGACGGATATTGTGAAACACGCTTTTCAAGTTTGAATCCAACACTGTATCATCTTGCTTTTGTGCACAGTAAGAGCGTTTTGTACTTGATAGTTAGCTAAAGGCTATGAAAGTCGTGAGATGACTGCCTTGTATTTCTCTAGACTTAATACAGAGTTGCTTGGTCTCTATGCATATTTTTGTGAGTTGTGGCTTTTTACACCATCTATATCTGACCCGGCTTAGCTTTTTGTTCGTGTTAAACATTTTTCTTCGAAACTATAATCAATTTTGTTTAATGAGGAAGGCGGACGCATTTCGGTATTAATGACGATTAAATTCTTTGCTTGGCCTTTATTTGCATGCACGAAATGCCTGCAATGCTATTGACACATTTAGATCTAGGTCTAGTTGAGTATACTGTTGCTCACGATGATGAATTCTGTGTATTTTTCTCGAGGTGATTTGTAGGGTCTGCGATTAGATAACGAAAGAGAATTGCCGCAACAAAAAATCCCTGTGATTTAACATTCGCCAAATAAACTTTTATGATATATTTTTTGGAAGTTGACATTTCCTTTTTGCCAATCAGTTAGAACGCGGTCGAATACTCGATTCCTGGTACCTTTCATTTATGGCTCCCACATCGGCGATTACGGCGGACGTCCCTTGGCTCTCGACCTCGGTCTTTTATGCTTTCGAAACAGGAAGACGGAAGACTTGATACTTTTTCACAGGGATTTTCTTAACTTATGAAATCCCCCAGACATTTCGTCTCAAAGTCGGCAAGTGGAAACTGGAAGGCCTTCCGAACATTGCGTTTTTGGGTTCCAAATCCGTTTTCGATAACATTTTGTCATTTTTTCTTTGACGAGCCATCTTCTGTTCTATGAGCTCCGGTGTGAAACACGGGATGTTATTGGACCTCACGTGGAAGTAGTGTTGTTGTCAATGTACGAAATTGGAGCTGCTGTCATTTACATATGACTGCAAGGTTCAAATTCTCAATGTCTGCCGAAATTTTACGAAAGTTATTTACGTCCCTTTTATGAGAACACCGAGCCTGGTATCACAGCAAAGTGATTTTAACAACAAGTAAAGAACATGGCGAAGGCATAAAGGCATGTCAGAGGAAGAATTAAGTTATATAATACAGGGCGCAAAGGTTTTTTACCTGACCCTGGCTTTCTGGTCATGTTTTTCTTAGTGTATTCATTTCCAGTTTTTCGTAACTTGATAATATACTAAGCTAAGTAACACAAAACACTGGCGAATAATACAACCACTTAATTTTGATTGAGCGTTGAAGTCACAAAATTAGAGGGTTTTTATTACCAAAAAAGCGTACGTCAATTATCTTGCCAATGTATTACCCTAGCTTGTAAATCAAGTGTGATGTCTAAATTGTACAACTCTGGTCGATGCGTAAAAAATATGTTACAATCTCGGACCGGTTTTCTCGTCTCCTGCGGTCCGTGTAGCTTTTTCCGTTTTACTCCTGTTCGAACCGGGTATTTTTTTTTGGGAACTCAGGGAAGTGCGATCCATTGATAAGAACCTTTTTTATAATAACGTTCAGGCAGAGATTAGCTAAAATATTAAGAATATACTATTGTAAGGACATGCTCGTCCTCAGAGTCAGTTTAGAACGTCTTTATTTTACTCACTTTTTTGTGTGATTTTTGTGAGCAGTGTAAATAAAGGTAAAAGAAATTTAAAACTGTTGTCTAACAGGACCATTAACTCATATACTTAATGAGTATACTTAATATTAACAATGTGGTCCTTTGATTGCATGATATACTGAAGAACAACTCGGTTGTAGTGGAACTGAGCATGTACCATACAACTTTAAGAACATGTTTAAAACGTTTTCACGCTCAAACCGCCAAAAAAAAAAAAAAGAAATAAGAACGTTCAGCTTCAGCCCCGGCCAAAATTAGACGTTTTTATAGAGTACTGATTCGCAGCTTGGAACGGAAGCTGCTGCGGCGATGCAAGTTGTATCGGTACGTTAGTCACACTTGTTCAAGTCCAAAGATGAGACCACGACGATCATTTTTGGGGAAACTGCATGCGCTCGTCCTAATCGGGCATGGTAAAATGTTTAGCTCTGGAGGATGAGCATCGAATTACCGTGCCAGAGGTCATGGGCTTTAATTTATTCAGATAGCACCAACACTCATGGCTATTGAATAACTGAGGAGAAATGACATCTGCAAATGGTCGGACTCCCTAGTCCTCTCGGTAAAGGACGGTAAACCGTTGGCCCAGTTTTAGATCCCTTGTTCATTAAATTCTGCGGGGAATAAAAGAGCTTACGCACCATTCGCAAAGGGAAGGGCAGGTGAAGGAATTAGGTATTAACTTTATTAAACTATTCTTGGTTTTCACGTGACGTCATCCAAATTGAAAAATAAGGACTTATCACTCCTTTTGAGATTTTAGTTTAGTCAGTTATTAGAACAGCTGAAGACTTTTCAAAAATTTTCAGTTTGATAGGGGATTTCTAAGCGTTTGCGTGACACGATATATTAAACTGGAAGGTGACTTATCCGCTGAGATTTTGCAATCTGAACAGTCCTTGTATGAGAATAAGTACTCATATAGATGTTTTTGAGCCCTCAGAAGACGACTACAGGCTTTTTATAGCAAAGCTCGATGAAATATGTTTTTGATAGCTTCCGGCCGCCGTATTTGTGCCCCTTAGAGGGACACAAACATGGCGTCTCCATACAAAGCCTTATAAATTTGAGTAATTTGAGTAAAACGTTTCTTCGAATATCTCCCGCTCGAAACTTCGCACAGACCTTAACCTACGAGACTATTTGAATATTCATCTTCTTTTATCTCTTTGATTCTTGTCTTTATTTGTTGAATGGTTTTGATGGTGGTGGGACCCAATAATAACACCGTTAAACATCTATAATAATATAATCATAGAAAAATCCTAATGATCCTGGCAAAAAGAAAATTAATTAGTATATACTAAAACAGTGGATAGCTTCGAAGGCGCGCTCTGATTGGCTGCTCAAACTCCGAATATCCTTTGCAATTCACCTCCGAGCAACTCGCGCAGGATTTGCTTCCGAAATTGTTGTAACCTTTGCGAGTGATAACAAAATCGTGGGAGTCCGATTTGTGTATCACGAGTATGATTATAGACCGAATTGGACGACACGAAGTCTTCTTACCAATTAAGCATGAAAATTACAATTTCCGAAAAAAGAGAAAGAGCCAAGTTATGAAAGAAAGAAAGGAGAAAATTGCATTGAAAGACTGACAAAGGATCTGGATAGTAGCAGACATATCGATATTTTGAGAAACAACACAACAGCTTTTAAATTTAAAAACATGTTTCGACAGAAACATAATTACTTAATTATTCGCATTATTAATTATTATTAATAATGCGAATAATTAATTATTATAATATTATTAATCACACTATTAATCGCTACCTCGCATTTACTCGCCATGGCTGTAATCCCCCGGCTTCCGTCTCTGACACTACACGTACCTTTTACTTTAAATTACCTTACATTGGTCCTTTTTCTATTATCACGCAGAAAAAGGTTCGCCATTTTGCGAAACGTTATTGTAATGATATTGATATTAAGTTAGTTTTCTCATCCTTTAAAATCGGCAACCTGTTCAGTGTGAAGGATCCTGTCCCTCGTGGGCTCCGTGCGAGTGTGGTATACATGTACAAGTTTTTGTGTGCGGGCTGTAGTGCCTGCTATGTCGGCGAAACTACCCGGCATTTTTCCACGCGCGTACGTGAGCACATTTTCAGTGATAGGACCTCGCACATCTTTAAACATTTACAAACTTCTGAGCACTGCCGCACTTTGTGTTCTAATGACTGTTTCAGTATCCTAGATCACGCTTCTACCACCTTCCAACCTAAGATAAAAGAAGCCATTCATATTCAATGGGAGAAACCTACACTTAATCATCAACTTTATCAGGTTAATTTAAAACTGTCTTTGTAATATTTTACATTGTCATGTTTCCTTTTGTTCTTATAGTTAATTAGCATTTTGGTTCACACTTTATATTCAACTCTGTACTTTGTAATTTAAACTGAAGATAACAGAAGTTTCTGTCGAAACATGTTTTTAAATTTAAAAAGTGTTGTGTTCTTTCTCAAAATACTGACAAAAGAGGCGTACACTGTTTCTATGTTGATTGAAACCAAGGTTGTGATTGGTTGATTTAAACGTCAACTTTGAATGTGATTGGTTGATTTAAACTACAAATTTGAATGTGATTGGCCTATTGAACTGTCCGATAACAACTTGGCAGGTGAATTAGAGGAAAATAGGAGTTTTTTAAACCAATCACAATCGAAGAAATTGTAATTTTTATGATTAATGACTTAGAATCATCTTTTTCTGCACTTTAGCATATCATTAACTATCGTTCGCCGCTTGGTAAATATCCACCACTAGCCACCTCCAATTCGGTTAATAGTTGTTTATTTTCCAATAATAATGAATAAAATTGTCACATTTATAACAATCTCTAGAGACGTAGATAACAATGTTGTGATTGGAATTGCTTGTGTATGAACAAAAGGAGCCAATGAGAGATCTTTTGTTTTCGTCCACCAACATGGCGGCGATGACATCACGGGAAGACCACCTATTTTTACCTAAATTTTGTTTACGTGGTTGTTTTGCGCAACGCGCAAAGAAATGTGCAAAAACGCATGCCGCACGTGCAGCACGATTATTATCCCTCTTCTAACCAACAAAAAAGTGTTTTCACTCACGCGATCAGTAACCTTGTTTTTCCACCAAAACAACAGAAAATCTTTGCATGATAATAGAGCTCCATTCCCGGAGGATAAGTGGTAAAGACTTGTTTCCATATCTGAAAGTGCCCTTGGACGTGAGGTGCCTGGGAATGAAATTAAATCACTGGAATCGGAATGCTAACAGTTCAGCCTAAATATTGTTTTAGGCCTAATTAGGCCTAATAAGGTTAGCATTTCTAAGGGGTTTGGGCTTTTTCAACAGTTACATTATAACCTCAGTCTGCATTTTACACTGACCGATTCCAGTGATAAAATTTAATTCCCAGGCACCTCACGTCCAAGGGCACTTTGAAACAACTCTTTTCCAGAATAAGTTGGGGACACCAACATGGCCGCCGTTCCTTTGTTTGGGTACACGCACCAACATGACGGCCGTGACGTCACGTGAAAACACTCTCTACTCTTGTTTTGTATTGTTGTCTTTTCCATTGTCATGGGGAGTTTAAGAAACGAGGACCTCTACGGCAGCGAGAATGTCAGAAGCAATAACATTATTCTCTTAAAGAGAAAGACTAACCGTGTTGTACGTGCGTACGCATTCTTTTACATTTCTTTGGCGTACTCAAACGCGGACTCTGGTCAGGGCTAAATTATGCGCAGTCGCTGTGAAAGTCCATTTTTGTTTCGTTTCCTGAGAAACGAAATTGTATCTATTTTGACTTCAGGGTGAACTATTTACACAGTGAGGTAAAGTGTCCAATCAAAACAGAGTTTGTAATTGAAAATCATCTAACACAAACTTGTGAACACGTGAACCTGAAGTTTCGCAAATCATAATGCTGACAAACACAAAAGCGAAGGAAATGGGTCATAAATATGACGTTTTGACTATCTGAATGATTTTGGGTTATATCAAAGCGGTCTATTGTTGAAAAATCCAAAGCTATCTCTCTTCGTGTTAATGAGTAATGTAAACAATCTTCGCACTGGTGGGTCGTAGTCATAAATTGGGTTAACCAGGAACCAGTTGTTTTAAAGCTAGTACCAGTAACTGCCTACGTTCGCATGTAACGCAAGTAATGTAAGATTCACCGAAAACGGAATTTGAAATGTTATGCAGTGGCATTTGAAGGTAAAATAGGTATTTGTAGACTTAATGCTTCGATGTATTATTGTGCACATAAACAAGTATCTGTTCTTCTCTTTAATGGTTATTATTCCTTGACAGGCTTCTTACCGTTGAGAGAGTTTGCGTCCACATTTCTATCTTTATTTCTCGAGAGTTTCAATAGACGAAGCGAAATAATGAATATGACAGACCGAGTGACCCACACTACTGTATTTTCATGATCTTTGTATATAATTTTCTCCTGCCCTTACCATTCCGGAAACGAAACACTATTTCCTTTTTTCAAAATAGTTTCTTGTTGTAACTTTTGGCAGCCACTGTTCTTCCCAATTTCTGAGTCTGCGTAGGCGAGTCTGAATTCCTTGATTCGCGGACTTCGTACAGCCTTGGAACTAGCCTCTTCCAGGCACTCAGATATTCGGGAAAACAAAAACAACTTTTTTCGCTCTTCCGACTATCTGGGAACTTGGAACAGGCTACTTTGGAACTGGCCAGAGTCCGTGTTCTTGGTGTTGACCGAACGAAAAGCAGGCTATAGGGACGAGTTTGTGGCGTACTCTACAAGCAACAGCTTGAAATAACCAAATTTAAGGTTTTGACGATAACGTTAGCATACAACAGTGAATCGTTCATTCTCTATCTTTACTTCAAAAGTACTTGTACTAAGCTAGTTGTAGTGTTGTAGGACGGCTTCGCAGCCGCGACATATTTTACATCTTGAACAAGATGGAACAATCGCGAAATACTCGAAGTTGTATTTTGAAGTGACATTTCTCTTGCTGTAGCCGTTGTTCTTTCTTAAACTCCGTATTGATGCTTAAATTCTTTAATAGCTCGCAGGGTTCTTATAAGGTCTACCTGGCAAGCGTCCCTAACTTTGGTACGCGTGCTTTCTCTTAAGTACGCACGATAGCGTTATGACGAGAATGGTTACTCCAAAATAAGGTGTGACACTTCGTGAAACATATACAGGTGTAACACTCGGTGACGTCGCGTGGCAATACCTGACAACCTCAGTGTTAACCTGCTGGGTTTGAAAGCATTGTGCTTTTGGTCACTTGGGATTAGTCTTCATTTGGAGTTGTTTTGTTTTCTGTCTTTTGTCTCGTGTGTTTTCTGCTCCGGTACCTGCAGAAGCTGCCAACCAGATAAACAACACTCTGTTTAGGCATAGAATAACTGCTGGGTTAGGAAGCGATTTCTAGTGATTAGGTCTAAGCACCGACCCGAAATGGTTAGCTTTCATAAATTGCTCTGGTGTCACCATATTTAAACTTAGTAAAAGTGTCTCACCGTATTATGGAGTATCCATTCTAGTCACAACCCTTACGATAGAGCAAAGTTCTATTTTGAGGTGACGTTTTCATGGACTTCGCCGTAGTAGATCTTAAAGTCCTTAAAATCTCCTATGGCAGAAGTTCGAGCACGACGCAGACGATAAGCTACTATTTTGGTGGTCTTCCTTAGGGTAAAAATTTGGCTGTCTACCTGTCTCGCCAATGTATAATTTATTGCATAACGTACAGGTTATGCAATAAATGACATTTGCGGAGGTACATGTGAAACGATCGGTGATCTTAACAGATCGCTTAGGTCCCGATATCTTGCTAGCAAGATATCTTATCTTATCCGTGCAATTTTATAGCGGAGCTCCACGGAGCACCATGGGTAAGAAAATATGGCAACCATCTGTACCGCCCGTACGTCCATCCCTCCATGAATGCCAATGTGAAATTCTGTGGTGCAACCCGCGTTTTTTGGTGGGAACATCTTTGATATTGGACAGCAATGATATGGTTAATTGACACCTGTCAAAACAACGTATCCGCTGAC
>OX421449.1:41904670-41912170 GCA_949126865.1 Montipora capitata | reverse complement strand
TACAAAATGAATGTTACTTGCCAGACAAACAGGCAAACTTTAAATAGATGCGACTTCTGTAAACACTGTGAGACACAACAGAGATCACAGATCTACTTGTGGTGTTCGATTCCTTCTCTGTCTTTGTTGAACCCGTAAGTTACCAGAGAAATTTCCATTTGGTTTCAGTGTTGTACGTAACAGCATATTTTGATTTCGGCTCGACGGGCGAAAGATTCACGCTGTCGAAGTCCATTACTCGTCGCTTTTTTAAGATTCCAGATCATTATGTTTCACCGCCTGTCTTGACGTTCCATTCTTGAGCTCCATGTGGGTATATTTTCGTAAAAGATGTACAAAAATGCCATTCGCGTTACAATGACTTTCGACGCCATTACAGGTTAATTGTGCAGAGCAAGCTACGCATTACCCCAGCCCCCTCAAACCTAACAAAATACGCACAGAAGACTCTATGCACAAAGACACCACTTAGCAGGGGAGTGACAGGCAAGACTTTTACCGACACGGAAAAAATACTAAAACGGAAATCTACCCATTTTCCGACTGGGTTTGGCAACCCAGTAAAAATAAGTTACAACACAACGAAAAATAATGCAAAAGGAAGCAGAAAGAAAAAGTACATGCACACTGGAATAATTCGGCGCCCGCTACGAAAAAAACAGTGGTAAAAACCCATCTGGCTAAACCGTAGTCCTCGATCGAAATGCGACGCATCACGTAACTCCGACGATTAGAGTTTTATTATACTATATAGGATCAAAGGCTACAAGATGAACGGCTGTCCGGAAGGCGAGAGAACTTCAAAAACCAAAGCAATTGGATGTATAATAAAGGTACAAATTTGCATATACTCAACAAAATTGCAGAAATTCTTGTGAACTAAAGACTTACTCTTATAGTACAAAGAGAGATCATTGACGTGATAAATATGCTTCGAACCGTTGGAAAGCATTTAGACATTTCACATATTCTAAAATCAGTTTCTAAACAGCGACAAATGACTCGAGCATAGCGCAACGACACAGAAAACACTGAACAAGCTCTGCGACATTTATTGTCCATTCTGTGTGCACTAGTATAGGTCGTTGAAGGTCGGTGGTGATTGTCAGAAAAAGGGAGTACAGGCAATTACCGTTAAGTAAGTGCCTTGGTGTCTAGGATATAGACAGAGTTTTAGCCGCGGCGACATTTCACAAATACTTAAAAAAAAGTATACTCAATTGTTTGCGTTAGTCCCGACCACATGCATAGGTCCATCAAAGGATTCGACAAGAGTACACGAGCTGCCCTTCTTTGAAGGCCTCATTCAGTTAAGCTAAAAATGTCAATTTCTATGAATACATAACGGAGAGATGTCAACGCTCGGCCATTGGTTTAAATAATATAAACTTCGAGTTTTCTTCTGGTGTTTTTTTTTGTCTCTTAAAGATAACTGAGAGCTTTCTTCGCTTAAACATACTATCAGTTTCTTCGATTTTTCTTCCCATCACGTCACTTGCTTTTCAACGTCGATGCCTTCTTGTATCAATATAATGATTCAGCGAGTAAAGAAGGGATGCATCATTTCACTTGGTATCGGCACCCCTTTTAAGTTCCTTCTGCCCAACTTATCCCCATTTACACGATAAAAAAAAATTTAGGGTGAATTTTTCGGCACCGATGCCCAGCGTTCGAGGTGCATTTCCCGAAACGCCTGTCATGCAAAGAGGGCTTTTCTGCGGTTCGTAGTTCACCTTGCACCTCTGTGCAAATCCTGTCGAAATGTTGGCTGAATGGATCGCGATCCTAAGCTTCAGTGGCTTCTACAAGCACTTCCTCAACAAACTCCGTTTCGTTCCACAATTTTCAGTTTCATCAAATTTGCAAAGCAAATTTTCATTCCCTTTGTCTTCATTTCAGGGCTGATTTTCTATCACTGCCTTTTCAAGCCATAGAATGTTACCTCGCAAACGTGGTGCCACTTCAAGGTAAAATATTTAAATAATAAAATAGCCCACATCCGATATTTTAAAATTCAGTCCTAAACAAAAGGAATCATCTCGAGGCTCTGGGGAATAAATATAAGGATATGTATGATGATGCCTTTTGTTAGGACTGAATTTTAATTTATCGAAAGTGGGCTATTAATGACTCACCCTTTGTGAGCCAGCGTAGCAAGTGTTTCTGTGGCACTTCGATTACCTTGTTTAAAATGCGCGCGCAATGAGGCGAGAACACTTCATTTTTAGGTTTACTGTCGCCCCATTTTGTGCGTATCCCCTTAAAAAAACCGATATCAGTTTTCGACCGGTCAAATCACCGTGGAAACACTTGGTATGTTGGAAAGGTCTTTGACGAAGGGGGACCTACTAGTACACAAGAGAATTAGACGCTGCGATTTAAAAAGAAAATTTTCTTCTAATTCTCTTACTTCATGACCCTTTGAACGGCCGAGCAATCAATGGCCATTTCTTCATGTTAAATGACAAAAAGAAACTTAATAATAAATGCGTTTACATGAAAGGATGAAAGGGAAAATTGTGAGATTAGTTTATCATCATCGTCATCGTCATCATCATTATCATCGTTATCGTCAATGCCGCTCGACACGAGCATGGCGGTCCTTATAATTTCTGCACAGACAACTACTCAGAAGCGGGCTGAGTTAGTCTTAATGCCTCAACAGCCTTAAGTCTTGCTCGTTTTTCTTCCTCAGTCAAGCGCCTCTTCTTTTCAAACGTCTTTACGCCAATGAAAACTGTTCTACTCCACGCCAACCTACATGATGCCTGTGGCCCAGTTCAAGTCCTGATTTCGCAATCTTTTAAGGTCCTTTTCAGGACATCCTTAAATCTCTTCTTGGGAGCGCCGATGCTTCTGCTTTCTGTAGATAGCTGAATGAAGAGAAGCTGTTTAGGCAAATTAAACGTTGCGCATTCATTCTAGCCATCAGGGATATCGACAGATATCGAGGGATATAACTATTATTGTTATTATTATTATTAGTATTATTATTATTGTTGTTGTTGTTATGATCATCATCATCATCATCATCATCATCATCATCATCATTATCATCTCTGTTTTAAGGCGGAATAAACTGCATTCCTGTCTTTTTCGTAGCGTCACCTGTAAGATAAGATTCCCCGACCGGTATTACCACTCACTCACTCTCATCCGCCAAACCTTGCTTCCCAGGAATGAGATTAAGAAAGTGTATTCAGTATAAATATTGAGCATGTGGGGGGATGCAGGCCTGGCATACCGGTATGTCATTTGAATCTTCGTTCTTTTGCGTTGCAGGAGACAAGTTTTCAAACGTAGCAAATGCTGTTTTCGAAGACATGGCAATGAATGTAGTGCTGACGTGTCGTGTCGTTGGGCAAAGAAATGGCATACCGTGCTTAGAACTCTATCTCATGCAAGGACAACTGGTAAAAAAACAGTACTGTGGACAATTTCTTCACTTGACCTTACTGCGCCTTTCAACAACATGCGGACTCTTAAAATTCAAAGCTCAAGCGACAAATGCGTTTTTCGCTACCGTCAATCAAATGTTCGGCGGCTCCCCCCAGCTTCCGACTACTGCCGAGCGTGCGGTAATGAAATCGTTGTGCACACTTCAGACAACGAAACAGTGCTCGGCAGTAGTCGTGAGCTCGGAGGACCCGCCGAACATTTGATTCACGGAAGCGAAAAACGCATTTGTCGGTCGACCTTTGAATGTTAGAGTCCGCATGTTATTGAAAAGCGCAGTAAATTTGAAAAATGATGTAAAGGATAAGAAACAGAAGATGATTTAGCTGCGTTCATTCGAGACACCCCCCAAATCTCCAACTTACAAAACCGGGAGAAATGCACTAAACTTTGCTTCGAGCCGGTTGATAAAGGTGAAATTGCCACCGTGAAACGATAAAGTGGCTGACATTTCGAGCGTTAACCCTCCCGTCGTCACAGCGAATTGAAATTCAAATTTAAAGTGTGGTAAGGGATATCAAGAAGACTTCTTAAATATTGCATTGATTATTCCGTATAACCAGAAATTGACGGAAATACCAGCAGTGAGCAAAATGTCCGCGCGTATTATATGTTAAACCATGGAATAAGAGATTTATTATTCCACTATACAAAAAGGTGTTATTTTGCTTCAATTTTATTTGGTGAGAGTGTCCCAAAAAAAATGCTGCCTTCAGGGCGCTTGCGAACGATGTAAACGGCACAGAAAGCCAGCCAAGTGTCCTTTATTTGATTGCATAAACGAAATGACGAGAGACAAGCGATGACAAGCTAAATTCTCGGGCTTTGTATCCTGTTGAAAACAATTTCGTTCATCGAAAACTCCAGTTCCGTCCGTATTTGCTTTGTTCTACAGTGTAATACCGTCTCATATTTTGCGCGTTCTCTTGACCAAATATGGTAAAATGACGTAATAGTAGAATAATAATAAACAAATACAATTCAGCCTGGGAAAAGAGAAACAGATATGTATTTGTGGTGAACGCGCCGGAGGAAAGTACTTTTCCTCTGAGAAGCGAGAAGTTACAACCAGGTGGTAGTACAGTGACCTTTACAAAGAAGTACTCCTCGGTAGCCGCTTTTATCATTCATGACATAGATTTTCACCCCCGGAGTCAACATTTGGAAATGTTTCTCGAGATTCTTTTCTCCTCTTTAAAGTTTGACCATCATTATTAATCGAAGTGCAGATAGATTGATACACTGAAAGATGGTTGGATAATCGATTGATTGATTGATTGATTGACGGAAAGGCAGACAAACGGAAAGACCTATTAATTGAAGATTGATTGGTTGAGGATTGATTGGCTGATTGATTGATTTGCCTTTTGCAGATGATCATGATTAACAGAGAACTGGTAGACCGCGGATTAGCACGTTGGGTTGAAACAAGCGCGTGACCAGACGAGTACAAGGAAGATCGTCGCAGCCAATGTTTGTTTGTGACTTTGCCAGTGGGAGTCACTGCAAATGATGTTCTTTTCCTCAGTTGATAACCAGACGGATTTGGAGGAAATACGCGAAGTTGTGTGGTATGAAAGAGGGATAAAAGGAGGAATTAATTTGATTTGGAAGATGGGAAATTGACGTTTTTCCAAGGGAAGAGGAAAGGCAGTCTTGTGCAAAACTACGCGAGAAAAAATTAATTTTGATGTAGAATTTAAGTAAATTAGGTGAAATTGTTCAAATTAATATTAATAATATATGGTGAATTAGTTTACTTGTCTTTAAAGTGAGGAGCGATCTATATTTATTGCAAACTTCGATTGTCGGCTTTAGCGTCAGTTCTTTCGTAACGAAACACTAAATATCTCAAGGCAAGTGGAGAATAAGTCAATACTGAATCATAACTAACAAGTTAAGTTGTGTGTTAAAATTTTCATGGCATGATCGACCGTACGCTCGCGTTTGTTAACTTGCAATTTCTATTTGGCCTTATTTTAACTTACAGTTTGTATTGTATTTCAGTGATTCGTCACAATTCGGGGTAGGGGTGCGAAGTGGTTCTTGTTAGGTGCGATGACGCCTGGGGCGTAGCCGATTGTTTGGAGCAACTCATTTGCATGCGAATACCTCGGATTCAAATCTTGCTCATTCCACCATCTTGATTTGTCTTCGGAAGTTTCTATTTCAGCTCTATCAAGAATTTTTAAATAGCCAAGTTGTGTTTCTCAACGCTATGTACGTGTTTGAATTTTTTTTCTAGCCATCGTTTTACAAGCCTTCAAACAATACTAGCCGAGTATTAAAATAGTTTTTTTAAACCCTTTTTCTAAGGTGTTAAGCCCAGCAAATTGGCCTGCTCCCAACTGAGTGGCTTCATAGCTCAGTTGGTAGAGCATTGCACCGGCATCGCAGAGGGTCATGGGTTCGAATCCTGTTGAAACCGCCTGAATTAAGAGACAATTGCATAAATTATCCAGAATACGTGCGACGATCACTTCTACATTTCGTCTATAACCCACTTCAAATTTATACATTTCTGTCATCCAAGAAATTTTCACATTTCCACATTTATGTCGCCCCCATAGTCTTCTTGGACACCCTTCGATTTGAAACACTCTCTAAGGGCGTAAAAGTATCAAACTCATCGAGTTGATCAACCCTGCAGTGCGTGGGATACATCATAAATGTAGTCAACATACAGTATCGAAGCAGATGACCTTGAAAAAGTGTTCGCAATTTGTTTCACGGACCGATAGATGTTTGGCAAGATTAAAACGAAACTTCTCCTTATTCCCGCCAAGGAAACTCCTAATATGGGCAGTAAACAGTTCGATTGCCCAATCACATTACTGCATTTCAAATGACGTCAATGAGAAATGCCGTTCGCTTTCCATAAAGTTCCATGGAGAGATGACGTTGTTTGCATCCGCGTTCGCTAAGCCAATGAAAATTCGCGCTCGTTTGTTTTTGTTCGATAAGCCAATTAAATGTTTTGCATTTTTATTTACGTTCAGTTTTTACGTTTATTTTTAAAGGCCATACGAAAGTCGGTGTATCATAAACAGCAATGAAGTTATGTCAAATCACAGGGAAATCAATCAAATTGCAAGAAAATAATATTTATCAAGATATATATATGTGAATAAGAAGAGACAGCCCCTTCAACGGGTGTCAAAATGATTTGCACAAATATGAAAGCAACAGAACTGAATAACAGGATGACAATTTTGTCTGCCGTTGTGAAACGAAAGCAAACAAGCAAGTGGAACATTTTTAAGATGAGCCCCAAAATTGTACGATAGACAGACAATTCGAGACTACTGCCTTTTCTTCAGAGGCAAATCTGCAGCTTGCATTTTTTCAGGAAAAGCCCAGTGTTACTGTATTTTCAACGGACAAGGGCAAGCGAGGTTTTTCGAAGCCTTCCAAGCAAGTGAACTTATCGATGGAAACAAACGAATCAGCGCGGAAATATTCATTATTGTTCGAGCGCAAATAAGATGCACAAAATTCATGAAAGATGTCTCGAATCAGTTGTCTTCAGCAATAAGATTTCTCCTTAATACAGGATTGTTCCTAATACAATTAAGAATGAAAATTGTTTCTCTGCCAGCAAATTCGTCTTTTCTGTTGATATTTTGGGACGGACCAGTGGTAATTTTCCTTTTCGCAATTCGTTGTTTAGGCCTTTTACGATAGTGACCGAAATAAAGTGATTTCTTAACAGGTTTTTTGTAACGTTTTCGAAGCGCAGTAGAAATACTAAGCCAGCATGGGTTTTTACGAGTAAGTTCGCGTGCAAGAGAGTTTTGGTCCCTAGGCAACAAGGGCGAGGCTTAGAGTGTCCCACTCTTGTTCAACGTCAAAGCGCTTTCGGAGCACGGAAGCTCGTAAGTGACAGGAGACTCGAGTGGTTTAGCATTCCACACCGAAGTTGTTTAAAATCCGACATCCGAGCGCATACGAGTCGTGAAAACCCGACTTCCAAGTTGCTCTTTGTTTGGACAAGACAGCTTAGACGGCTTAGACGGCACTAGTTCTCCAGAAGGAAGCTTAAAG
>OX421449.1:41882170-41899670 GCA_949126865.1 Montipora capitata | reverse complement strand
TTAATTTCTGTAAACAAATTAATTGTGTTGCACACAGTAGATATTGAAAACGAAATGAACTGCAACGAGGTCGTTGTTTCTCAGTAACTTTTCACGCATTCCAGTTTTCAAGAAACAACACATGTAATCGCCAGAGTGAACTGAGAAAAATATTTAAGGTGAAATATTTTAAACTTAGATTTGCCTATTCATGTTAGTATTAATTTACATTTTAAACATTGTGTTTTCAAAGCTTCATCTTCTGTATACAACAATTTTTAATGTACTCTTTGTCGAGGGTCATTTAAAAACAACAAAACCGAAGTGATCGTTAACGTGGAAAACTGTCAGATACTGATATGTGCTAGTCGCTTCCCCCCTCAGTTTCTTCTGTTGTGTTCTGTTTTAAATATATCACAGAACAACCACGAAAGAACTCTGACATGGTTCCCTGATAGATTATTACGTTATTGTTTCCTTTCACATACGCTACCATATTAATTTTATAGTCAAACCGGTTGATTGCTTCAGACAATACCGAGACGGGTTACATTCTTGCGGTTTTAACTTAAGGTAAATTTGCATTTTGGGCTTTGAAAACAAAGAAACTGAAACTTGTTCAAATGTCCCACTGATTGGTTGGCTGAATGTGTTAATTATTTAAGCTGTTAATTGGCCGTTTCTCAGCTTAAGAGGACCTTGGCTTCACAAAAGGCACGCTTCGATAAAACCTTGTAAAATATTGACAATGTTGCGAGAGCTTCGATTCGTTGCTGCCTAGCGATGCAATCAGGCAGTTTCTGTGGAAAATTGTAAAGATATTCATTGTTGACAAACCGATCTGCCGAAGGTCGTAAAATTTAAAACATGAGAGTTTTCGTGCTTTATAAAGGCAGCAGACATTTGGTAGATGTCGCAGTTGGTCAAACAGTGAACGATATCAAAGGTATACTCCGAAAGAAATTTGATCTGGATACAGTACAGAATGAAGATGGAGAGAATGATATGCTATTGACACTTAACTATGCTGGATCGAACTTGGAAGATGACTGGGTGTTTACAGACATAAGTATTCCACCAGGAGCTACTCTTCGATGCGAGCTTGTGGAAAACATCAAGACGTATTTAAATGTGAGCTGTTCGTATTCCAACGAAACGCTCCAATTCAGCGAATGGTTTGATGTCTGGGACACGAAAGTTGGCGATCTTAAAACGATGATTACTGAGAAAACAGGTTTACATGTTAGTGTATTTCGACTCGTTTCCCCGGAAGGGAAAGAGATGTACGATTGTCATCCACTGAAAAAGTACTTCGTTGATTATGGAGATACCATTCTGTTAGAGACTTGGAATGGCTGGGGTAAGTTCCTTCGGGCGGCGACTTTGGGTCAGCTTACGCCAACTTTGAAACACATGGTTAGTATTAACGACGACCCGTTAGTCTGCAAGTACCAGCTTCGAGTCGCGTTATTCATCGCAGCACATTTTAACTACTCTCAACTCGCAGCCCAGCTCATCAAAAGCGGTGCCCGATGTGACGAGCCGGTTGGGCAACATCCTGTCAGAGAGTGGTGCAACAAAGATGTTCACCCGGATCACTTGAAAACTCCCGTTCACGAAGCGGCGCAGCAGGGAAGCTTGAACTGTTTACAAAAATTTGTCCACCACAACTACGCGTGCATCCTTGTCAAGGATATTAATGGCCTGACTCCGTGTAACATCGCACGGAGGTACAACCAAACGGAATGTTTTAAGCTCTTAATAGCCGAACAGTTTCGTTCTCGAAGCACGTCCGGGTTGTCGCTTGGGATTTATTGGCGAGTACGGAAATGGTGCGAACGTGCAAGAGACAGAGCAATTGTGTTCCATAAGCACTCACCAAATCCTCTGTTGCTCGAAATGGAGCACAGAAATTCCCGAAATGCGGTGGTTGGGCAAAAAGTTCAAGTTGATGGGTTTGGAGAAAATATGCAAACTGGTGCCTCTAAGTTACAGCTTTCTATGGCGCTAAAAAGCAATAAAAACAAGGCTTTGACAGCTGTGGAAGCGAATGCGAGAATGAAATCAATACGCGATGCGGAGAATTTTACAGAAAACGATGTTTTCCAGTCTTTGACCTATACTGCGAACGAAGATGTCGCTGCCATTGCGGTGAATAGTGCTATTTCGAACGAATCCGCTGCGGAAATTGCTAATATCACTAAAAAAAGACTCATCAGCGCGAACTGCTCGCTTCCCATTGTTCACAAAATTGCACATCACCATGGAGAGACTTCGGACCCAGAAACCTCCGTAAACGAAAAATTGCAAATTAAGAAACAAAGTCAAACGAAACCCACAGCCTTGTCGAAGAATCACTACAAGGCTTACAGGTGGAAAGGGGCGGATGTTTCGAACAAGGAAGTTCAAAGCGAAGTGGCTTGTTTTTGTCAAGAACACAAAGCGAACAATGAAAAACGTTCGCAACCTATCGAAAAGATTAACGACCTGCCATTGATCAAGACAAACACCAGTTTGGTGGGTGCAAACAAAAGCGACAAGATGCCAAATATTCAAATTCGCGATGATTGCGGTGAAACCAGAACTCCTGAAGAAAGGAAGCGTGACTTTTTTGTCACACAAAAGGCTGCGGTCAACTTAGAAAGTCGACGCAACAAAACCGAAATAAGTGATACCAAAGAATTTGATACAAACAAGGAATTAGAAAAAATACCACTGATAAATCCAGTCAATGCAAGTTCGAATTATTCGAGATCCGATGACCCTCACTTTAAATTAAAATCCGCCAAAAGTTCAAAAAGCGATGGAGAACTAATTAAACACCGAAGAAGTCGTTCTTTGTCCTCAACGAGGCACCGTCCGAGCTCTAATTTAACTGGGCGCCGCAGGGCTTCGTCTAACGAAGAACTGAGCCTGCAGTTCATGCGCATGTTCAATAGAGTCACTGGACACGACTTGCGCGAGGCTGCTAAGGAGAGCATGGATGTTGCGATGACTTTTCGAAAAAAGCGTTGGCTTCAACGGGTTAATATGGCGATTGAGTTTAATAATAACACTTTTATTAGACAGCTCGAAAGCTATAGAAGCAAACGCAAACAATCACATGCCTCATAACGTATGCGTGATTATTCGGATCGTTTTCGTTCTACGTAGGAGAACATGCGCCGTAGGGTTCTTATAGCCAAAAAATTCATCGGCAATTTGAACCTTTCGGCGCCTGCTCACTCCTCGTGCTAACATGAATGCACCAATTAGAGACATTTTTGATTGTTCTTCACGAAAACCAATGAGAAGACACTTTGTTTCAGGGTTCCCAAGTCCTCTTCTCTCCCTCGGTTGGTTCACTAAGGTGCGGGATTCCGATTGTAGAAAACCACCTTCAATCTCATCTGCGTCTCACTAAAAAAATCAAAAGAACATATTGTATCATGCCTTGATTCCGCAACTCACTCTTCTTGTCGGAGTCAAAATGGGACTGGGTTAAGCCCTTAGGGTAACGACAACCCAGCAACAGCTTTGCATGTTCTACACACCTTATTCCAAAATGGCCGTCAGTTTAGTATTCTTTTCTTTGCTTGCAAATTAGCCCTTGTTGCCTCGTTCCTTAAGCTGAAATTTTCAAAAGAATATTTCACCTTGAACGAGGCAACAAGGCCTAATTTGCATGCGAACAAAAGATTACTAAAATGGTGGCCATTTGAGAATAAGGTGTATGAGGGCATTAAACCGGTTGTGCTTCATTTCTTTGGTGACTTCTCCCAAAACGAGGTATCTATTATTTTGCATTTTAAGAACTATCTTTATTCCTGTGTAATCCATGTAAGCGTTATCCCTAGTGATGGAAATTGGCCCACACAACTGTGGACAAAGAAAAATTCTGACTAGCATGGATCCATTTCCGTTGCAAGGGCTTATGCTCAGATTGATCAAACGAGAATAAAGAGAGCGCTTAAAATTAAATTACTCTCTAATAGATATCTTTTTTAAGTGTAAGTGCCACAGAACCCACGTTTCAAAATGTATCCCGGCTCTCTCTGCTAAAAAAAGGACCACTTCCCGTATTAACAAAGACAATCTGTCAGCATCACATGAGATAATCCACCGTCCTCGAGAGGAACTCGAATGGCCCGGCTAGCTTTGGCAAAAACTAGTTTTCATTTCACGTGTGCAAGGGGTTGGAGTAATCGACATCCTGGAACATCATTCCTAAAAAACACGGATTCATTTTCAGCGGTATTCGGTTCCTGTTTCTTTCGGAGTTGTCGTTTGGCAACTAAATAGTGATCACAGTCAGGCCAATAACCATTGTCAAATTGCCTTGACGACGGACTGGCAGCCACATTGGAACAGTTGAATTAGAACTCTGCTATATTGTTTTGTTCCAATAACTTAAAATCAATTGCAATTAATTGATTGGAATAATTTCTTTCTTTGCTCGGAGCCACTGTGATTGTGAACTTCCTTTTTAGGAACGTTGTGTCAAACTTCCAAAAGCAACATTTGGCGGACTGTCGCAAGATTTGTCCGAAAAAGACTTTGGAAATTCGAGCCAAACTCTGTCTGGAATGAGCACACAGGCCAGGCCTTAATTAAAGTGCGGTAATTATACTTTTGGAAAAAAGCATGGTAAATTGTTTCCTGAAAATTTTACTTTTGCTTTGTTTTTGCACAATTTGTGACTTGACCATTGCATTTGTCAAATTAACCTATCAGATAGGGGAGGGGTGAGACAGGAGTTGGGAACTTAAGCAACGGCGTATACATTGGTTTGACTCTTGTAAAGACACATCACTCTGTTACAAGAAAACAATGCTAAATATCGCTTAGCTCGATGTTTTACTTTTTTATCCCTTGACGAAGTGTCCCAGAACATTTAAACGATAAATTCGTTTTATTCTGATGCTTTCCAACCTTGATGAAACAATGCATTTTTAAGACTTGTGTCAGTACTCGAACGAATGCATTTGTAAACAAATTCTCTAACTTTTCTCCTCTTGTTCTTTAGACGTTGTAGAGTTCGTACTGGTATTCTGCTGGGTTCACGATCACGTCTAAATGCACAACGATGTTTATGTGGACGCTCCTTTCGATTAACATCAGATAGCTCATTTGATACATGATTCTTGATACGTTCACTCAAAACATTCGCTCGTAAATTGATCTCTCGTAAAGTTCGTGGAGCGACGCAGTTCGAAAACGCTCAACGTCTTTTAGTGTGGATCTACCGCGAACGGCGTGTGCGTTTGTATGTGGTATGAGCGTATTTGGAATCATAGCATGGCGCTCTTACTTTTGACAACGACACCGCCTTTGTGCAAGCCATCAATTTCGTTCCCACTAGCTGTAATTCCTTTGGTCAGCAAGGGAGTACATTCCGCTGGACAACGGTAACGCAGGCTGTTAGATTTCACGCATGGGCTTTACAGCCTCAACGGTGATTTGTAACTGAACGTGGAAAACGAAGCCTAATTTGAAGAACTCCACAACTCGGCGATACAGCTCCTCAATAAGGGCAAATGCATTAATGATAACGAAAGTGGGGAGTACTACTGAGTATTACTGTAACTTCTAAATCCAGTATAATTTTCTTGACTACATGAACATAATCAACCTCAAAAATAATACTGTAGTGGCAAAATAATTCATAGTAACTGAGGTTTAAGGCCTAACAAAAAAAGGAAGGGCAATATTATTTACTGTGAATCGCAGCTACGTTACCTCTATTTTGTTTTTTATTTTAAATTTATAATAATACGGCATGATGTTCTGTCGAGCAGGTTTTGTCATTTCAGTACTGTTGTTTTGTACTTTAAAAAATGTCCTGTTTGAAAGCCAGTATGTATCATAATTTTTCTCACTCCTTATTTGGGTCAACAACTAACTATCATCATTGGTCCTGATGCTTATAGTAAAATATTATTTTAATAATACTATTCATTTGTTGTTGAGAAGGAATTTTTTTTTGTTTTACAGTTTAAGTGTTTCCTGAAGAGTAAATAATATATTATTCAAGGAAAAGAATAGCTTGGGGAATAAGACAAAGTTGAGCCAACTTCTAAAGAATCTTCAATAGAAACTCTACTCTGGTTGATGGCCCTGAATATGGCCCTCACCTTAGTAAAGGTGTGGACCAATACAAGTATTGGTCTGAGAAGTATGCAAAGGATAAAAAAGTTGTTTGTTCCTTGGACTTGTTGTCTTGTCGTTTCCCATTTCAAATGGAAAGCACCCAAGAAGAAAATCAGAAAACATTATTAGTTTGAGCATATCAACATGAATGATGAACACCTCTACAATTAATAGTTATTTCTTTTGATCAGGTGGGTGTTGTAACACTGCCGTTGCTGTGGTGCCTCCTACAGGTGTTGTTTCTGTGTCATCGACAGCTATGTCTCTGCCCTTCTCATCCAGATCATCCCCTATTATCAGGAGAGAATGGATGTGATCCATACTTCATTTCCATCTGCCAATGTTTCGAATTGCCGATTTCCTGACCATAGCTTCGCGCGGAGGTTACCACAAAATGCCTACCAAGAAACAGTACAAAGCAATTTGGCGTTATCGGCTATCATTTTTTAGTACAAAAACACAAGGTGTTATCAATGAGAAAACAAGACATTTTCAATAAAAATATAACGCAGGGGAAAATATGGAAACACAACACACAAAAATATATATTTGTAAGCTTGTATACTTTACCGTGACATTTCAGGAAACAATGTTGATTGAGCTGGATTGTGCCATAACGTGTATATTCTTCCCAACTGTCAGTCGTGATTCATAATTACTTGTGATGTGATTCATTGCTTGCACAAGAGGCTTTTGCACGATATTGCTGACTCGAATTTCCGCTTCATCAATTGTACATCCATTACAAGGTATAAAAGAGAAAAGATTACATTTTGCGTCGTGGTTGCTCTTTGGATTGAACATCGCCCACGCTTGAGAGACGAATTCCTTCGAGGCTTCCGAGTCTGGGCCGCACTCTTCTTGCGATCCACGGGTGGATGGAGTGCATTATCTTGCGAATCCTGAAAAAAAAAGTCCCATAAATTTAGAACTTGGCGAACCTGCTTAAAATTCAACCATTTCTAACCGAACGCGTACCCTATTCTTGCAAGGTTTATCTCTCGATGCCTTGTTCGACATCGCGATCGCACAGTTTGTTTCTTCCTTTACAATCCTGTTGCTATTTTCCTTGAAATCATTTTGTACTGCAAGTACTTTCGCATTTATAAGAGTTTAGAAATCCGGAAAGTTGTTTCTGACAGGTAAATATAAAATTCTGAGCGCTATGTTTGATATAGAATTCATTAACTGCGAATATACGTGACTCACGCATGAAGCTATCATGGCGGCAAGAATTTTCTGTGAGCGCGAGATCAAACAAACTCGAGCATGCGCAGCTCATGACAGTGTCCCTTTAATTTTGGTTTCACGTCTACAAAACCATAAAACAAAAAAAACCTGGTTTCCTCATTTTGCTTGGTTGCTTCCCAATGTTTATTTCTAGTCCGTCGACTGTCGAGTGGATGAGACTCTCAATTTCGTGAGTGTAACCTTGCATGAAATAGAAAGGCTCTCATTTCTACTACAAATTTTGCTCAGTGAAGGCCTAGCAACTGGATCATTTAAAAAAGTGGTTGGTTACTGTTCCAGATAACATGGCGCCTTTTGACGGAAACTGGCAAACAAAGAAACCTACCATCGGAGAAAGAACCAAGTTTATGTTCAACAACGACCTCTTCAGCGACGTGAAGTTTGTTGTTCGTAAAAGCGATAGCGAAAGTGAAAGCAAACAAGCGATTCCAGCTCACAAGTTAATGCTGTCGATTGGCAGTCCTGTGTTTGAAGCCATGTTTTACGGTGAGCTAGCGGAGACTAGTGACTCTATTGAACTGCCTGACTGTGAATACGAGAGTTTGTTGGAGTTGTTTCGTTACTTGTACAGCGATGAAGTGAACTTAAGCGGAAGTAATGTGATGGGGGTGTTGTACTTGGCGAAGAAGTACATAGTACCTTCTCTCGCCGTTAAATGCTCGGATTATTTGCTAGATAACCTGGATCCATCCAATGTTTTCACCATCTTGCTATTTGCACGGAAATATGACGAGAAGAAGCTAATGGATCGATGCTGGGACATGATCGACAAACGAACTGAAAGTGCAGTGAAATCGGAAGGATTTGCGATAATTGACAGACCTTTACTTGAAGAACTCGTTGAAAGGGATACCCTTAACATCTCGGAGGTGGAATTGTTTAAAGGTGTGGTTCAGTGGGCAAACAAGAAAGTGGCAAGGCGAGGCATAGTCTCAGATGGACGAGAGAAAAGAAGCATCATCGGAGATCGGATCATAAAAGCAATTCGCTTTCCCATTATGAATCAGGATGAATTTTCCGCAGTTGTTATGGAAACCAGAATTCTCTCGGACGATGAAGTTTCCAATTTGATTAAACATTTCAGTGCAGTGAAAAGTTCGCCAATGGAATTTCCAGTTTCAAAACGATCCGGACCCCAGGCGATGATGCGGTTTAGTAGGTTTAATTCGGTGAAATTTGGCTGGCAGAATTCAGGGTACGAAAACCTGGTGGGATTTTCTGTCGACCGTGACATTGAACTGCTTGGGGTAAACCTTTTTGGTTGCAAGGACGCAGTGTATTCAGTTGAGCTCGATATATTCCAAGGCAGTGATTACATTGTTCGGGAACATGGTATCAGGATCAAAAGCGCCGTGGGATCATTTTCATCGGTACTAAATGAGTCAGGTGAATATTATGGTTTTGATGCCCTGTTTGACAAGCCGGTTTCCTTAAGGAAAGGTTACTGCTACGATTTATCATCAACAATCCATGGCCCTCAATCCTGGTACGGTATGAATGGTCAGAGTACAATAATTTGTTCAGGTGTTAAGTTTAATTTTTGGAGGCCGAGTTACTTTCCTGAAAATGTCGATGCAGTTACAAAAGGGCAGTTCAATGAAATCATTTTCAGGTTTTAGAGTAGTTATCAAGAAAAGTGAAAATGTTTGGACTGTAATCACGGCGTTAATTTTGTTTAATGTCAGCTACTGTATGATGAAGGTAGACTGCACTTGACTCACTGAGTTTATAGCTATGCGAATGAACAACAATGAATAGCTTTGTGGGAGATTTCGCACCACCGAGATCAAAGATCGTATTTGTTGGATTTAAGGGATTGAAGCAGTAAATTGGTTTCACACATTTCTAAAAGAAAGGCAAACAAAGTGATTTTCACGTCACCTATTTCCAAATAGTAGGTCCATGACAGGATTTTCCAGTTGTCCCAAATCTGACAAAAAATTTTAAGAGTTTATATGGTTTTTGGGGACGCAGCCTCAACATTAGAGACGTTTGTATGGATTTTTCATTATTTAAAGTCCGTAACTTGGTCTCTGTTCGACCTAAAAGCATCAAACTTGGACAGATAGTCAATCTCAATGTTATCTTTTATGTGATGGTATCAATTTATCGATTGTTTCAAATTTGGAACTCGCCCCAGTTCCATACGCAATTCCGAAATGGCCAAGAGTTAGCTCTCTCCAGATTAAAGAAATAGGAGGTAAGCCGCTCTCCCATTTGTCTCCATCTACATTTGGAATAAAATATTGGAGATCCTTCTTTAATTCCTCAGATTGTTTTAGTACGAAATTAATATTTTTGAAGTCATTACTCCCACAAATTATCACATGATTATTTCTTAACTTTAGATTCACTGTTGTTATTATCTAACGCTTTCCTTTGGTAAACGCAATTGTGACCGATCTAATCTCCACTTTAACAGTTCCCAAAATAGCCTTTTGTCACGTTATATTTGTCCCGAAGCTGTGGGTGTAAGTCCGGAATTTTATTAACATATTCCTTTTTCTCTAACAGTGTGTTATTGAACTTCCAAAATACCGGTCCTCTCCCTCTTTCAGACCAATTTATCCCAAACAGAGCGCATATAGTTGAAATTAAGCCCCGGCTAAACGATGAAACATTTTCATCCAACATCGTGTCGAGCGAGCATGTTTGACCGTTTAGCCGCCTCTCTCAATATTGCATTTGAATGGCTTCTCATGTTTGATCTAGATTTTATCTTGTCACTCAGTCAATGTCAGTACGAAGTCAAATGACATGCGCATGTGCAGAGCCGGTCAGTGCTTCGCTTTGCTGGTCAGTTATTCCCGTTAAATTTTTTGGAGAAAGAAATCTTACCAGTTTTATGCTTTTTCCGACATCCAAACATTTTGCTACGAGGTACATTCAATATTTTCGTTTCATTCTTTTGTCAAAATCTTTGGCTTTTGCCTAGAATGACGGAGAGCGCGATTCCCATTCTACCAGCCCGATCATAAAGGGAATTGAATTCTTGCCTTGGAGTCGGTTTGACGACCGAGACCAGTGGGTTAGAGGCAACCCTTGGAAACATTAACAATAATATGGCCAAAATGTCTAGCCTTTTGGAAATGATGTGCAGTTTTAGACAGCAAAGTACTGCAGATTTTGCAACTGTCGCCAACGGCGAAGCGAAAATCGGTAGATTCCTTCGGTGAACTGTCGCGCTCTGACGACGATTATTCTTCGCCTCGCAAAAGGTTTGAGGGCCATAATTCAGATGATGATGTAAGTCTTTATGCCGATGATGATTTGGATTGTGATTCCTCAATACAAAGATGGCGGGAAAAAGCCCGCCAAACTGCTCAAGAGCCCCGGTGATTCCAAAGAGGAAGAAGACGCCACCGGCGATGATATCGACCCAGATGTAGCTGAACTACTTAAGAAACGTTGGGGAGAGAAATTTAACCCTGAAATCAAAGAAATTGTGGAAAAACATAAGCGACCCGCAAATTGTCCTGAGCTGAAGCCCACACGGGTGAACCCTGAAATATGGGGACTACTGCATGCAGAGGAAAGCAGACCTGAAATTGGCCAACTTTCAGCAGCTTGTACGTAAAATAACCACAGCAAAGTTACAAATCACAGATTGGTTCGCAAATAATACTCAGAATAATACTGATTTGATTACAACGACTGTCGATAGCTTGGCAATGTTGGGGCATTTGAATACACAATTAGCCCAGTTGAGACGAAATCAGATACAGGCAACCCTTTGCGCCATTGAAGTGTGCCTGCATAGAGCCAATATCTATTTGGTGATGATATAGCAAAACAGCTGAAAGATGTTAAAGTAGCTGGTAAGATTAATCGCTCAGTGTCTAACCCACCCAACAAAAAACCTCCCAAGGGGAACTACACATTATTCATTGACTACCTTAACAAATCTTGGAACGGGAACGAAATCTTGGAAAAGCCAGTCCAAACCGTTCAGGCACCAGAAAACACAGGACCAAAGGACAGGCAGCAAATAATTGAGCGGTAAACTGAACTATCTTGAAATGTATGCCATTCTCATGGCTTTGAAAACCTTTGTTAATGACAAATCTAATACTCACGTCAGAATTATGACTGACAACTCAACAGCTGTTAGTGCAATCAACCATATGGGAACCAGCCATTCTCATTCATGGAATTTTATGGCAAAGGAAATTTGGGAATGGTACGTTGAAAGAAGCATCTGGATAAGTGTAGCTCATATAACCGTTACAAAAAATTTTTGTTAGCGACTTTGAATCTCGCCGTAATCAAAAGAAAGCAGAATGGATGTTACAGACATCCTCTCTACAAGATGCACAACACGAGTTAGACATTAACCCAGAAATTGACCCGCTGCGTCACGTATCAATACCCAGTTTCCAAAATATGTGCCCTTCAAACCCGCGATCCATCCGCCTTTGCCACAGATGCGTTTACATTGGATTGGTCTAGGCTAATGTTCTATGCTTTCCCGCCCTTTAGTGTCATCCTAGCTGTCCTCAGCAAAATAGTAGCAGAGAAAGCCATAGGTGCTTGCATCCTCCCAGACTGGCCTACGCCAAAGCAACTCAAATGTTAATCAAGGAAAGGGTAATCTTGAAAGCCAGAAAGGATCTCCTCAGGATTCCAAGCTATCCCGAGGAGATTCACCCTTTGTGGCACAAGCTCAATCTTGTGGTTTGCCCCTTAACAGGGACAGCTTAGATAACTATGGTGTATCACTAAGTGCTAAGGAAGTTCTAATGGCTCCATGGAGAACTGGAACTACAAAGCAATACCAAGCACATCTAACAAAACGACTAAGCTACTGTAATGAGAATGCTGTTAACGTCACGGTTTTTCGGCCTGGCATAAACCAGGGCGTTGAGTTTTTGGAGACACTGTTTCGTTCCGGTTTAGGCTGTAGTGTCACCCTGAATGATGGCAGCAAATTTGAGGAACACCCTTTAATTTGTCGCTGCTTGATAAAGAGATTTATGAATTGAGGCCAGCCCTCTCTAAGTACACACAGATTTGGGGTGTTAACATTGTACTCCATAAGACCTTTGATTTTGCTTGCGAGTTGTCACTTAAGGACCTTTCATTAACGCTCACAATGTTATTATGTTTGACTAAGCTCAGCGTGGGCAAACCATATATTCTTTGGATTTGAACTACATTCAAGCATTTGGCGACAAGTACAGAATAACTGTCATGCAGAAGCCAAAATAACATCTAAACCTGGAGCGCATTTGGAACCAATCGTACTGCACTCTTTTAAGGAGGACAAAAAACTTTGCCGGTGTGTTTGAACACCTTAAAGAGTAATCTTAGTAGACTGAAGTAGGGATCTACGAAATGGCCAATCACAACTGTTGATTAGTTACATAAAGCCTCACAAAGCTGAATCAAGGGGTACGATTTCCAGGTGGACCAAACAAGTCATGAAATCTGCAGGTATCGATGTCACTATGTACACTAGTCATAGCACGTGATCTGCATCTACTTCTTCAGGTGAAGCGAAGGGTTTCAGTGTTACAGAAATTATGAAAGCTGCAGGATGGCCCAACTCTGGTACCTGTTGACCATGCGGTTAATTTCGGGACCGTGGTTTTAGAGCAGTAGTCTGAAACAAATGATTTTGAATCGACGGTTGCAAATGCAGCTCATTGCATTTGCAGTTTGTTTTCTTTGACTTTTCAATAAGGTTAAGGAGATTTCTTTACAATTTGTCTCTTTATTTCTCTAATTTTGGATTCGTGGCACAGGACTTTGAAATCTCATGTGACTCAATAGTGACATTGGCTGATTGACAGGATAGAATTATAAAATTAAACGAGACTTACCTCTAAGTTGAAGTTTGATTAAGATTCTATCCTGTCATCAGTATGGAACGAAGGAGTCACATGCCCGTATCTAACCCAACCTGTTCCTTCGTTCCTTTTATTGTCTTCCTGTGACACTCTCGTTGAATACTGACTGGCTCTGCGCATGCGCATCTCATGTGACTCCTTCGTTCCAGACTGATGACAGGATAGAATCCTAATCAAACTTCAACTTACAGGTAAGTCTCGTTTAATTTTTACATAAAGATTTAGCCATGCCTAAAATTTTGTACTTTATACAGAAGCATAATTGTTTCCATAAACACTATATTGCTTTCTGGGATCAGAAACGGGACCTCCACTTTTAGGCATGGCTAAATCTTTATGTACTAATCAAACTTCAACTTACAGGTAAGTCTCGTTTAATTTTTACATAAAGATTTAGCCATGCCTAAAAGTGGAGGTCCCGTTTCTGATCCCAGAAAGCAATATAGTGTTTATGGAAACAATTATGCTTCTGTATAAAGTACAAAATTAACACCTCTGAGCTGACAGCATTAAACAAACAAGCCTTGCAAACAATAATTATAACAGTTTTAATCAACAACTAAAACTGAAATTACATGGACAGTTATCTCTTTCACAACATTTTCCGTTTTACTGATAATCTTTACACCCTCTCTCTTCCGTTTAGAACAACAGCAAAATTCTTACTAATTAAAACGTCAAGCTCAAGCGTAGTAAATTCGCTTACTCGACGGCAATTTCACAGCCAAACAAAGCAGCTCACAACTGGACACCCATTTTTGCACTGAAAAAGCCTTACTGAATGTGATTGTTGAAATATGTCAGAATCTCAACACGGAATTGCAAACGTTTTCAGGCCTTCTTCCTTTTCTTAGCTAGTTTTACAAAATATGCGAGGCAGGTAGGCATATAAGCTTATTAGAGAACGAAAACATTAAGCTTACCTGAAAGCGAACCGTTGTAAAAGTTGTAAATAAGTGTTTTGTCTCTCGCTCTCTCTCAGCTTTACGTTGATTTTTATTGAAATTTTCTCTTCTTCTCCTTACTCGGCTCTCAAGGATTTCTGCGCTTAAATTTCTCAAATTTCGTCTTCTCTTCTCTCGTGCTCTTTCCTGCTCTTTATCCCGTTGCTCGTCACCAATATGATTTCCCGCCAGAAAAACGAGGCTTGCCAAATGCAACGCTGCCACGCGATTTCCCACCAAGGAAAATTGCCCGAAAACTCCCGCCCCCAGAGGCTGTCCTGCCTCCCTACCTCCACCCCGACAGTCTCTACGGGCGGACGGACGTACGGACGTACGGACGTACGTGACGTCATAACCCAAATTTCTCTTCCCCAAAAATCTTACCCATTTTGCTCCGCTGGTGGGCTTCGCGCGCCTGAGCTCCGCTATAATTAAACTAAACACTATCATCCAACATTTTGCTTCATGAGCAATGAAAAATCCTGTTTAATCGTTTAGCCACCTCTTCAAACAAAGCAAGTTCTACCGGGAAAAAGCAACCAATGAGAAACAGAAATAGCGGCAAAAAAAGAACATACGCCCCAACCTCTTTCCAAGGGTCTCTCTTCTCTTCCTCCTTTGTCTTTCAACGACAAATGAGGCAGAGAAGAGAGACCCAGGAAACGAGGTTGCGTATGTCCGAATGCATGCACGTCACTTCATAATTTCAGCGGTAATACGCAGAAAGCCTCATGTAGGCTCACTTTGTTCGATGTTTTATCAAACATTGTTTGCTCGTTTAGCCACCCCATGTTGTGTGCAACAAAAGCGATGTTGGATGAAAATCTTTGATCGTGTCGCCGGGGCTTTAGTGAAATAAAGGTGAAATTGTTGCATGTATACCATCAATAAGTAATCAAATGATTTTCTCGTGCATTTTGGAATAAAAAAGCACTGTAATCGTTTTGAAAGCGGACTACAAATTGCACTCGCCCTACGGGCGAGGTTGCTTATTTACCGAGTGAGGATTTCGAGTTGGACTTCGAGTTGGATTTTTGAGTTGGATTTCGAGTTGGATTTTCGAGTTGGTCAGTGTAAAATACGCCCCCCCCCCAAGATAAGGTTGTAAGGAAGTAATAATATACCATGAATCATGAATCGTTCAGGATCAAACATTCTTTTCCATGTTTTTTAAGAACGGTGACAATTCCTTGTCAAGATAGTATCAATTTTACTTGATAAAATTGAACATTAAAACAATTTTAGGTGTCCCTATGTGGCGATTTATTTCTCTCATTCAGGAGGGTGGGACTCATCGGACGCCAAAAACCACTAAAACTCCTTCCACACACGCACAAGAATTGGTACGGTACCAGTATTTGGAGTACAGAGCACACCTCGAGAGAGAGCACACCTCGAGAGATGTGCTCGGCACCCGTATAATTTCTGGCCCGGATGCCTAATATGCCTTCTGTTCTGTTTGTAAACGAAAATTAACCGTGCCGTGCCCGAAAAACATATGTGCGGTACGGAGATTTCTGAGTGTCGTGCCAGATTTTTGTGGTAGTGCAAATCGGGAATGCGTCGCACATGAACTAAAGACACAAGTAAATGTACCAGAGTTCATGCAAGCCTCATATTAAGGGTGGACTTTGAAAGTCCCTGATGGTTTCAGGGAAACGGAGAAACGGGGGAGGGGTGGGAACAGGTGAGCCAAAACTCATGTCATTTTATAACGGCACCCTGCCCGGCGGGCTCGTGACCGCCGTTCAATATAAATTGCACTCAGTTATCATCGGTGCTCTGTATTATTTCGATTATTTATCCGAATTCAGAACCATGCCCAAGACTGCAAACCTGATATCGTGAGTTGTGTGAAATCTCTCTTATGAAAAGGCGTAGAGGGTCAGTGTTTTCTAGAGCTTTCTAGTGTACCGGATTTGACTTTCTTTCCTTGGCTAGACATTTGGAAGCATGAATGACGTGAACTGAGGAATGGAGGTTTGGGATCATGATTTCCCAGACAGGAACTCTTAGAAAAGGAGTTGATTAACAGGGTTTCAGTCTGAGACAGGTTGGTCGAGCCCGAAAGACAACAAAAGGGTGGCCATTTATGGGACAAATTGAAGAACAGTGTTCATCTTGTTAGCATCTTCATGAGATTCATAGTACGTAAAGAAAAAAAATCTCACCCTTCAAATTTAATATGGGCCGATATCAAAGTACTGAAATGACATAGTAAACAACAAGCGGTAACTTTCAACCTTTTCAGTTCCTTGGATGAAAAACCTTAGTTGTGCTGGTCAGTGTAAGTATCGATGGAGAATTTCAGGTGTTGACATTAGTCCGGGATGTAAAGCAAATAATTATTTATGCAAGATCGATATCAAAGTGTCACTACAACCCAATAGGAACAGGTTTCTAGAAGCTGACTATCGTGCTCAAGTTTTATTTTAATTTTGAAAGAAGCTGATTACATAAATACAATGAAGCTGTCCGGCAAAAATTGCTGAAAAAGTACGCGACGAAGGGGTTGATGAAATGTTACTCTGGAGGACTTCAAATTGGAGAAGCCTCGAAAATTATTTTAAACAAACAAACAAACAAACAAACAAAAGGCTTTATTTTCAGATAATAATTAACAATTATTCACCGAAGTGGAAGTGAATAGGGGTGTATATAGGTAATTGTAACCCAGCCATTAATTTCCGGGCGATTTTATTTTCTAATTTACGTGACGTGGTGCAAAATCACAGGGCAGTTATCACGTAATAACCCCCGTTTGTGTGAATATTTGCCCTGCGAAATGCTGGAAGAAAAACAAACTGGTTTTCTGGAGTCTATTGATAGTGACATCAAAAAGCTGGTCGCAAATGCTGTTCCGGAAAGTACAAGACACAAGAAGGTCAACAAAATATGCTGTCAACGTCTTTGAAGGTGAAGAAAGTTACGAGCAGACTTTCGAGATTTAATTTTATAGAATAGAGAATTTAATACACTGTGTTTACTAACTATAAAATAAACCAACCGTTCGAAGGAGAGAAACATTCCAGCCGCACTTGAAAACACTGTCATCCAGCCTTTGTACATTCTGTCTTTCACGTTTAAAATTTCTTTTTCAGTATGCAAAAAAGCTCCTTGTTTTCGAGTTTTTGACTCGCAGTGACAATTAAAATGATTTGATTTTTTTCTTGAGACCGACACGCTTTCTCTCTATAGCTAGTCAAATTTTGAAAAAGTGCAACGAAGCATCGCCATCAGATCAACACTAGCTTTTACAAGCGTTTTTTTGCGCGATATGAAAATTAATGGGAGGGTTATAAAAGAACTAAACCCCCTTCTGGCTTGCTGGCAAGTTGGCTGATAATG
>OX421449.1:41859670-41874670 GCA_949126865.1 Montipora capitata | reverse complement strand
GACAATGTATCATCCTATATAGCAGTTAAGGTTTCACGTCTTATTGCTACTAACGATGTCCCAAAGTTATTTCGTGTTAAATAAAATGCTTCAAAAGTTAGACCACCCCCTCACTTATTTTCATAAAATAGATCTGGGCCCTGGCCTTAATTCACCTGAGCGGAAAAGATTGTCTGCAGATATTTTTAAATCTTTAATAAGTTGACCGAAGAGGAGTCAGCAAGCGCAAATGCTAGCCTAGCAGCTTTAAAAGCATATTTTAAGCCGAAAACCAGTGTGGTTTACGAAAGATATCTATTCAACTCATCGACTCAAAGCCCAGATGAAGGGATTGATGAATTTGTGAATAGACTAAGAAAACAAGCATCATCATGCAAATTTGGTATGCTTACGGATGAAATTATCCGCGACAGAATCGTCATTGGCCTCCAAGATAGAAACACCAAGCTTAGATTCCTTAAAGAAGAAGACTTAGATCATAATAAAACGGTGAACATTTGCAGAGCCAGCGAAACTGCTAGCAGGCAATTGAAATCGATGAAGCTGGATCAAACAGGCGAACAAGTCAACGCCACGGGCACTCAAGCAAAACGGTTCAATAACAAACGACCGCGTAAATCAAACCCGTCTAGAAACACTCCAAGGAAAAGGAAACCAAAGCAAACGGTAACGAAATGCACTAGATGTGGCGGTCCAGAAAAGCACAAATTAGAAGAATGCAGGGCATATGGGAAAACATGCCTAGTGTGTAAAAAACCAAATCATTTCACAACAGTCTGTCGTTTTAATGACCAGTCAAAGAGCCACAACCCGAAACACAGACTGAGACGTACGACAAGTGGAGACTTCTGAAGAAGAATCCGAAGAAAGTGATGATGCGCTTTTCAAAATCGAAGAAGTCTCAAACATGAAGACAAATGGAAAACAGATAAACGCAAATCTAGTTTTTTCAGACATGAAAAGAGAGTTGCAGTGTCAATTAGATACAGGAGCCGCGTGTAATGTGATGAGCCTCCGTGACTTGGCAGTGATCGCGCAAACCGGTGAACCACCGTTGAAAAGTAGCAAGGTCAAGCTCCGACTATTTGACGGCTCACGGATGAAGCCTCGTGGTTTTGCTACCTTGAAAACACACAGAAATGTTTCCACTGCACAGCTTAATTTTCAAGTCGTAGATTGATACTAAGAACAAACCATTATTGTCAGCAGAGACTTGCGAGAGATTGGGTTTGTTAAAGGTCACCATTAATTAACGAAGGTTCTGAAGTTAACACCGTTGTCACCGAACAAGACAAACTTCGAGTCCCGTTGACGAGAGAAGCCATTCTAATAATAATAATAATAATAATAATAATAATAATAATAATAATAATAATAATAATAATAATAATAATAATAACCTTGTCAAAGCTATTAACACGTGGGCTATTCCTCTCCTGAGATATTCTGCTGCATTCCTGGACTGGAGAAAGTCAGAGTTACAAGATCTAGATAGAAAGACCAGAAAATTACTTACCATGCATAATGGTCAATGTCGATCGTATCTACATACCGAGAGAAGAAGGTGGACGAGGATTAATTAGTGTTGAAGACTGTGTAGAGTCTGCTACCTTGGGGGTGGAGAGATATATCAATGATAGTGATGAAAGACTGATAAAGGCCGCTAGGAAGATGAGCGGTGGTCATAATAATGAAACAGAGGTGGAGTATAAGATACGTAAGAAAAATGAAAGAAAGGAACAGTGGAGGGAAAAGGTTATGCACGGACAATTTGTACGACAGACGGAAGAAATATTAGGGAATGAATCCTGGTTTTGGTTAAAGAAAGGAAGTCTAAAAAGGGAGACTGAGAGTCTTATTATGGCAGCACAAGAACAGGCGCTTGCAACGAATCTGATGAAGGCTAGAATGTATCAAACTCAAGAGGACAGTAAATGTCGAATGTGTAGAAAGGTGGATGAAAGCATAAATCATATTGTGAGTGAATGCCCTAAATTAGCACAAAAGGAATATAAAAGGAGACATGACTGGGTGGGTAAGAAGATCCATTGGGAAGTTTGTAAAGAGGAAGGTTTCATTGTCAATGAAAAGTGGTATGAACATGTACCTGAGCCAGTACTAGAGAATGAGAGATGTAAAATATTATGGGATTTTACGATACAGACTGATCACGTGATAGAGGCAAGAAGACCGGACATGATTGTTGTTGAAAAGAGAAATAAATGTTGCAAAATAATAGATTTTGCAATACCATATGATAGCCGTATTGAGGAGAAAGAAGTCGAGAAGGTAGTGAAATACCAGGATCTAGCAAGAGAATTGAAGAAGTTATGGAAAATGAAAACAATGGTAATTCCTATTGTAATTGGAACATTTGGAACAGTTCCAAAAGATCTAAAGAAGAGACTAGAGAATATTGGTATAGAGACCAAGATAGACGAGCTTCAGAAAAGTGTTATTCTGAACACGGCAAGGATTCTTAGGAAGGTCCTAGAAGTTTGAGGAGACTTGTTGTCACCAAGCTTCCTGGAGTACGGAAGTTCCATTGGAAGTCCAATATGCGAAAACAAGATAATAATAATAATAATAATAATAATAATAATAATAATAATAATAATAATAATAATAATAATAATAATAATAATAAACATTTTTATATAGCGTACATATCTATAAATCCATGACGCTTCACAGGAAAACACTAAAAAAAATAATTAAATAACGTAATCCGTAAAACTAGTAAAATTACTGCCCAATTTGAGTTCTTCAAAAAGGTAGTAAATGTCATATTATAATGCAAAAGCTTTCTTAAAAAGATGCGTCTTTAACTTCTTCTTAAATTTATTTATATCTTTTGAGTTTTTAATGTTGTAAGGCAGATCATTCCAAAGGCATGGAGCAGATGTCTTAAATGCACGCCGTCCGTAACTCTTAAGATGGAAACGAGGCTGGTGTAGGAGTAGTTTGTTCTGCGAGCGTAAAGTACGAGTCGGAACATACGGAGTTATTAGATCACAAAGATATGATGGTGCTTCACCACGTAAAACCTTAAAAGTCATCAAGAGTATCTTGAACTGAATTCTACATTGAACTGGTAATCAGTGAAGATTAACCAGGAAAGGTGTGACATGGTCATGCTTAGGTGCAAAAAAAACTAGACGAGCTGCAGAGTTTCAAATAAGTTGAAGTCGATTGATGACATAATCAGGAAGACCAAATAGTAAGGAGTTACAGTAATCAAGTCTTGAAATAACAAACGCATGAAGGAGCAGGATAGTGGAGACTTTGTCCAGGAATTGACGTATGTTAAGTACGGCACGAAGATGGAAACAAGCAGTCTTACAAATATTGGTGACATGCGGAACTAGCGACATCAAAAACTACGCCAATATTTTTTGCTGATGGTGCTGCTGATACATTGTCATTGTCAATACAAATAGAAGTTAGAGTAGGTCTTGGGCGTCGAGAAGATGACATAACCAATATTCTAAAGGAATATGAACAGGTGTTTGAAGGTCTCGGACATATTGGGATTTCCAGCAGTTTTGTTGTTAATCCTGACCACACCCCTATGCAGCATGCACCCACACGTGACACTTCAGAAGAAGTCAAAGAGAAAATTGCAAAGATGGAGAAGAAAGGAATCATACAAAAGGTGACAGAGCCGACAGATTGGATCAGCAGCATGGTCGTAGTAGCAAAACCCGGAAAAATAAGAATCGCCTTGACCCTCGCGACCTCAACAAGGCAATCCAAAGACCCAAGTATCAGATGCCAACTTTGGAGGAAGTACTGCCTCAACTCAGCAAGGCTAATATCTTAACAACCCTTGATGCTAAAGACGGCTTCCATCAGATCGGGCTGGATGAAGCTAGTATCAAGAAAACAACTTTCTGGACTCCTTTTGGCAGATACAGATATATCAGAATGCCATTTGGTATCAACCTTGCTCCCGAAGAATTCGAACGCAGACTTCATGAACAGCTATCAGGCTTGGACGGAGTAGAGCTTCTAAGAGATGATATCCTTGTTGCAGGATATGGAGACACCCAAGAGGAAGCTGAGGCCAACCATGACGAAAATCTCAGGAAGCTGTTAGACAGAGCCAGAAAAGTCAATCTCAAGCTAAACAGCAAGAAGATGAATCTGAAGAAGCAGCAAGTTAAGTTCATGGGACATGTGATCACCCAAGATGGTCTTACGTCTGACCTAGATAAAGTGAAAGCAGTGAAGAACATGCCGAAGCCCACATGTAAGCAAGAAGTATTGAGTTTACTCGGTTTCATCAATTATTTGGCAACGTTTCTGCCAAAACTCTCTGAAGTGGCACAGCCCTTAAGAGATCTGACCCGAGCCAACGCACAATTTATTTGGTCCCGACAACACGACAAGGCATTCGAAGACATGAAGAAGCTGGTGGTTTAACATCCTGTCCTCAAATACTGATATCAGCGAAGAAGTTACCCTACAATGCGACGCCAGTGAACGAGGTCTTGGTGCAACACTAATGCAGAAGGATAACCAGTTCCCTTTGTATCCAGGACGTTATCCACCACTGAACAGAGATATGCGCAGATCGAGAAGGAGTGTCTCGCCATAGTGTTTGGCTGTGAAATGTTTTCTCAGTATATATCAAGACGGGATAAAGTCACTGTAGAATCAGAACATAAGCCTTTACAGTCGATCTTCAAGAAGTCGCTACTACGTGCACCAATGCGCTTACAACGGATGATGCTCAGATTGCAACGATACAATCTTGATGTAGTGTATAAACCAGGGTCACAGTTTGTCGCGCAGACCACCTCTCCAGAGCGTTTCTGAGTGAGACTGACCCCGATGACGAAGATGTTAATGTTTTTGCACTTGAGTTGGAAACCATGGACCCTTTAAGCACAGTCAAGATCAGCAGTGAGAGTCTACCCCGACTACAGAAGACTACGGAAGAAGACCTCGTCGTGCAGACACTCAAGAACGCTATTCTGGTAGGATGGCCAGATCGTAAGGAGGAAGTCCAAGAGAAAATGAGGGGACAGAGAGGGAGGCTCAAAGCGTTGGCCGGGATATGTTATGTCCACGAAAGATACGACCAAGAGAAAATGAGGGGACAGCGAAGGAGGCTCCCGGTCCAGCCCTTGGGATATGTCATGTCCACGGAAGTTATTTTTAGACGAGCGGAAGTCTTCCGAGACGTCCGCATGCACGCCAACCTCGGTCCGATGTTTGAAAGAAAATATATATTCATCAGCCTTCCACGTGCGCCATCATTTTCTCTTTTCACTAAGAACCTGAGAGCGAGGCAAGACTGCATGCGGACGTCTCAAAAGACAGACTTCCGCTAGAACAAAGACTTCCGTTCGTCTAAAAATAACTTTCGTGGACATAACATATCCCGGCCAACGCTTTGAGCCTCCCTCTCTGTCCCCTCATTTTCTCTTGATACGACGAATGAACTGAACAGTGGTTATGTGAAGATGCGGATGTGACGAATGAACTGAACATTGTTTTTTTGTTTTATTTCATTTTATTTATTTTATGATTTTTCTCATTCAGATACTATCAGAGACTGAATCGTGATATAGGTCATATAGAGACATTTATTGTTTATTTGACTAGCCAACGCAGTGTTTTTCGTTTCCTATTTTCGAGCTTCGAGGCTGACATGTTGATCATTTTCAAGTTTCCTTACAACTTCTTTTTCACCAAGTTTAAGCGTGCACTCTGAGCTTCTGACAGCTTTCTAATAAAAAAGTTCATTGAAATTAAGCCCTGTCAGGCGGCGTTAGTACCTGGATGGGTGACCTAAAAACTATACCCCCGAAAATTCTAATTAGCGCTCAAAAATGCTAACTAAGCAAGGTACATAGCCTGCTTTATGCAAATTAAAAATTGATTCAAAAGTGAATAAATATTGATACACAGTTTTTAGGAATAGCAGAAGGAAGTTTTCAGGACGGTAGATCCAGAATAAAATATTTTGTGATCAGCAACAAAATTTGCGACATGAAAACAACATTAATTTTGAACCGCGAATATAAAAAGTTACCATCAGCGAAAAAAAAATTGGGAGATTTTTGCTTTCCTCTCCTAGACGAGGTTATTTATCACCAGGTAATTCCATCGTTTTGGGAAAAGCAATTGCTTTATTACTCATCAGCGCCACAAATTCTTGCCGATTTTGGGGCTCACTTTGTTGAAACTCAAGCACCCTTCCAACAGACCTGTTAATTTTCGTGAGTTATGCAAGCGTTGCGGGCCTATTGGCACCACGGACACTCTTACTTAGGCTTTGTGCCACACAGACTTGAGACTTCGAGAAGTTGTTTATGTATTATTCTTTTACAACATTTCGTTTTCTTGGCCTTTTTCATCGAACGATTGAGAATTTTTTTTGTTGCGTGACAGTGAAAACGATCTTAGCTAGTACCTGACACCATGGGGTATGTTGGTGTACAGAACAACAGCGAAAAAGTCTTTTGGGAATTTGACTCTATTATTATGCAAAAGCGAGCGACAATTTAGCTTTTATTTTTTTCAGCAACATGGTAGTCTAATCACGTGAGTGCAAGCCAAGAACACATTTGATTCTTGTTTATCTTGTAAATGTGCGGTATACTCAAATAGCTCTGAGTCAGCACTAATTTGCTAGCGTTGAAATGACATATCAGAAGTAGTCACGCTAAGTCTTAAAAGTAACGAAATGTCTCCAACACAAGCTTCAAATAATAATAATAATAATAATAATAATAATAATAATAATAATAATAATAAAACTAAGAAAGGAAAGTAAGAATTTTTGGAGTAACATATGGGATAACCCAGTAAAACACAATGCGAATGCTGAATGGCTAAAAGGATTGGAAAGAAACCTGAGAGGAATAAACCAGCAGAGTAATTTTGTAATTAATGTAGAAGGAATAAACAAGCAGCTGAAGAAGACAGCCAACGGGAAAGCTCCTGGATTAGATGGCTTACAGGGATTTTGGCTGAAGAATATATCATGTAGAGAGACTAGCCATCCAGTTGCAAGACTGCATTGATAATAATGATAACTCCGGCCTGGTTTACTAAAGGACGTACAGTATTGATTATCAAGGACAAGGAGAAGGGAAGCATAGCATCAAACTTTAGACCCATAACGTGTCTACCTCAAATGTGGAAATTGCTTACAGGAATAATGTCAAACGACCTCTATCAACACCTAGAGAACACAAACTTATTACCGGATGAACAGAAAGGATGCCGTCGGAATTCAAGAGGAACGAAGGATCAATTGCTTATTGATAAGATGATTATCAAGAACTGTGAGAGGAGAAAAACGGGTCTTGGAATGGCGTGGATTGATTATAGAAAAGCCTTTGACATGATCCCTCACTCATGGATTTTAAAATGCTTACGCTTATTTGGAGCTGCGGAAAATATGGTCCACTATATAGAGAAGAGCATGGGCCAATGACAGGTGGAGTTGTCGGTAAATGGGAACATCTTAGGGACGGTAAATGTAAGAAGAGGAATCTTCCAAGGAGATAGCTTATCGCCACTGCTATTTGTAGTAACTCTGATTCCGTTATCATTGGTCCTGAGGGAAGTTAAAGCTGGATATGACCTTACGGGGAAGAAGGATCTTGCCAACCACCTCCTGTATATGGATGATTTGAAACTCTACGGAAGAAATGAAAAGCAAATTGATACTTTAATAAATACTGTTCGTATATTCAGCAGTGACATTGGAATGCAATTTGGCATTGACAAATGTGCAGTTCTTGTCATGAAGAGAGGAAAACTGGTTTTGTGTGATGGGATTGAGATGCCAGATGGAAACAGTATCAGAGAAGTAGAAGAATCAGGATATAAATATCTTGGAGTTCTAGAAGCAGACGATTTAAAACATGCAGCCATGAAAGAAGTGATATGTAAGGAATACTTCAGACGGATAAGGAAAATTTTACAGTCAAAGTTAAATGGTGGAAAGGTGGTAAATGCAATGAACTCAAGAGCTGTCTCAATAATCAGATATAGTGCAGGAATTGTCGAGTGGACTAAAGATGAACTGAGGAAATTGGATCGCAAAACCAGGAAGTTGCTGACAATAAACAGAGCCTTCCATCCGCAAACCGACGTAGATAGACTGTATCTGAAAAGAGCAGCGGGAGGGCGTGGATTATTAAGTGTAGAAGACTGTGTGAACATTGAAGTGGGCAGTCTGTTTAGATACATTGGAGAAAGTAAGGAAAGATTACTTCGTTTCGTATCGGATGAAAATATTTTGGAGGAGGGGCCTACAAAAATAGAAGTGTTTGAAGACGGAATGTCTAAATACAAGAACAAAGCATTACATGGGCAATTTGAGACAGCTACAGAACAAGTAAGGGACCCAGAATCCTGGGGGTGGTTAAAAAGGGGAATACTAAAAAAAGAAACTGAAGGACTGCTAACCGCTGCACATGACCAAGCATTACGGACGAATAGCATAAAAAACAGGATTGATAAAGAGGATGTGTCTCCGATGTGTCGGTTATGTGGAGAACGAGAAGAGACCGTAAGTCATATCGTAGCGGAATGTAAGAAATTGGCGCGAAGAGAGTATAAAATGTGGCGACATGATAAGGTAGGCCAAGTTATCCATTGGAAACTCTGTCAGAAATTCAACATCCCATGCAAAGACAAGTGGTATGATCATGACCCTGATGGAGTTATAGAAAACGATCAAGTAAAGGTGTTATGGGACTTCCGAATTCAAATAGACCATCAAATTGAGCATAATAGACCTGATGTAGTTGTTCTTGATAAGATAGAAAGATCATGTTATGTGATAGATATCGCGTGCCCTTTTGATACAAGAGTGCTGGAAAAAGAACAAGAGAAAATGGAAAAATATCAAGAATTAAAAAGAGAGATTGGGAAAATCTGGAGCTGCCGAAACGTAATTGTCGTACCAATTGTCATTGGTGCACTAGGGACGTTCAGCAAAAATTTGAAAACATCGTTGAAGAAAATTGGACTAGATTGCACGGTATTACTACAAAAAGCCTCCTTGTTGGGAACGGCAAGAATCTTGAGAAGAACACTAGACACCTAAGGCCATTGGTGGTGGCTTGATGCCTAGTTTACAAACCACGTTAACAACATATCGTGTGAATGAACGAAATAATAATAATAATAATAATAATAATAATAATAATAATAATAATAATAATAATAATAATAATAATAATAATAATAGTAATAATGAGCTTTACTTAACCAGGGAGCATCCTCAGCAATCTGTTCTCCCAGGTGTCCCTGACATAAATAAATAAATACAATACTAAAATAAATATACCATATACTCAGATAAATATATACACAAAAATAATATGAATACAACAAGACTATAGAATAAAAAAAGATAGATGATCAAATGTTTACAATAATATTTCACTGACAAGTCTTTTGAGGCTTGATACAGAATCAGAGTTTTGAATATGTGTGGGATAATGTGTTCCATAAAGTAATACTAGTGTAATTAAAAGTGCGTTTCATGTATTCATTTCTTGGTTTAGGTAAAACAATCTTATCCTTGTTTCTAGTATTATAACTGTGTACTTCTGAGTGACGTAAGTAGTTCGTATCAAGTCCTTCTAGTTAGTTCTTTAAGCATTTATAAGTAAAAATGGCTTTGTTGTACTTTCTTCTCTGCTTTAATGTCGACCAATTGAGCTTAGCATGTACTGAAGCAGACGGATTTTTGTTGTCAGCCGAGAGGATGACTCTTCCAGCGCGATTTTGCAGTCTCTGTAATCGTAGAGATATGTCTACTCCGCAGTAGTCAAATGAGGGCTGAATAGTTGACTTGTACACAATTTGGGCTCAATGGGCGAACTCAACGTGTAAAGCACACATGTACGCATTGCGGCATTCGACAGCTGTTTATCATTACAGAGAAAACATGTCGGCCCGTCAGGAAAACTGGCAAACAAAGAAACCCACTATCAGAGAAAGAACCAAGTTTATGTTCAACAACGACCTCTTCAGCGATGTGAAGTTTGTGGTTCGGAAGAGCGATGGCGAAAGTGAAAGCAAACAAGCTATTTCAGCTCACAAGTTAATCCTCTCGATTGGCAGTCCTGTGTTTGAAGCCATGTTTTACGGTGACCTAGCGGAGACTATTGACTCTATTGAACTGCCTGACTGTGAATACGATAGTCTGTTGGAGCTGTTTCGTTACTTGTACAGCGATGAAGTGAAATTTAGCGGAAGTAATGTCATGGAAGTGTTGTATTTGGCGAAGAAATATATTGTGCCTTCTCTGGCCGTTAAATGCACGGAATATTTGCAGGCTCATTTGGATCCATCCAATGTGTTTAACATCTTGGTGTCTGCACGTAAATATGACGAGGACCAGTTAGTGGATCGATGCTGGGAGATGATCGACAAACAAACTTCGGCTGCTGTGAAATCGGAAGGATTTGCGATGATTGAAAGGCCTTTACTTGAAGAATTGGTTGAAAGGGATACCCTTGACATCCCGGAGGTGGAATTGTTTAAAGTTGTGGTTCAGTGGGCAGAAATGCAGGGAAAAAGGCCAACCAATGTCCCATATGGAGAAGATAACCGAAAAATTCTCGGAGAACGGATTATGAAGGCAATTCGCTTCCCCACTATGAAGCAGGATGAATTTGCCTTTGTTGTTATGGACAGCAAAATTCTCTCTTATGATGAAGTTTCCACTTTGATTAAATATTTCAGTTCAAAGGACAGTTTCCCAATTGAATTTCGAGTTTCAAAACGATCCGGGCCATTGCGAGAAGCTGATTGTCTTTATGTTGAAGGACTAACTGCAGATACTCGATCCGACGACGTTCATAAAAGATTAAGTGGAAAAGCAAAGAAAAAAGGACGAAAAAAGAAAAATGTGGAAAGAATAGCTTGGTCACCAGTACAGAACAGCTTCCAACACTGGGAAGAAGAGAGAAATGATGTGGCAGTAGATCAATCATGCGAAAGAATAGCTTGGTCACCAGGACGGAACAGCTTTCAACACTGGGAAGAAGAAAGAAATGATGTGGCAGTAGATCAATGCGAAAGAATAGCTTGGTCACCAGTACAGAACAGCTTACAACACTGCGGGGAAGAAGGGAGAAATGCTGTGGCAGTAGATCACTGCGAAAGAATAGCTTGGTCACCAGTACAGAACAGCTTTCAACACTGCAAGGAAGAACTTGAGGGAGAAATGCTGTGGCAGTAGATCAATGCGAAAGCGACGATGAAGGTGGTAAAAAAAAAATGTTATGACGATAGGTCGAAGGGGTGTATGGGCAAGGAAAGGAAACTGAAAATGCGTCAGTTAGAACAAAAACAGAACAGCTATCAATATTGGTAAGAAGAGACTTGGTTTTTTTTTATAATGTTGCTCAAATGGATGCCCAAAAATGCTTCCATTGAAGAACTCGTTGAGCTGTAGGCAGGTTTGAATTACACTGAGAGAATTCTTTTCTTCTAAAGCGGATTTGAATAGTGGCTATATTTGGAATAACTCAATGATAAGAACTGCCACAAGACTATGTTCCTTTAACTTAGGGCTAATGCAGGTTATGAAAAAATAAAGGATCTGATAACAGGCAATGCTAAAGTTGTGCTTTTCGAGGACTTTCAACTGTTTTAAGATTAAGTTGTTTCCCTGTTTCCTTCTTCGAATTTGTTTGAAGTTACCTGGCTATAGGGAGTGCTATAGGATCTATGAAAGTGACATTTTAAAGTTAACAATGTGAACTAGACCCATTACAGCATGAGTTTAATTCAGCACTTAATTTAATTGAGTCATGTAACTACAAAATCCTCATCGAGAAAATTATACCCGCCAAGAGGTGGACATGAAATTGTGGCATTGACGTCAGGGAGAGTTTGAGTTTGATAAGGAAATCCATCATTTCAGGACATGTACACTTAGTAAAAAACTGGAAGAATTTCTAGTTTATCTTTTCCTCTAGAAAGTTTGCAAGAAACTCTTTTCTTACTGAGTGAAGCCTGAAAAATTCGTGACAAAAACTAATTTTATGATAATCAAGTCTACCAGGAAAAAGGATATGCCTTTAAATATTCAAATTAGAATTAGCGATGGAACGAGCCATTCTTTAGTCCGTAAGAATCATATTAAGTATCTACAAGGGGTAATGATTGATATCGAGATTGATAACTGCGTCTCCTGGAACTATCATATTTCGTATATCAGCTCTCGGATCGCCAGGAATATCGACATTACATGTATATCAAAGCTAAGACATTACCTATCTTTAAAGCAACTTAAGCAAATTTACTATAACCTCATTTATCCTTACACATCATACACAATTTTGACATGGGCAACACCTATATCTCAAAGGTCTACAACCCGATATATTTCGCAACACCTTTCAGTATGCTAGCGAAGTGCATAGCTACAAAACTAGTAGCCTGCGTTGCAGCCGGATGCGTCACGAAATCCCGGTTTACTATACCGGCGGTTTTGTCTGTCTGTGACGCAGTCTACAAAACTAGATATGCAACCCAATAAAACTTAAAGAAGCCACATGTAAGGAAGAACGCTGGCAAGTAGGTGATTTCATTTAAAGCTAATGAGATTTGAATATTTACACTTTCTCTAAAAATATCAAACATTACTTGCTCTCTAAGCAATACTCAAAACGACTGGTCTGTTGAAAGTGAGCATTATCTTTTGTTCTGTATACAAACCTCCCTTCTTTCTTAGAACTTGTCCGCCTTACCTCTACTATATATTACTTTACTACAATTATTATTTTTCAGAACCTTGTTCTGTGTTTCCACCCACCCTCTTTCTGTTTCCTCGCCTTTATCAAATGTAACATCAGTAGGTAAAATGGGGGCGAAGTAGGAAACCGAATGGTTTATTTGGCCACCATGCTCAAGCACGTTTACTTAATACAATAGAAACATCATTGGCAACTATGAAACGTTTGTAACTAAATTAAGTAACCACGTCAAGAGGAAATAAAATTGTATTGTATTGTATTGTATTTTATCATCCAACTGCGTTAGTTATTGTACAAGAAACGCACGAAACGAGTACAAATGTTCCACGATATTGTACAGTAAGTTATTTGTACACTTGGTTATTGTACAGTAGAGAACCAGTTTGACTAGTTTAGTTGCTGACGTTGCCCCGTACGCACAATTCTGTCACACGTGCTCGGTTTTTTACAATTCATTTGCTAAAAATAAGTGCAAAAAAAAGTTGGATAATAAATAGCTTATTACATGGTTTGGCGTGTAGTATCGATGAGTATTTCTACGAGGTTATGATTAGGTAAAAATCTAAGTCACACTAGAAAACTGTGCAAAACGTTCGTTTGAGCCTGAAAACGCAATTTTTTGTGAAAACTGGTTTTTGGCAGTAATTTTAGCAGTTTTAGAGTAAAAACTGTAAAAAGATGATCACATCAAGATTATGATGTTTTCACTGGAAAATTGTGGATTTTCTGTGTTTTGGCTCGCCCTAGCGGGCTCGTCATAATACAGCACAACTCGGTATAAGGTATATGTATTGTATTGTATTGAAGCCACTGACGTTAGGAGGTGGTCATTTGTGGATTCAAGTGTTTCCGTGATGAATAAATCAATGAACGAAATGTTATGATCCTCGCAATTATGAACCCAATTTTAGCAATTGCGTAGAGAAGCCTGAAAAATTCTGGACTTCAAAGGGGTTTAAACCCGTGACCTCGCGATACCGGTGCGACGCTCTAACCAACGTTAACTGAGCTATGAAGCCACTCGTTGGGAGCTGGTCATTTGTGGATTTTCGTAACGTCAGTGGGTTAGGGTTATGGTTTCAGCCACAGACGTTACCCTGATTTTCTCGACATGAAATGCTTTTAGTCAGCGGAAGGATTTTGTTTTTGTTCTTGCTTCAGACAAGTGCATGATCGTGTAGATAGCCTATCGGCGGAATTACTTGGCAATAAGTTTTACTTTATTTGTTGGTGGAAGTATTCTGATCAGCCCATCGATCGCTTGGCAATGTTTCGAGGGGCCCGACAATAATATTATGCTTTTGTAAGTCTTTCATCTCAAAGCATAAATTTCCGTTATTGTAATCACTTCGAGACTATTCCAAGCTTTTTAACGTGACAATGGTGTGGCAGTCCTTCAAAAATGAAACTGATATGAGTCGCGCTTAATTTAGGGGAGGAAATGTAAATTTATCTGCAAGTGCTGACGTCCTTCATAAAACTTCATATTTGGTTATTTCACGTTGCTGTTTTGCTGACGACGGCAAGGAAATGGACAAAAATGAAAAGCGCTCGAGCAGAGTGTGCAAAGCAATTGTGTTTGCCCACTAAATATGCAAATTTGTGACGTTCTCGTTGCCGCCACCGTTGTGGTTGCTAAGGCTCCCTAATAAGTACAATGGATGAGATGGAAGGAAGACCTTAGACAGCAATGACCAGAACCAAGGTTGCTGACCAGCGGTTTTCGTTAAAACAATGGTTTGCTGGGGGTGCTCAGTCTCGCGGGCTCAGAAAACCCTGGTTGTGGTCAACTGAAGACACCATGATGCATTCGAGAGCTTTTGAGCAACAAACTATACCAGATTTTGAGCCATTAACCTATCTACCTGATGGAGCTTGTTGCCCAGCTAATGAGTCAAATCAATCGCCCACTGAAGAAAACAAATCAAACGAAATGCTTATTGAAGCACAGCATCAAATAATTGAGTATTTTTAAATACTCAATTATTTGATGTTTAAAATTCATGTGAACGACAGAACGAACACTACTCTGATTTAAAATATCAACACATTAACAATAAGCAGTGCCATTTTCATCATGCATATTCAAACTATTTCTTGTAGCGGAATCAAATAATAGATACAACTATCGTCAGATTTGATCAAAACATAATGATTCGCGTAATGAAACAAATACCCCTCCTTTTTTTTTAAATACAACGTAGGCCCGGTTCAAACGTCGCATTTCATATGTGCCGAATATAACTCGATAGTT
>OX421449.1:41847170-41849670 GCA_949126865.1 Montipora capitata | reverse complement strand
GTTTGTCATGTGACACAAAGACTAATACAATTTCTCAAAAATAGCATACCTTTGGTCAAGAGAACAATGTTGCAAACTTAGTTGTAAATCTTCGGGAAGATCTTGATCATTTTTCCAAGCTCCACTGATCCTAATTTATAAATTTGAAAGCTTTTTTCAATCAAATTTCTCCTTTTTGTTGGCTTACAGTCATTACAGATATGTCAGTATTGTTGTCACCAGCAATGAAATGTGAAAGCTATGAAGAGTAATATTTGTACCTTTCTTCGGATTCTTGGCATGTACTTTTCTGCTCACTTTCCAGGCCGAAATCATGATCACGAGACGTATCTGCACATTCAGATTCTAGGAACGAAAATGGAAGAAATAAACATTTTTTGGACAATGCCTTTCCTGAAGTAAACATAACCATCTAAATTAGCGAGGATACGGCACGGATGTTCAAGGATTGACAAGAAAACTCAGTTACTTACCAGCAAATTCCTCCATGGCTGTCCACGACGTTTAAGACCCCCTGCGTTGGAACTATTCTGTACCAAGAGCTCTCTCGGTAAAATAGGCAAGGAGGAACCATGGACGCTGGAAATCATCAGCTACTGGTCTGACAAACTCTCCAGCATATTAGATTATTTTACATTTGACCCTCAAAAAAAGTAATTTACCAATTCAGCGCAAAAGTCAGGTGTTATTTGTTTATCACGTCCTCGAATCCTCGCGCGTCTCCGAGTCTCCTCGCGTACCACGTCCCCGCGTCCCCACGTCCCCGAGTCCCCACGTCCCCGCGTCCCCACGTCCCCACGTCCCCACGTCCCCGAGTCCCCACGTCCCCGCGTCCCCACGTCCCCGAGTCCCCACGTCCCCGCGTCCCCACGTCCCCGAGTCCCACGTCCCACGTCCCCGTCCCACTTTTAGTAACAGCCCTTTGCAGCTGGATACCGGTTTTCACTTACCCATATTAAGACTTAGTTACAAGAATAGTTTTTCACATGTTTTCTGTGTTGCTACACTAGTGTTTCAGTCGCCTTTGCCTCACCGGCTGCTTTCACTTGAAACCAGTTTATTTGATGTCACGCTACATGCTAAAAACATAGACATAAGACCCACGTTATTTCCACCCCTGTTCCAAAACATACTATTCCTAATTAGCTGTGTCACCTTTTGAAGGGATAGGACAAAACATAGACCCCCCTTTTGGACCGGGTCCATATTTATTATTATTTTCTTGCTAAAAAGTGTCCCAAAGCAGAACTTAATGATCTTTTTAGCCTCTGAAAGGACGATTTCGTGACAAAGGGGATGTGTTCACTTTGTGACAATGTTTAGATTGGGTATCAGTTACAAATTGTTTCATTTTGTCATTACTAACAATGATAACATTACCCAAAGAGAACAATAACAATGTCTGTTCATTTATCATTGATATTTTATTGTTATAGAATATGTTAATGTTTATATATATTGTTCATGTTGGGGCTGGCTAATTTGGGAGTCCATTGTTGGATACATCAGATGAACTTTATTAGGGCTTACACTAATTTGTGAAACGAAACAAAACGCACAGAAACACATCAAGAATCCTAAACATTCTTTAAGCTAACCTTAGGCCTAAACACAAGTTTTTAGGCCTAATTTTAGCATTGGTAAATGGTTAGGGTTGTACCCGCCCGGAAATTTTTGATCCATTTGGCAAAATAGTAATGTGACCAAAATTACTATTTTGCGAAGCGGATCGAAATTTTCCAGGCAGGTACAACCCTAGTAAGTGTAAGCCCTTTCTAGAATAATATAGAAAGAAAGTTCTTTCCTGTTCTGGAAAAAAGCTAATCAGTTTCATGTCCATGAAATTAAGATAAATTTATATTTAAAAAGATTAATTTGTTATTTATAATATTACCAGTATAATAAATTGAATAAATGTATCATGCAGTAAGCTATTTTACAATGATAATTTCATTTCATTATATTGTCTTCATCAGAGTGATTGATTATAAAACCATATTTCCTAAATTAAATACGGTAGATTTTCACACTGGAAAATGATGTGGGTTGGTGTCTTTGATCCCATTCATAGGTTAAGTAAAATCCAAATGGCCCCTTCCATTCTAGCCTGTGCACAGCCGCCCACTCTCCGAAAAAAAATCTGAGAGCAGCGTCTGTGATTTACCGTTGATAATCGCGTTTAATGCCGCGTGATCATTGAAACAACGAGTTTTGATTGGCTTTCATTTTTATTTCTCCCCATCAACACCGTGAGAGATTTGACGAATTGATGTTTGTACTTTGTGCATGGTAAAAAATTCGAATAAAAATCTTTTTGATGGTCAAAGAGGTTTTTCTTTTAAAGTACGAGCGGAATTGTTATCTATGGAGTGTATAGTGGAAAACGATTCTACATACATTTGTAGGAATTGTTTGTCAGTGCAATATGGCACGATGCACAAGATTTCTCACTTGAAAACGTCCCCGGCTTTCCCCTAACCAGTCAGTATAATCTCAATGC
>OX421449.1:41834670-41842170 GCA_949126865.1 Montipora capitata | reverse complement strand
TAAACGGCCCTATTGAGCCTTAACATATTAATTAGCCCAAATTAAAGCACTGTACGTGTGCCCAGAAATACCTCCGTTGCAGTTTCGACGCTCTCACACGGCTTTTCCGGAATATCTCCCGACGAGCTTGCAGAGGTTTGATTGAGTGTTACGCTGAGCGATTACCTCTTTTAATACCTAAAAAACAGAATCATTCGAAAATGGGAAAATGTCAATTATAAATTAGAACTGTTTTGCCCCGAGCTTGCATTAATTATCAGAAACGCACTTCCGGAAATGGAGAGATGTTTAGGTGAGACAAACCGAAAATATTTCTGCAACAACTTCTTAATTCAGCAATTTAAACATTGAGCGTAAATAATTTCAAAAAATAGAAACCACGAGACAGATCGAAGCTAGCGAAAAATTTAACAAAAGTTTTGCATCTTAAATACAAAGTGTCTTGGCCTGAACGAGGCAAGAAAACGTGTCAGTAGGCCTTGACTTACGGTAACGTCGAAATGGTCTGTAACCATCGGATTTAGAATATATTTCGCGTACTATAAAAGTTCCTTACTCTTAACCTCGACCATCCTAAAAAGGTAACAAAAATATTAATGTTGATTACCCTGCGCTAAATTGACAAGATCTCAAAAATACCGTGAACAGTTTCGGATAGGTCACTGAGGGTTCATTTACTCACCCGGCTCCGACTTCTGGCCGATATGGCATTGGTCGTGCCCTCCGCAGACGGTTTCCAAATTGTAGGGATAGATCTAGCGCAATCAGTCGTCTCGGTGCTCCTTCTGTATGTACGGTCCGCTCAAAGCAGTCGGATGAGAAATGAACAGAGCAGATCTTGAAAAGCCCCTTGGGGTTGAAGTTGGAGCTGTGAGTGCGAACGAACGATTTCCACTTGGCCAATTCATAATTGCTTTTTGGCGTATGCAAAGAGATTCCAATTCGCGGATTTGACTTGTTGCTGCAGTCCTGTACAACACAGCGACAAGCTGGCATATTCGCCTCGATTTTTTTTGCAAACGATGAGCATTCACAAAGGAATATCCTTTCTTTTTCACGTGTATAGCCCTTACTTCCTCTAAGAGCACTTTGGTTTAGATGATAAGATGACGTCACGGACTGCCTGGGGTCTTGCTGTGGACAATATTTGATTTGAGTAATGGCGGACGCTCAGTCACGAAAAACACGCATCGAAAAAGCGCATTTTCATTGGGAATTTCGAACTCAAATTTGGCATGCGTGATTATTGGCCTTCAACGATCACGGAAAGTAAAGAAAAAGAAAAAGTCAAAATTTCGTCTTAGTAGCACTTTAATTTCCGAATTTCGCCTTGCGTGACTGTTTGGTTGGAAAAAAGGCCTTCCCTTTTAACTTTCAACAGTTGGAACGTTTCACATCCTAAGAGATTGTGTTGATACGTATTTGCACCAGTTCATGAATTACAAGAACGCTTGTTTTCGTGGCCAAGCGAGTTTTGTTGATTTCCGGCGGCCATTGTGGTGTACCAAAATGGCGCCTCTATAGCTCTTAACAGTTTCGTGAGACGTTTCGGCCAATAACCGTGAAAAATGGTGAACCACACAGACTTGTTTTCTTGGCTTTTTTTATTGAGCGGTTTAGATGATTTATTTTTTTTTGGGGGGACAGTGAAAACGACTTGATTTGCAGGTCTGTGAGAGAGGTAACGTCAAGAAGGGGCGGAAATAATAAGCACTTTTTTCTTGGATAGGTCAATTCCTATGATTCTTGCGAAGACCACTGGATTGTTGTGTTACACATTCACCGGAAACCCGTGCAGTTCAAGTTCGATACAGGAGTCGATATCGCTGTCATCTCTGTGCCGACTTATCAAGCCTTACCTCAGCGTCCTAAGCTGAAGCCTTCAAGTGCTGAACTGTTTAGTCCAGGTGGAATGCTCAGTTGTAAAGGTCAGTTTACAGCAAGCATTTCCCATAAGAACACTGAAACTGTAGTGCGTTGATATCTTTGTCATTGAAGGAGACTGTGTAAACAATCTCTAAGTCGTCAGCATGCAGCATGCCAAATGTTTAGTTCAGCGTATTGAAGAAACGACTGCTAATGTGTTTGGCGACATTGGTTTCATGAACTGTGAGCCAGTCAAGATTGAGCTCACTGACAATGCAAATCCATATTGTGTTAATACTGCTAGGAAAATTCCCTTACTTCAAAAGTAAAAGAAGAGGTAGATCGCATGTTAGAAGCAGGGATTATTGATGACATCACAGACCCACCGAACTGGTGTGCTCCTATAGTTCCCGTTGTAAAACCCAATGATGGTAAAATTAGAATTTGTGTTGACCTCAGGAAGTTGAATGAAGCAGCTAAGAGGGAAACATACATTCTACCTACTTTGGAAGATGTTGCTCCAAAATTGGCAGGAGCCAAAGTGTTTTCAAACTTAGATGCATGAAGTGGTTATTGGCAGGTACCTTGACATCCAGAAAGCTCAAGGTTGACAACCTTTATTACACCAAGTGGTCAGTTCTGTTTCCGCCGGCGAACATTTGGGATAACGTCTGCTCTAGAGAAATTTCAGAAAAGAATGACCAACCTCCTCAAGGATCAGTAACTTCAAGGCGTGGCTGTTTTCCTAGATGACATTATTGCCTTTGGCAGATCTGAGGCAGAACATGATGCAAGACTTCAGCAAGTGTTCGAGACGATTGAACAAGGAAAAATGTGAAATCAGAAAGCCTAAGATATGCTATTTTGGAAATGTTGCTAGCAAAGAAGGGCTGAACGCAGGCCCAGATAAAGGCACATTATGTGGCGCAGAAAGTTCTTAAAAGAACTTTCTGCGCCACAAAATGTACCAGAATTGAGTCAAGTGCTGGGAATGATCAATTACCTGGGAAGATTCTTACCAAACCTATCCGGCGTGTGATCAGTCCAATGAGTGAATTACTTAAATGTGAAAAAGCCTGGAATTGGCTCCATCAACAGAACGAAGTGTTATAGCTTTCTATGATATCCACAAGCCTACAGTGGTTGGTGCAGATGCAAGCAGCCATGGACTAGGCGGTGTTCTTCTACAGAAGCACGGTGACCAGTTACGTCCTGTTGCATTTGTGTCCCGTACCTTCACGGATTCAGAAAAGAAGTATGCCCAAATTGAAAAAATAAAAAATAAAAAATAAGCGGCGGTGTGGGCATGTAAGAAGCTTTCTCGTTATCTTTGTGGTTTGGAGTTTTTTCAGCTTTTGACAGATTATGAGCCGTTGGTATCACCGATCAACCATCACGATCTGGATAGAGCACTTTTAAGATGTCAGCGTCTTCTTATGCGCTTGATGAGCTTCAGAGTGAAGCCTAAACATGTGTCTGGAAAGGAACTAGTAGTTGCTGATACTCTTTCAAGAAATCCTCTAGCAGCCCTGTCAGAGACATCAGACACACAAGATGTCAAAGAGTATATTGATGCAGCCAAAATGGCAAGAGAAGATTGAACAGACCAAGTGCGCTACTGCATCAGTTCCACAGCTGAGGCTTGTTCTCGATTATACTGTCCGTGGATGGCAAAGTACCCTAAATTTGCACCGGAAGAAATACGCCAATATCATGTAATTAGTGATTAATTAATTAATTAATTAATTTATTTATTTATTTATTTATTGATATTTACCGAGGAAGCTGCACTCACCCAAAAGTGGTTTTCAGCGAGGTCCTGCATCCGATCGAATTGGAATTTAGAGATGTTGGTTTTTGAGGACAGGGGAAAATCGCAGAACCCGGAGAAAAGCCTCTCAGAGCAGAGTAAAAACCCAACAACAAACTCAACACACTAATGATGCCGGGACCGGGATTCGAATCCGGGCCATATTGATGGGAAGCGAGTGCTTAAGTCTTTGCTTTTTCCCCCTGGCTCGAGTCACTTGTCATCGGTTAGCCGAGAAATTGACAAGAGGCATGGTGTGCGACCTCTTCCAGATCTACAGCAAAGAGACTCAGTTGGTGTGAAGCTCGATCAACAAAAAGTTTGAAAGACCTGTGAAATCAATCGCAGCACGGTTCCTAGGTCGTATATGATCCAGACACCAAACAGCGTGGTGCGTAGGAAACGCAGACACCTGCGCACAGAGAATAGTCCCACAGAGAGTGCACGATATCGATGAACAAGAGTTGGATGTTGACATGGAGCCGCGAGCGGCAGGACCACTTGCGGGATTTCTACATTCTGAGTCAGAAGAACCACCACAGATTGAGTCACCAAGCAGTATGACGTCAGCTATGTCAGCTATACCTACCTGTGCTAGTGACCAGCACAGTTTATTTCAAAAAGACTCAGTGAAGTTAGGACTTCTAGCGGTCGCATTGTTAGAAAGCCCTCTCGATTTAAAGACTTTGTTTTGATTGACTGATAGAGAAATTTTAAGTCTCATAATGATGAGTGAAAGATATATATGAAATACATCATGTATAACTGCGAGGCAACATGGTTTCATTTGATTTCATACCGCAGTGCAATAATATATGATGTATTTCATATATATCTTTCACTCATCATTACTTATCACGGGAAGTTGTGAACCCAGAAGTGACCGGCTCCCAACGTCAGTGGCTTCATAGCTCAGTTGGTTAGAGCATCGCAACGGTATCGCGAGGTCGCGGGTTCAAACCCCGTTGAAGTCCTAAAAAATTTCAGGCTTCTCGACGCAATTGAATTTGCGCTTATAACTGCGAGGCAACATGGTTTCGTTTGATTATTCATTTGATTAGTTTATACATAAAACTTGCTACAAAATATAAAACTTGCACGCCGTGTATAAAACATGTTTGAAAATATAACTCTTATCACGCCACATATAAAACTTGCTGCAATAAAACTTGTCACGCATTATATAAAATATAACTTGTCACGCAATATGCCTATTGGAACCCAGTACCGCGCCAAAGGGCGAGAACGAGGCAATGAACTTGAGTTTCCAGGATTATAAACTCTGTACAGTTGCGTGAAACTCTTCGACAAAGAACTCAGAAATGCTGTAGCGCATAGACCTGAGAATTGGTGAGGTGATTTATGAATTTGTCTCCTACAACATTCCAAGTTTTTGGCTTATTTTCATTGAACGGTTTCGATTTTATTTTTTTGTTGCGTGACAGGGATAACGAGCTACAGTTAAACCCGACAACTTCATCTCTCTTATAATTAATACTCCAGAGGGGGTTTGACGGGGACTGAAAAGAGCCTGAAGTTTGGTGGGTTGCAGAGGAGATTCCAGGGATTATTCAGGGCAGCTGATCTCCCCGGATATAGTTCTTTTTGTATGGCATCTGCTGGTCCACTTCATCGCTGAACAGCTGGTACCAGTATTCACAAATATCATCAATGTCATCGAAGATATATGCAGTATGCCAGAGGATTTTACCAAGATCAGGAAACGATCACTATTATCAATATACGCGGCCAAATAGAAAATCGGCCTCTTCAAAACACACGCTCAGCGGGCCGCAAAAGACTGACAGCGGGCTGCTAATGCATTATCAGCCCTACAGCTGATTGGTTCTTGTTTCATCATCCTATTATTTATAGACGATTTTACGCATTTGTTCGGTAATTTTAAATAAGTTCACTGGACTGAGTTGATTCTTTAATAGCTTGTTCAATCAACACTTACATGATGATTTGAAGTGACTTTGAATTCGTTATTCACTTAGCTTGTATTATTAAAACTCGCATTCTTGATATCATTTGGCCTTGTTTATTGATAATAATGATAATTACATGACTTTTTTCGGGAATATTGTTTATTTGCGCCCTTGTAGTGTCATTTGCGGCCCGAGCGCGAAGCAAGACTTGATAGTCTCTCTGTGAGAGGCCATCTTGCTAATCCTGGAAACTCAAGTTCATCGCCTCGTTCTCGCGATTTGACGCGGTATATTGGGTTCCAATAGGCGCGTATTCCGTGACAAGTTATATTTTATATATGGCGTGACACGTTTTATTGCAACAAGTTTTATATATGGCGTGACAAGTTTTTTATGATAAGTTTAATTTTTGACAAGAAGTACTTTTGACACAAATGGCATTCCGTAGTAGGGACCGCCTCGAGAAACTGATACTGTTCATGCGCGAATGTGTCATATTCTTGAAATTAAAATGGCAGACGGAGTTGAAGTTTCAAGCAAACATTCGCGTGCAGCGGGCGGTGCTTTGTTCGTACAGAGACACAATGCCTCTTCCTCTGACCTTCTTTTCGGAAGCGAAAGCTCTAAGAGAAGAAAAGTCTCCCGGGAATGTTCCCTCGCAGAGCGCCTCATCTCCAAGAGGATTTCAGGTGGAACGGTGAGTACATCAGATGTTTTTTGGTCATATTTCTTCTTCGTTTTCTAGAAATGTTTATGCCACAAAGAAACGCATTTTATTTACAGACACAACATCTTGTGAGATGGCTTAACTGCAGCTCGTTCGAAAACAGCTGGGAGGCGGAAGGAAACTTAACCCACGATCTCGTTAGGTGTGTAAGTTGCTGGTGAATTATTCAATTCTAGATCCGGTGATACACGGTTCAACATTTGTTGATGAACAAACAAGAGGCTACAAGTAGCCTATACTCGGGCCTGCAAAAGTACAGTGAGTGGAGTATGGTTAATTTAGCGCTAAAGAAAAGAACAGAGAGAAGTTTTTCCTTTTCACATCGGCCTTACATTGCGATTCTCATGATGTTCGACTGTGTATGTAGTGAATACCCGGACCCAGATTATCTTCATTACAGGTGGTGACAATGACCACTGGACCATGGAAACGAGGTAAAAATAGTGTATTTATGCCAAAGTGGCGAAGCCTGACATTGTTTTTTACTGATCGATGGGTATTCTTGCTCAGTGTTTGAGAAAGGAAACGCTAATTGAGCGGCTTAAGATGAAACGAAATGACTCGTCGAAACATCTTTTGCAGAAAAAAATGAAAGAGAAACGAAGGTGAGATGTGAAAACATCTTTCCAAGATGACCAAACTTTCGTGCAGTGGTGCACGTAAAGGTCACTTTGTCACGTGCGCGACACGTGAAGATGTGCACTATATCTCGACACTTGAAAATACTTCCAGAAGTGCAAAAGTTCCTTGAGGCCATGCCAAATGAATCCATAGCACGAGAATCAAATATTTAAAATATACCATTTGTTGTAATTTAAATACTCGCAGTAATATGCACCCAATTGTCAAAATAAATATGTTATTTGCCAGCTGGGAGGTCCGTATAGGGAAAAACTGTGACCGAGGCCTTGAAATTGCTGCTTTTTCAAGAACGATGTCACAGTTTTTTGCTATACAGACCGACCCTTTGCTGGTAAATAACTTTTTTTTTTCCTCTCCCCCATCCTCTCTGAAATCACTTGTTTTAATTGTTGACTCGCACCGCGCTTGATAGTGAATGCAGTATTAAAGCGACTTACAAACTGAACGTTTCAAGAGAAATTCCATTTCCAAACCTCTTGTCTAATGAAAAATAACCTCTGTATGTAAACGGAGTCGGTGTAAAA
>OX421449.1:41809670-41814670 GCA_949126865.1 Montipora capitata | reverse complement strand
CTGTTTGTGACGCAGGCTAACTAGATTTAGGCTTTTATGCAAAGCACTTTTAAAGCATGATTGGAGGCCAGAGTATTTCTTCCATACAAATCCTTCCAGCATGTATAACATCTTCAGCTAATTAAACTACATGGCTATGATATTTTGCAAGGTTGCATACTTTAAGTCAATATTTTAAATTATATAATTATTTGCTGGCCTATTGGAGGTGACAGACAGTACGTAGAATACACTGGCTGCTCTGGTCATCCAAATTGATCAAGCAATGAAGCGGCAAAATGAAGGTTTATAACAGACTTCTAATCAGCAAATGTACTTGAATGTTTAACAGTGCTTACAGGCTGAAAAATGAAAATAGTCTTTAGATCTTGTACAAGTTCAATCTTTTAAGTGTACCAAAAAGTAAAAGCTACTGTACTTGATTTTATCTAGTCCTTTCGTGGGTATCATAAAAAAAAAATGGCACGTGGTGATAATAATGTTAACTTGATAAGTGTGAAAGAGCATTTTCCAAATGACAGAGAGGTATGAGATGATCATTTCAACAACAATGACTACCCTTCTCTTCAAGATGCAATACTTAGCAATTATTGAATGAGGCTGAGTAGGATATGAAGAATTCTGCAGGTCAACGAGGGTGTTATCCACCAAGGCCGAAGGCCGAGGTAAATAACATCCTCCAAGATCTGCAGAATTCTTCATATTCTACGAAAGCCGAATTCAATAATTGCTTTATTATTCATTCAAAATATTTTCTTCGCTTAAACTTCTAAACCTACTCGCAGCCATCGGTTCAATAATTTGCAGAGGGCTGTACTTTTGATGTCATTAATTCAATATGACGAAGTTTCTTTCCAAATTTGGTGAACAGCAGCTGGTTATGGTGAATTATGTGTGTGGTTTTAACCAATCAGAAACGGGGAAATATTTTGAATGAATAATAATACTTATTAAGTACTCTTTAAAAATCACATACAAAGCTGTCAGACTACTCTCGCAAAATGACTTGTTCAGTTAAACTTGATGAAGGATACTGTCACAGGGATAACTTCATTTTCCAACTCAGAACTTTTCAGGTCTGAAAGCTTTGTCTACTCTAATAAATGTAATTATTGAAAAGTTAATATATGAGTAGTATAATCCATGTCATTTTTTCAACCAGAATGGCACAAGTTAATTTGTGACAATTTTTGGTGGAATTTTTGATGGCAAACTGTAGTGACACAGCATACTACATGAAGGCCCATTTAAACTGTTTCAACTTTTTTTTCAACACGCAATTCTGAATCAACAATTTGTTAGGAGCCTTTGAAGAGGTTGTTCAACATTGCTGAAAGTGTAAAAATGTTCAAAGCTTGTTGAATCAAATTTCAACTGATTTAAACTTTCATTCAACATCGATTCAACATTTCGTAAATTTGTAATAGATTTAATTTTGGATGGAGTTGAGGCCATAAGTTTGTTCAACATTTGTAGAACACATGCATGCATGCTCGATGGGAGAGACTGGCTTCTTTTTCTTAGTTCTTGGCAATTTATAAAAGTGTTGGCTCAATCGTTCAATCACACGCAAGATGTTGAAACCATTTGAACAGCCTATGCAAAAACTTTTTTCGCTTCCAACATCTGCACAAAATCCATTCAACTTTATTGAATGCATGTTGAAGCAAGAGTTGATCCTTGAGACTATCAATTATTATATAATGTAATTTTCAGTACAAAAAACAGAGCACTCTTCCGCAAAACAATTATTGATATCCGTGGAAACATTAGGGAATTTAGCTAATTTAAAGAGCTTCAAGATTTTAATGTTGTCATTAATTATCTTGTAAAGAACATCTTGCAAATGCAACTCTGGGGGTACGTTTTGCAATTCTGGCCAAAACAATTGGGTACACTATCTACCCTTTTCACTTATTTTTTGGGTAGATTACTTCTAAGTTACAGGTGTACATCAAATTCCCACTCACATCTTCAACCTTGTGAAGTCTCGCCCCCAAAACTGTTGAACGCCACACCTTGCAAAACATTTTTGACAAAACGACGACAGCTATGGCTACACCAATGCCAAAAAGCTGTAATATTATTGATTTAAATTAATGAGTTTGACATGTGACATTTTCGTTGCCGTGGTTTCTACTCCCTATTGTCCAGAGTAGGGAAAGGAAGGATCAATGGAACAAATGTTTTGGCCAAGATAGATACAGTATTAACGATTATATAATAAGCCAAGTTATTCTCGCATTTTGATTGGTTCTTGCCTATGATCTATTAGAGGACAAATGCATGATTGACATCACCATCAGCTTTTATGCGAATAAAGTTTAATTCTTTATTATACAAAACAAATAGATTCCATGTTCCCGTGCGTCTGTTCAGTAATGGACACATGACTATCGCCTCGTGTGCCACTTTGTTGTTCTTACCACATTTTGATGTCATCTGTGATCCATTACTGAACAGATGCATGGGAACATGGAATCTATTTGTTAAATTGATATCAAAATATTTACAAAGGTCAACAACTGAGATTCCAAACTACTAAACAATAATTAGTTTCTTAGAAATGCAATAAAGAAGCTAGCAATAAATACAAAACAGACAGCAATGAAATATTTCTGGGGCATTCATTTGGCATTTCAATTTTTTCTCGCATCCTCCCAAGCTTTTTATAATATGTAAACATGAAATTATTAGGGGAGAACATTTTCCAATAATCGGTTGGCTATTGGGATTTATAAATAAACTTCACAATAACAAAAGCAACCAAAAAATACACTTCGATCAAATAATAATATGATGCATTCAGCGCTGTATTATTCAGTCAAAGTACAGTTAAATTGCTGTAGTTTTCAATTTGTCCAGTTGTGTCAAAAGTCAATTTAGACATTACTCGTTATAGCACAAATACAAACGGTTCTGGATTGTCCATTTCTGCTTCTACCCATGTCCGAAGATTTAGTAAAATCAAAACAGCAACGGAAGATATTACGGAAGTCGCCATGACATTTGTTTCGTTAAAAAATACCGTACGAGACAAACGAACGGCTCGACTACAGCAGGGCGGCCTGGCAGCAGTCGATGCAACCGCCATCTTTACCGCCATTGTTTTTATCTGAGAATTTGGCATGACGTATACTCTATTGTATTCTGGCCAATCAAATGCTTTGCTACGCTTGCTACATCCTTCATCGGAATAGCCAATCAGAGAGCCGCTTCAGCGAGGTGCTGTGCTACAATTGTTTTCGCGAAACATATCAAATACGACTTTTTTTTCGTTGATATGAAAATTTTTGAGAGGTGTTTAAAGGTGGAATTCCGATTTCATACACCAAGAGAGACTTTTTCAAATCGAAGTTTGAAGAGAAGCAGGTTTTTTTACCGCTAGTGTTCGTCTTCACAGTTGTAACTGGTTTTACACTGAAAAGCGATGTCCAGTGCCTTATACTTTCACGCCACTCGATATAGTTTGTGAGGTTTTGGGGTCGTAAGTTGTCCTGAAATGCATATGACGTACATGTATGTTTTTAACTTCGAGTTAATATCTTGTCGACATTGTTCATGTAAGTTTTCTCGCTTTATAAGCCAAGGCGACAGAGCGGCTGCCTGTTATATTTAACACAGCGGCAAATATTGACAACAAACCCTGTTATTTTTTTCTCTTTAACAACGTTCATTGCTATGTTTTGTGTAACTAAAAATAAAACATGTCAACTGTCACATCTGACTGCTGGGGGACTGTGTGCTTTTTCAAGTTTATGGGACTCTTTGCAAAGGGCGAGTTAAGTTAATTCAACAAAGTAAGCTGCTTTTTCCGTTTAGAGACTGAAAATGTCAGCAAAGGTGCTCTAGTTCAATGTGCAAAGCGCTTTTTTTGGCTTTTGATGCCAGCAAAACAGTTCACCACACTAGAAAATTTTTATTCGAGGGCCACTTGCTACTGGCTCACAAAGACTACAGAATTTGCCACATGGATGAATACATTTCACCAATGAAGGTGAGTGATGGAATAACATTACAATAGTTGCAATAATAATCTGCCCTGAATTGAATTACCCCTACCCCTCAATATAGATTCTACGCCCCCTTCTTTGTCAGTGCCAAAAATCTGCCAAGAGAACTGAAGCACTAAGTTACACAGAATTAGTCAGACAGGTAGAAAACCCTCAAGGATCAAAGGCAGGAGCTGGATATTAAGCGGAGAAAAATCAAGAACGAAAACAACAACTTTCACAAAAAAACATGAAGGTAAGTATTTGGGTTTAGCTCATTACGACAATGACATGCCAATGCCTTTGCAGTACTAACCCCCCCCCCCCCACCCCCCCCTTCACCAAGACACACACACACCACTGACAGCAGTACACTGCTTAGCATTATATTGAGCGCCACAGGCTGTTGGCTGTAATCAGTAACACACTAAACATGTTTCATTTCATATTATTGTTTACGTGCACAGAACAAACTGCATTGAACACGATGCACAACCCCATGAATTTCTCAAATTGCTTTTGGCCTATTACAAGACCTGTGAGTAAAACCACACCAAAAAGTTAGCTCACTATAATAAGGTAAAACAGATATCATTTTCATAATGGTTATGCTTTACAATGTAGCTGTGTCACCGAACACCCAAGGTCAATAATTTTGCTATTATCCCAACAGTAAACACTTAATGACTGGTCCCGAGGGAAACAGTTCATTTTGTTTCCCTAAAAATTTCCAATGTTCCCCTGAGGTGCAGATGAGGGAAACAAAATGAACTGTTTCCTGAGAGACCAGTCATTAAGCGATTTATTATATAGCACAAATAGGAAAACGTGCAATGGGAACAGCAACAGTGGTCGTCGGTCAACATTTGCGGGCAATAGTGCACTGTTACCCTCTGACGTCATAGATTTTGCACTATTGCCCGCTCAGAGACTTTTGAATGGCAAAAGTGTTATTGTTAGATTCATGTGACCTTGAAGTAACCAATGAGAGCATGCGCTGCTGGGGGC
>OX421449.1:41777170-41792170 GCA_949126865.1 Montipora capitata | reverse complement strand
TGGATACAACATCGATTTATCCGATTTGGTCTATTTTTTATTTTCCTGCGAAATTTGGTTTAAAAACAGACACTTTTCAGATGCTGATGGGAACAAACCAGGTACCAGATCCTACTCTTGGATAATGGACTCTTGTTACTGAAAATGTTTTCAATCTTTTTTCCAAATCTTTGGAAACAGGTTCCACGCTGTCATACATTTGTTTTTTTCTTTGTTTTCTCATATAATACTTTTCCTTTCATTTTCTGTAATTTTACAAGAACAGCCGGAAATGAAAAAATGCATATATTAATTGTATTTCATACTGAAGTAGTCTATGGTCTGGCATTGCTGTTTATTTTGAATAATGCTGGCAATTGACTGTATAAGATCATTATTTTACGTACACCACTGATGTGTTTTATGTGTTTCATGTTATATGCAAGTGAATTACTATTTTCATATGTCAAAAGGGAAAACAAATGAAGTGTTTTACTTCAGTATTTTGTTGATATATAGAAACTATGTAGTAACGTGAAATCTATATTAAAAATCCTGTTTTCCTATTGGGGTTTTTAAAATTAATGTCTCTAGAGGTATCCTGATTTCAACGGTTAGTTTTATATACTTACTTCGTGTAATGAAGAAGTGAGCCTCGCACAGGTTGTGGATAATACCGATAGTGATCCTGGTATTTCCTGTGGCCCTACTGCTAATCCTCCTTCGTGTGAACTTACTACTTCAGCCACTGCAGTCTGGAAAACTATCTGAACTAGTGCATCTAAACTGAAATGCTGCAATCTGGAACCGGTCCCTGTATCCGTACTTAAACCATGTTTGCTCTTATTGTTTTCTGTCTGTGTTCACGAAGGACTGAAAATAGCTCAAATCTTCATTGGATTGAGAAATTTACAAGAACTTTAGACCAGCTCTAATCTCCCATTTCCATCCAAAGCTATCGAGAAAGTTGTCTGCTTTCAACTACAGGGGCACAGTCGGTTAGTGCGCGGCCTTGGTGCAAGAGGTCCTGAGTTCGATTCCCGGATCTCGCATCCTTGTTTCGACTCCTTTCCTTTCCTTGTAGCTAGTAGCTTTAAATACCCGTAAAACGGAGCACTCATGGAGAGGGGGGAGTAAAATGAGCGCTCCGTCGACCTCAGGTTTGTCAGTTTAATTACTGTTACGAGTTATCGACGTTAAATAAGGTCTACTTTACTTTACTTTACTTTACTTTACTAGTTCACTGTTTTGATGGCAATAATCTGAGCGAAACCTTCCAATCTGCGGCTTATAAGAAGTTTCATAGTACTGAAACTGCCTTAGTGCGAGTCCAAGATGATATTCTGAGATCCATTGACAATAAAAGACCGGTTGCTTTACTTCCACTGACTAGAGCTATCTGCCGCTTTTGATCTAGCTGACCATGCTATCTTGCTCCACTGTCTTAATTAATGGCTTTGGCATTAAAAGCAAAGCGTTATTTTGGTTCTCCACGTAGCTCAGCCATCGTAATCAGTTTGTATGTGTACGTAGACAAACTTCCAGCTTTCAACATTTGACAAAAGGTGTTCCACAGGGTCGGTGTCCGGACCGAGTCTGTATTTTTTTTTACACGTCGCCGCTAGGAAGTATCGTGAAGAAACGTGACATTGCATTGCATACATTGGCGATGTAGGCAAGTGGATGTCTTCTAACTGTTTAAAGTTAAAACTCTGACAAGACTGAACTACTTGTAAAAACTCTTTGGTTCTCAGTTTCGCCCTCGTCCATCTTTTTCTGAAATTCTCCTTGGAAAAGATCCTATAAACTCTTCTGATAAGGCAAGCAAGAAACAAAGGTGTGATTTTTAATAAGCATATAAATTATCAATCTCTTTTTAACTTGGTGAAGCGCTCTGAGCTAAGGATAGAGCGCTATAGAAATATGTTATAATAAGGATCTTGTTCTGGGCTTCAATGCCAGCGAATTCGAATTGCAGATTGAAACCGTGAGGCTTATGTTTCGAGTAATGTTTGACTTCCCGTTTCCACTTTCGCCATTTCTGGAGACTTGAATATTGTGATCCTGGCAGCTGCTCAAGTGGGCGTAAGATTCAATTTGACATGAAGTCACACGCAACGTACGCCCTCATACTTGCTGCGCTACAATCCTGGATGCACTAGTGCCAGTACAGTACAAGTTTTCAGACCTTAATTCACTACTTGCACAAATCCCATAATACATATCTTTTACCCCACCCCCCAAAATCTGCATAGGCATTGTTTTCGACTTCTCTTGGGACATTTTCATGTCCCAGGAGAAATTGCAAACAATGGTTATGCAAAAGTCTTGGAGGGTAATAGAGGTGTATTATGGGATTGTGCAAGTAGTGAATTGAAGGAGAACCAGGGCATAAAAAGTTGTCTTTTTACCGGCACAAAGCATCATTAGAGAGCTTACGCAAGACGTCGACGACGGCTACGAGAACGCCAAAAAACAGCACAATACCTTTGAATGAGCAAAAACAAAAGCTCAGTACGCCCTGCACTTGCGTTTTTCATTTCGGTACATTTCTCGGCCTTCCTCGTCCTGACAACGACGTAAATAGGCCATTTCCGAGTTGCTGTTTGCCTCGGTTTCGAAGTGAGTCTTGGTGCTCAACTATTGAAATGGAAATGAGTTTGATTTGCATGAGAATAAGCAACTCATTTCCATTTGAATGGTTGAGCAGCAGGACTCGCTTTGGAACTGAGGCATGCAGCAACTCGGAAATGGGCTATTGACCAAATTTCAGGTTTTGTAGAGGAAGTAAGAACATGACGAAACAAATTTAAATTTTCTCCATAAACGACAACTCAATTCATGCCAATTTTATTCCTGCCATGTTGATACACACTTTACATTCCCAAAAGACTTGGGGTTATAATGAAGTTGTTACAATAACGGGAAGTAATATTTTTAGACGACGTTCTCGATGGGCATCGTCGTCGTCTTTGCGTAAGCTACCCAGTATCCTTAGACCTTTGACGCTTTTTATTATGGTTAAGGTAAAGTCTGCTACGAACCTAGAAGGCCCATCAGGCCGGCGCTTATCTCCGGTTACTGTAGCATGAAGCGACTAGGGGTACTTCTACTCTCCCCTGGATGGGATGCTACTCCGACGCAGGGCTACCCCCAGCATTAAATTCGCCGGTAGCCATTAATACACCTGGGTGGAGAGAGGAACCGTGAGAGTAAAGTGCCTTGCCCAAGAAAAAAAAAAGGAAGTGATTTTTTGATCAGAGTAGCACTTTAATATTTCCTATCGTTAATGAGAGCGAGTTACTTTGTGAGTTCATGCGTGATTAATCGGTGGATATGAACTAAGGGGCCGTCGACATATTCACTTTGTCCCCGCTGAACTAGACGTTTGCGGGGGGGGGGGGGGGGAGGGTGAGGAGCGGGTAAGGCCGTGGACTTAAGTGTGTGGTGCACTTTTAAACAGTAGGAAACTGACACATTTTTCGAACGGGTGTCACAAAATTGAAGAGAAAGAAGGACAAGTTTAACAAGAAAAGAATGTCGTTCAGAACAAGGTTAGTTGTTTTGACATCTCGCCGAACAAGGAAGAAAGCTCATTTTCGCATAGGGGTTCTCAACTCTTGAGAAAAATTCTAGCTTAAGCATCATTTGGCACGCACTCACAAAATATATTGGTCTTTTCCCCCTCCCCCCCATACCAATGTTGATAATGTGATGCAAAATACTGTGCAAGCCTTTGGTCGTTTTTTAAAAAAACATTGGAAAGGGGGGAGGGGGAAAAAAAGGAAGAATGTAATTTTTATCACACAGACAAATTAGAGCGTCACATTTTTCCTTTCAAAAGCCCCCCGAATTTTGATTGACAATTCTATCCCGTGGGGTCCACGAGGACTACTCTGATTGGTCTAGCTCAGCGACACGTTTTTGGGTCGCTAAAATTGGCGCCAATCAAGTATGAAAAGTCCTTCGTTCCGCGCGCCATCTACATGAGACGAAGGACTTTTCGAAAGTCTGCCGATGGAGTTACAACTGGGCCCCTTAATGAATTAATTTTCAGTTTTAAAGAGTAGTTCTCAGGAAAAGTGAAAATGTCTGGACCGTAATCATGGCGTTGAGTCATGTTGTTTTTAATGTAAACAACTGTATGAAGTAGGTAGACTGTAGTTACGTTTCGAATTGTGTATAAGGCAAACTTAATTAAAAACAATAAATAGATTTGTGAGAGGTTATGGCCGAGGCCAAAGATATTGGATTAAATTAATTGAAGCAGTTAAAAATTATCTATTGCATTTCATCTATGCATCACTCTCCATTGAAAAACTACAGAATTCAATGCCGACGATCTGACAATCCGGCTCGTTTGGCTGGTTTGCCATCCACTGTTCAGCCAAAGGACCCAAACAAGCCACCAATATAACAGACCCCAATATTTATGACCCGTGCTTTTATCCATTGCCGAGCCAAACGAGGCATTACGTCACAGGTCTTGAGTCTTGCCCTGTATTCCGTGATCATTATCGCTCCGAAGTTGACTCATTGTGACAGTGAATAAAGTAACCCTATCGTGTGTTGGCAGACTTCTTTACCCGCAGCACAGGTACAAGTAAAGGATTCCACCTTGGGAACATCCTTCTGTGTTTCAAAAGTGATATCGCGTGAGGTTTTTCATTTTTGTTCATATTACGGAATAAACAGGAACGCACGGTACACCCAACCTTCCGGAATGAGGGGTTTCTGACTGAAACAATAAACACAGGAGCTCTCGTGAAAAAATTGTGTCCTCTTGACAAAGTGGTTTTGATCTGAAGGTTTTCTCCAGCAAAACTCTCCACAAACGAACCAGTGATTGTTTGAAGATCGACTAGGTTAGTTTGCTAAAAATCGTTGCTCACGTCTCCACGCGAAAAGACGCCATGTTTTACACGCTTCGCCTCGATTTGGTGATAAAATTTGACTACGTCATATCCAATATGGCCGTCGCGTGACAAGGGTGAATGAATAGACCATATTCGCATTCTCAGTATTGAACTGGAACTAGCTTGCAATGGAGGCTAATCGGGGGAATATATTAAAAAGTATTTGCATTTGAAAAGATTCCCCCGCATTAGCCTCCATTGCAAGCTAGTTCCAGTCCATTACTGAGAATACGAATATGGTCTATTGGTGACTCCATACACTCAATAAAGTCTCGTGAAACGCTTCGAAAAACGACAGAAACGATGTAGCGCACAGATCTGAGAATTAGAGAGGTGGTTTAAAAAATCTGTTTATAGCGACTTTCCAAGTTCTTGGCCTTTTTCGAGCCTTTTTCATTAAACGGTTTCAAATTAATTTTTGTTGCGTGACAACAAAAACGATCTATTGTTTTCAGTTGCCATGCTGTTCATGGGATAGGTCACGCGTAATTGGTTGTCAGGAGATAAGGGAAGAACGGGACCTTAGATTACAGTGCGTTTCACCACCCTTTTGACAAACAGTTTCCGAAGTTTGTTTGAAATTCCTGAAGTTCGCTACAAATTTGGCAATTTCATTACGTAGTTGTTATTCAAATTGTGAACTTAGAAACGAAGTTGTGAATTTCACCACGAACTTCGTTGGGAAGTTAAGGAGTTTGTCGCGAGAGAAGTTCGCACCTTTCGGTGTAAATTTCTCGGAATTCTCTTAGAAGTTGTGGTTACGTTGATTGCGAATTACTGGTTTTAAAATGGGTTATAAAACGTTGAAAACTGAATATTCCCAGATGTCACCCGACACCTGCCTAAAAATTGAATACAATTTCTGTCGTGTGAACTTCTACGCATGGTTGCTTAAAAGTATTTTACAGTTAAATCTATCAGAGATAAAAAGAAACCCTATTTTTCAGGACATACATCATTCTAGAAATAGCGCAAGAAACAAAACATTTCAATGTCATGTTGTTCAACTTTTGTCTTTACATTTCTAGTGTAAACAGGATACGAGTCGCGCCATCTGTCTGTAATGTGAAGTCCCGGCTCCGTACCTCTCAAATAATTTACCTTTAAAAAGTAAACATCAAAAAATTAGTCTTGCTTGGTTGAGAAATTTTTTCACTTTGTTTAAAATTCATTTGTAGTTATATTACCAAACCAACTTCACCGAATGATGTGAATTTTGCTCGCGACGAACTTCGCAACTTCCCAACGAAATTCACAATTTGACAAGTACGTAATGAAATTGCCAAGTTCGTAGCGAAGTTTGGGAATTTCAAACGAACTTCGGAAACTGTTTGTCAAAAGTTTTGTGAAACGCACTGTAAACGGAGTCGGTGTGCAAGTGTTCCAAGCGTTCTCGTTCATTCGGCAGCTGTTTATCATCGTAGAGAAAACATGTCGTTCCGTGAGGAAAACTGGCAAACAAAGAAACCCACTATCAGAGAAAGAACCACGTTTATGTTCAACAACGACCTCTTCAGCGATGTGAAGTTTGTGGTTCGCAAGAGCGATGACGAAAGTGAAAGCAAACAAGCGATTCCAGCTCACAAGTTAATGCTATCGATTGGCAGTCCTGTGTTTGAAGCCATGTTTTACGGTGACCTAGCGGAGACTAGTGACTCCATTGAACTGCCTGACTGTGAGTACGAGAGTCTGTTGGAGTTGTTTCGTTATTTGTACACCGATGAAGTGACCTTAAGCGGAAGTAATGTTATGGGAGTGTTGTATTTAGCGAAGAAATATATGGTGCCTTCTCTGGCCGTTAAATGCACGGAATATCTGCAGGATCACTTGGATCCATCCAACGTATTTACCATCTTGGTGTCTGCACGGAAATATGACGAGGAGAAGCTAGTTAATCGATGCTGGAAGTTGATCGACAAACAAACCAAGGATGCTGTGAAATCGGAAGGATTTGCCAAAATTGACAGACCTTTACTTGAAGAACTTGTTGAAAGGGATACCCTTTACATCCCGGAGGTGGAATTGTTTAAAGTTGTGGTTCAGTGGGCAGACAAGGAATTAGCAAGGCGAGATGTAGTCGCAGATGGAAGAGAGAAAAGAAACATCATCGGAGAACGGATCATTAAAGCAATTCGCTTTCCCATTATGAAGCAGGATGAATTTTCCGCAGTTGTTATAAACACCAGAATTCTCTCGGACGATGAAGTTTACAATTTGACTAAACATTTCAGTGCAGTGAAAAGTTCGCCAATGGAATTTCCAGTTTCAAAACGCGGGCCTATGTTGATGCGCTGTAGTAGGTTTAATGTAGTGAAATTTAGCTGCAAAGAGAAGTCAGAATTTGAAAACATGGTGTCTTTCTTTGTTGACCGTGACATTGAACTCTATGGTGTAAACTTTTTTGGCAGTAAGTCGGACGCAGTTTATTCTGTTGAGCTCAGAATATTCAAAGATGTACGGAATTCTCCCTTTGGTAAGATGATCTTCTCACTAGAAGCAGGTCCATTTTCATCGATACTCCATAAGTCCAAGCGGTGTTTTGTTTTTGATGTTCTGTTTGAGAAGCCGGTTTCTTTAACAAAAGGTTACTACTACGAAATATACTCAAAAATCCATGGCCCTCCATCTGGGTACGGCATCGGTGGTTCGAGTATCATCTTTTGTTCTGGTGTCAAGTTTACTTTCGTAAATCCTTGTTTACTTCCAACCGGGCGGGTTAATGAGTTAATTTTCACTGAGCTTAAAGAGTAGTTGGCAAGATAATTAAAAATGTCCGTATTGTAGTCATGGCTTTGACTTTTTTTTTTATTTTTAATGTAAACATCGATATGACATAGGTAGAGTGAAGTGGGGGAGGGTACGGCTACACGTAAGCTATAGTCCAGTATGCATTGCGTATAAGCCAAAGTTAATGAAAAATGGTAAGAAGATTTGTGAGAGGATATTGCCGAGGCCAAAGATCATATTTATTGGATTGAATGAATTGAATTACCGGTAGTTAAAAAGGATTTATTTCATTCCATTTATGCATCAGGCTGCACATCATTTTACATGGGCATGAGAGTATTTATTGAACTTACTTTGTTTTAATCTCCCAAGACTATTTCATGATGATGTCACAACGACTATGTTGATGTTCAGAACAAAAGTTCTTATTTCCTGTTAACTGTACAAACAAGAACTAGCGTTTTTTAAAAGGGAAGCACCGGATCCTGGAGAAGGATTTAACTGGTGGTATTATTATTATTTATTATTGAATAAATTATCTTTAGCCAGTACTTAAAAAAGGCACTGCCTTTCTTAATCACGCTTTTACGAAACTCCATAGAGACCATAGATACTTTGCAAGAAAAGAGTAAATGCCCGCTTGATTCTGTCTTCTTGGCAAAAGGTACAGCATGGAGAGGCGTGCTTATCAATCCAGTGTAAATTTTGCTTGATAAACTTGAACAATAAAGAAGAGGTCCCTAGGTTAGGGGCGATTCATTTCCCCCATTCAGAAAGTTGGCACTGATTCTACGCCGTTGGAAAAGTCTCGGACGCGAAAAACCACTAAAACCCCTTTTACACGCACACTAGAATTGGCACGGCACTGCAAAACATCAGCACGGTACCAATACTGTTTGGAGTGCCGAGCACGCCGCTAAAGATGTGCTCGGCCCTCCTATAATTTCTGGTACGAGTGCCTAAGATGCCTTCAGTTTGTTCTGCTTAGACTCGAAAATCTACCGTCCCATGTACTTTACCGAGATTTTCGGAGTGTGGAGCCAGATTTTTGTGCTGAAAGTGGGAATTCGTCACAGCCGTTGGAACTAAAGACGCAAGTAAATATACCAGAGTTTACGCAAACCTCACCTTAAGACTTGGAAAGTCCCTGTTGGTTTCAGGGAAACTGAGGAAAGGGGGAGGGTTGGGAAGAACCGAGCCAAATGTCACTTTAGAAGTGCCTTGCTGGCCTCGTAACCGTCGTTTCGCAATAATTGCATTCAGTCATCATCAGTGCTATGCATTGTTTCGATAAATCGTCGGAATTCAGAACCATTTCTAAGACTGTAAATCTGACATGGTGAGCTGTATGAGATCTCTCTTATGTAAAAGAGAGGGTCAGTGTTTGCTATGGTTTTCTAATGTACCTGACTGATTTGACTTTCTTTCCTTGGCTATGCCTTTGGAAGCATGAAAGACGCGAACTGAGGAATGGGGTTTAGGATCATGGTTTCCCATACAGGAACTCTTAGAAATAGAGGGTTTCAGACTGAGACAGGTTGGTTGAGCCCGACAGACAAGAGAACGATGACTTCAATTTTAGTGTGGCCACTTCATGAATTAAGATGAATTATAGCATAGCGTGCGTCCTAGACCAATCCAAATCCTATAAAGCGACTATGGTGTATTAGTATATACTAAAACAGTAGTTAGCGCTGAACGCGAGCGCTGATTGGCTACTCAAACTCCTGATATCCTTTTTTATTATTCAACACATTGTGACAATGTCCAAATATGGTCATAGCGCGTTCAATATTCGTCGTGCGTACTCAACGTATATCCTGCGATATACGTAATTTTGTGTGTCGCGGAGAAAAATGGTACTTTTTCCAGCTTTTTTCCCAATAAACGTAGAAAATTGTGCTTTGTCATCAATGTGTTGACGACCGGGCCTAACACACGCATTACAATGTAAAATATATAATATACAATACCAAATCAAAATAGAGAGGGTGTTGGGGATCGCATCTTATTTTGGAAATGTTGCTACATAGGCCTTTGAACTGACAACTCTGTTTTGCAACTTGTGACCAATCAAATATAGATCTGGCAAGAAATTCAAGACTCGCCCTCCATTATAAAATCCAGTGTGCTTTGTCTATTTTTTTGTAAATGTGACAAGTTGTGGCATTAAATCTGGTAATTAAAACAACCGAGCTGTCCGAGCTGTCCGAGCTGTCAGTAAATGGAGGACGTTACGTTACTAAAGGGTAGAATGAGGAATGGGGAATAGGTAATGGGGAATGGGGAATGGGGAATGGGGAATGGAAAACTGGGGAATGGGAAATTGAAGAAATGGAAAACAGTGGGCAGCGTTCAAACCATATTTTAAAAAATCCGTTGTTGTTATTAAAACGACGAAACGGTGAATTAGTATCATTTTCTTTTTCGTTTTTTTAATGTAATTTTCAGAGCATCTGCTTTATTGGGTTCTCTAATATCATAAACAATATTGTCGTGAGATAACAAGACAGCGCAAAGCCACGGATCCCGCTTGTTCCTTGTCATTGCCAAATGCGCTTCCTTTTATTTTAGAGCAGAAAGTACAAAGCATTATCATAATCAGCGATGCTGTTTGAGGAATAAGGATGGCACAGTCGGTTAGTGCGCGGCCTTGGTGCCGAGAACCTGAGTTCGATTCCTGGATGTCGAATCCTTTTTTCAACTTCTTTCCTTTCAGAGTAGTTCAAGTAGCTTTCAATACCCTTAAAACGGAGCACTGATGGAGAGGGGGGAGTAAAATGAGAGCACCGTCGACCTCAGGTTTGTCAGTTGAATTACTGTTACGAGTTATCGACGTTAAATATGGTTGCTTTACTTTACTTTACTTTACTTTAGTTTGTTTGTTGGTTTTGAAAACGCTCAGTTATAATTACGGTTATATATTACTTTCTTTTTATTTCGCACGTTTTTGCCGATTGAGTTAAGCTATCTTTCGTTTCTGTGATGCATGCTTTCCTCGCTCGCTATGTTTTGGCACTTATTTTAATTTAGCAAAAAGTGCTGCTTGCAGTCTAGCACTCGTTACAAATCACAACAATTCGCTACATGCTACGAGTTTCGCTCTCGCTATTTAGGAATCTTTCTGTAAAGAGCTCTTCTGTCTAACGTTGACACATTATGCAGTATTACAAGAAGAATTTGATTTGCACAAACATCTTTTGTCAACACAGTGATTAATTGATTGACCAACTTACTTGTTTAAGTAAGGCGGAGTTGCAAATGCCACTGGTCATTTAAATTATTTCCTTTTAGCCAGTTTAAAAACAATTTGTCATTTACCCGTACGCAGTTAAGAGGTGAAACTCGCGGCTGTCGTGAACTAACTGAAAGCTCTCGGTGTGTAGAAACGTACACCAAAACTTACAAACGGGCATTAAGAGAGATTTAGAATTGACCCTTGTAATTTTGTTGTGAGGTATTGGCTCGGTCTTTCCAGCAGTGGTCCAAATCATTCTGATTCTGTCAATGGGTCTACACTCAACCGAATCACAACTGACTGGATACAACACCCGGTGCCTCTACGGCTTGTTCGGCGTTGTGTTCCTTGGAATCGTGATCGGACTCGTTTCACTCATCAAACTCAGTAAATCTTGAATAAAGCCTCCTTGACATTCTTTGATTTGCCGCTCATCCAAAGAAATGGATGAGTCAGTCCAGTTGTGACTTGTCAAACCTGTTTTTTTAATTTTTGTGTTTTTTCACATGCGTCACTATTTAGTAGTTCTAAAAATAGAAAATTTTCAATTGAGTGTCGAAAGTAATTAGCAAATTGCTTTGGTTTTGAATTACTTCTCTCAGTGATTGGTTCAAAATTCTCGTGCCACTTTTTCAACCAATCAGAAGTGAAACCGAAATCAAACGTGGCTTGCGCGTGCACATTATTACTTTGGTTTTGGTTTTACGACACTCGATTCTAACTCGCTTTATATGCATTATTTTCTGGGCGTGACTTCATTGCTCACAGTCCAGTCCAGTCGAGAAGATAGCACATGATCTTATCGATCATATGGAACTGTACTTCTTTCGCATTTTCATAGGAGACGCCGCTCTGGAAGAGAGAAATGGATACTTGGCTTGTTCGACACACAGTACGTCCGTACCTGCAACCCTAAGGTGACGTAGTGCGGCTACTCTTTTGGGTATTATTATGTCGGCCGACACTACCTACAATAAAATTGATCCAAAATATATTGGTACGAGCGGTTTCAGAGGTTAAAATGGAGAATGAAGGATTCTCTGTTGCATGCTTACGTCGTCGTCAAAACTCAAGTCAAATTTGCTGATCATGTTTCACTTCGTCGTTATCATGCAGAGGCCGGCTAAGATACTTGCTAAAATCCGTGCTGCAAGTGCAGCACGATTATTTATGCACTTTTAACCAATGATATCACTGTTTTGTGGCGATGTCGCATTCGTAACTGCTGCCCGACACATGAGTTGGTCGCCACTCCACCGACTATCGACCCTTTTCGGGCGAGTATCGACCGAGTGTCGATCGACATGTCCCCCAAGTGTCGACTGAACATGTCGATAGGGTCTCATCCACACCCGATGTTGGGATCGATGGACACTCGACCGCGGTTGCCTTTAGTACACATGATCCAACGAAACTAAGAACTTTGAAGTTCGGACGTAAAAATTTCGAATGGTTTAATTTTCAGATATTTTTTTCTCCGAAATTAAAATCGTCCGAAATTTTTTGCAAGTAACGTATTTGTTGATTTTACATGAAGTAATAATGGGACACTTTCTTTGATGTAGATATTTTGCTGGTTTGGATTGAAAAATGTTGTTTATACACCAAACGGTAAATCGGTAACCAAGTGAAAATCTAGAATCGGTAACCGGTAACCAGATTCCAATTGGTACATGTTTGACTCCAAACGCGAAAGATAAGTTCCTCGCTTTGGCTGCCATGTTGTTCACGTCACAATGGGAAGGCAAACGTCAACCCCTCCAGCGGAATACACTGGTCAGAGGAATTACCACAAAAACAAAAACAAAATGTTTACGACCCATCGACTGACCTAGCAAGCGAGGGAATTTTGACCTACAAGCAATTGCAGAAAGGTTGAGACACTGAATGGAAAATCCACCTCGTCTTCCTAAAACCACTCTTCTAGTTCATAAGAAAAGGGTGAACTCCTCTCCCTCCCCCCTCCCCTTTTTCATCGTTGATACCCTTTAATCTGAGTGCCACGTGGAAATGGAAACAACTTTGCTTGGGGGGAAAGGGGGGTTGGAGATGCGCTGACTTGAATGACACGCATTGTACGGTTATCAACAGTGAGTGTCTCAACTCTTTTTGCAAACTGCTTGTAGCTAACTAAAGTACTATAACTCCCTCTAGCTACACTATCACTCGTTAAAAATGATAATTCCAAACTTGGCCAACGGAGATACTACCACAGCTCTAAGTGAACAGTACCTTTTCCAAGATGCCATAACCCGGGGGAGGAGGTTCCATATATAAAGAAGGACTTATCGATTTATCTCGAGCATCTTAAACATTCAATTTTCATCCAAACTTTTTGCCAGCTCTTTTTTGTCTGCGCCAATATATCGCCACAAGCTAAACTATTCATTTCAAGACTACAATTGTGATTCAGTCCAATTCATTAACCGGCACAAACTTAAAAGCCAGTTACTGTTGGTTCTCAATCTTGCCTTTTTGCTGTTATTGTTGTTACTTATCACAGAACCGTGTTTGGAATTCCAACCAAGTTAAAGTGTATGGTCTAGTAAAACTTGTTTCCACTTTAGTTTGATTTTTATTTGTATGCATCCTATTACCAAAAGGACAACGGAGTGATACAGGTATTTTCCAAGTTTCTTTAAATCATCTCGAGCCCTCCTATCGTTGGTTTAATTAATGTGCTTGTACCAGCTGAGTTATGCGCATAAATAACACATTCTGACTACACTAACACGAGACATTCAATGTGAATAGTGTATGAGAATGCATCAGTCAGTCATCTGATGCAGATGTATTCCGTCTTATAACATGATCTGTATCCTTGCACATTACAACCAATTAAAACCTGACGCCAGATATGAAAAACCACTAAAACCCCACCCTTTAGATGTGGCTAAACGTACGTATTCCTCATCTAATACACCAGCACGATACCCCGAGGAAAGGGTTCAAAATCAATAACGAACAACACCTACAATTATACACACAAGCTGTTATAACAAAAACTTGATAATTAGTGGACGAACACGAAGACTGAATGCCTTAATAGTCCCTATACGTCACATGACACCCCGCCAGCCTTTCCATCGTGCCGTCAGAATAATAATTTCTGACTAGTTCGTCTTTCAATAGTCAGAAATTACATTTCTTTTCCGCGGGTACTGAAGTCGTATTTGTATAAACGTGGATATTATTTATATGCCTACTTGAGTAACTTGATGTATTGGTTTCCCGACTGTGCATGCTGCACGTGTGTTCACTACTTCTCTTGCGTTTTGCCATAAAGCGCTTTCACATGACGTCACGGCGCCATGTTGGTGTTCCCGAAAACAAAGAAATGGCGGCCATGATGGTGTACCAAATGAATCCTCGGTGAATTGAACTATATTTTTAAGCAAATACTTTCTTTTGTTTCAGTAATCCAATATGGCTGCTGGTCACGTTAGTTAAAACGCTCTATACGTTGTTCTGTCGATCATCCATATGCAACTCAGTCCGCCCCCCCCCCCTCAGGTCCTGGTGAGGACTCTCCTACGTTCCCTGTGCATTCATCTCGGGGTCCCCTATGCGTTTTCCGGTTTGTTACACCGTGCCTTACCTGTGAGTTCCCTCGCACATTCCTCGTATCTTTACTGTGGGTTCCCCAATGCCTTTTCTTGTCCAATACTCCTTGCATCGTGCAATTCATATCTGTTCCCCATGCATTCCCGGAGCGTTCCGCGGGCGTTTCCTCGTGCTTTTGGTTCAGGTTTTTTCATGTTGACAAAAAAAAAGTTCCTTCATTCGTCCCCGGGCGTCCCTGCAATATCCGCGGCATTGTAATTTTCTGAGGACGGGAGGAAAATAAAACTATATCTGACTAAAGCTGTCGCCGTTTTCTATTGTGTGCGTGTGTTGATTAAAAACAATTGAATATTATTGTGTAAATTAAAACTGCTATTTCCTTTTTTTTATAAACTATATCAGTTATAATGTTCCTATAACTTAGGCAATTTATCTAGAATATGATCCGAACAGTTGACCACCTTATTACATGAAATTTTACACTTTAATTTAGCAATTTTTTCTAAAAATCACTAACTTAAAATGCACCAAAATTAAATGTCGCTTAATTAAAATCGTCGCTAAATTTAAGTGAGT
>OX421449.1:41767170-41774670 GCA_949126865.1 Montipora capitata | reverse complement strand
GAGAAGGTGTCGCTGGTCGAGGGAAAATCATACGACTTTGAATTTTTTCACCAATGTGATCAACAACAGAAGAATTTTCCAGACGGCTAAGAAAAGATTTAGGAATCAGAGGCACTTAAGCAATTCCGAATTTAATTTGGCCGCCATTTTAGCGCGCTTGTTGTCGGAAATCTTTCGAATGTTAAATATGTCCACCAGAAGATAATCTCTGCAGTTGATGTTAGGTGCGTTGTTTGATTAATGTCAAATTGTTCATCACAATATGGGCTATACGTTAGGCCTTTCCACAATTATTACGTAAAATAATGAAAATAATTTTAAAAATCCAAGTATAATCGTCTAAATATCTTCCCAGAAATTCTTACAAAATTTCTAAATATCACAAAAACATTTTCCTAATATCTCGAAAACCCCTCTAAATAATTTTTTTAAAATGAACCGATTTTGAAACACCAAGGCAAAAATTTCCTTGTCGTTCTAAAGGGAGTAGAGGAAGAAGATTCTGGGGCTTCAATGTTACCTGCTTTAGGGCTTTTACTGATATGAAATCATTAGAATACCTTTTTCAAGTAGGAAATCGCTGAACTTGGATTGCTTCTGGTAGAGAACTGAGTATTGTTTCCAGAAAATAGAGGGAAAACACGAACTATTTGCGTGACATTGCATATTTAATTAAAAAGTATTTTAATCTTGAGCGAATATTTCTGACGGTTTATCCGTTAATGCATTTGAACTTGAAAATGGTGTCACCATGTCACGTCGTTCTTTCCTATCGCTAATTTTCACTTGTTTATGTTTTACGAAATACGGATCAGCCAAAGAAAGCTGTGAATATATATTTCTAAAATGTTATTAAATTCTCGAAATATCTTAATATTTCTGAATATCTTGGAAACTTCTAAATATGCCAAAAAATATTAGAATAGTTGTGCAAAGGCTTAGAGTATTTCCCGGAAACGTCATTTTTTCTGAGAACTACAATTTCACTTCCGAGCCACGATTGCCCCTCGGGACTTCGTACGCAACTGCAGCCCGGAAGTCATACTTCAGTTCCCAGAAAAGGTCTTTCTGGGGAAATAGATTTCCGGGAAAACATTCTTCCCTCTCAGAATCAAAGGAGAACTGTGAAGAAGTCGTGGATACATTGCTTACAATATTGGACTTCTGTTGCGATCAGTTGCTATACGTTTGAATGGGTTTTGAAGATACTAAATTCCTTTTTAAAAATGGGTAGCTAAATTAATGTTTAAGTCTTGGCTAGAGTTAAAACTACTTGGAAGTATTCTGAGCTGCTATGTTGGTCTTGGGTGAAGAGTCTTGAGATTTTTTTTAAGGTTTCTTTTTTTCAATCCGACCGACCGACCGACCCAATATCAGGAAACGCATTCGACGCTAAAAAACAAAAACAAAAAGGGGGGTGGCCTTAGAGAAAAAAAAAAACTTGAACTCCCAAAACAGTGCAACGATATTTCTATGTTTGTCCTTGAAATAAACACAGTACTTGTGATTTTCAGTATCTTGCTTTAAGGGGTGGCGAATGGCAAACTATCCGAGATTTGCCGAGACGCCCCGAGATTCTAGTTAAAAATCCGAGCCCGAGACTCCTTGGTAAAAAAGTTTCGAGACTCAAAAAAAGAAAAAAACCAACCATGCAAAAAGGAGACTTCGAGACTTAACAAAAACGCTTTCGAGATTTCGAGATCCTGGCAAAATTTTCCGAGACCCACGTTTTTCGAGGTACCATTCGCCACCACTACTTTATTGGATAACATTGAACATGTACAAATTCATCATGAAAAACAGTTTTGAACAGATAGACATCATCAATAGCAACCTTTCGCACGAGTGAGTCTAACTGGTTTCAAGATAATTACGGTGGTCAAATGATAAAGTATTCACTCGCAAAAATCTCACCATCCAGCCAGCTGGAAAAACCCCCTGTGGGCTTGGCGGATCGACAAGCAAATGTCTCGAGAAGTCGAAGACTCTTGGCATTCATTTTCTACACACACAGCACAGTTACATCTTTAGTCTCCCAAACAGCTACACTGCTAAGCAATGACTCGGTAACACATGGTGACTGCAACGAGTATCAATTCCGTCGGAACAATGTTTGAACGTATTCCTGCATTACTTCGGAAAGTCGAAACGACGGAAAATCGATATTGGTCGTTGTCATATCGATTTGTATTCAATTGAGTAAGTAACAATTGCTATATCTTGAAAAAATCGATGTTGGTCGTGACATCTCAGTGAGTGACAAATTTCCATATTCTGACCCCTAACAATAGCCGTTTATACGCTTCGCGTATCCGCGACTTAAAATGAAAGTTGATTGACGTCCATGTGTGTCTGGCCAATCATAGGGCGGAAGTGAAACTTTTGAGATTGGTAGGACGATATAAAAATAATTATAATGTATGCGGGTCCAAACTGTGACAAACAGCTGCTGAATGACCTACAAAGGTAGGAGGTACGTTCGATCTCGAAAAACATAATGTATTCCTTACCTGAAAGAAATCATTTTCAACTTCTGGATAAGAACGTACTTCCAGTGCATTTTAATAACGTGAAGTTGTGTGACAACTTTAACACTTATTCTTAGCAGCAATATCAATTCAGCAGTTAAATGGACACATAAACGAGTCGATAATTCCTAGAAGAGATTTCAGTTTCTTTTTCCGGGAAAACGTTCCACTCACAGAGAACAATGGCATTGGCTTACGTGCTAGGGTTTCCTTGACACCCAGAGGTAAAGGCATTTTTTGATTGGTTGATTCAGGAGCATCATGCAGGGTATTGACCGAGAAACTGGTTTCGTTATTTTCTTGCCCTGCTACAATCATCAGGTATTTTTTTGCCCTATTTCTTTCTTTCCTTGAGCTAACTGCGTTCAAAAAAAATGTCTGATTACAGAGCAAGGAAGCACCGATCGTCAGATGAACACGAACGGGGAAACTGGAAGCGACCTCGTTCAGATGAATACGAACGACGGCATGAAGAAAGGACACCATTTGATCTGATGCCCCCAGAAAAGAAATGCGACACATTTAAAGTGGCCTTCGACTACTACACTCCTCGAGCGCATTTTATCATTTTGCCTCGCGATAAGTCTAAACCTGGAACTGACTACAACTCGTTAAAGCCAGAGGAAAGACTGAAGGTGGTGAACGCAGCAATGGCTATGGTGTCTCACTATGATCTTCAAAACTCCGCTATTCTGTCTCTCCACTTTGGCTCCTGGATAACTACAAAGAACATGTTCCACGCTCATGTTTGTTCCAACGTAAAGAAATATCTCAGTGTTTACGAGAGTAAAAAGGGAGAAATTCCCAATTGGCCATCGCGAGAGTACGTGACTAAACAATGGAAAGCGAGCAAAGATCCTAGAAATTACGCGACAAATGTTCAACAATATCCTCTACGAACGTATTTTAAGGAAGAAGTTGAAGCTGTTACAGAGTACCGTCAATCAAAGCCAACTTCAGCAGAGGCGACACTTAGCCCGTCTTCACCGTTCACCGCTATTCTCTATCATCCGTCAGAACCAAGGGTTGGCTTTGCTGTCGAGAAATCCGCGAAACCAAAGAGCGCCGAGTCTTTCCTTGAAGGCCAAGAAGCCATAGTCAAGTTTGCAAGCCAAAACAAGCTCACGGACATGAACGTGAAAGGAGATAACAATGGATGCCACGTGTGTTTGGTTCTCGACGAAAATTCGCATGGTTAGTTCAAGTCTTGTTTAATACTAAGATTTTAAAAAGTTTATTTTAGTCTAGTTTTTAATTTCAGTTTCAAATGCTGCATATTTACGTTTAACTTAGAAACTGAAGCAAGACTGGTTCAATCGAGTGAGGAATTACTTTTTTTCGGTTTTTTCTTCATAGGAGGGAGCGACTGTCCACGAGTTCACTGTCCACTCTAATTGTTTTCGGCCGTAGTATTCACGCCATTAACGTTAAAGATAGGTAAAAGAATCATGTTCAATAATCAAAAGGTAATTAGAATAAGGATAAATTTTGAGCTACTTTTTAAGTGACCACTGTAGCAATCGCCATGGCCTTCCCTAGCTCTCGGTGGTTAACATAAAACATACCAGCTTATCTCTTCCAATAATAATCACAGTAAGAGTGTTTGTGTTCAGAAAAGTAAAGAAATTTTTCGGCGTTACCTTGACTAACCGGCATCATGAACACGATTGTTGGATTCGTTTCAGTTAAGTTTTAAAAGTATATCTGGATGATTTTTCTGGCGACTCCTATGAAAAGGTTTTAAGTTTCTCCGTTAGTCACTCAACTCATGACGACTGCATGGATCGGCTTTCAACACACTTTTGGCTCAAAAATGCGCAGCTTGAACAACGCGAGTTCAAATCCACTACAACGTAGCTTTACAAAACTGGCTTTTGGAATATTCTCGACTTGAGCTTAAGTAACATTTCGCAGACTTATAACGTTTGGTTTAATTTAGGACTCAAATCTCCTGAGATATTGGCCATCAATGGTTGAATCACCCTAACTCAGACTAACACACTCTTGCAGCCAACTTTTCATTGAGCAACCGAATCACTGCCGAATCCCTGCATAATTATTGTGTGCTAGAATAAGTATATCTTTAAGCCCTAACTTTCTGTTCTGTCGTTATGTATTCATTAGTATTGTGGAGGGCTGCAACCGCCACAACCACTAAGACGAAACGGTTTTCTCATTTCTCTTAATTCAATATTGCAGGCTTCGTTCTGGAAGACTCTCAGGTCCTAGTTGGATATATTCAAATCACTGGATTGAAGTTCTACAGGGATCTCTGCCCACATGACAAGCGAGATGACTGGTTCAAGAAATTTAGCAGTATGGAGGATTACAAAGTGTACACCTGAATTTTCCATCTTAGGTTTTCAGAAGTTCACTCATTAATAATCCGGTTCTTACTTTTTTGTTCGTTTAGTCTAAAAAGCAGTTGTATTTAGGTGAGTTCAGTTTGCGTTTAAACATTCGATGGCGTTTTTTTAGGATTTCACCGACTGCATGCATCCACAAACAATCTAAAACAAACAGAGGGACCTTGCCGAATAACTTAGAAATCAGTTACTACGTATAGTCACAGACCATTACTGAAGAAAACATGACTCTGTGAAGATATATTAAAATGAAGACTCCTAGTGTAGACATGAAAACTGTAAAGTGTACTTATAGTAAAGTATACACATGAGCTTAGTTTCTCTGATTATGTGATGGAATTATTGATAATAAAGGTGTGCATGAAAACTTCATAATTTAGACATTACTCCAATTTTGGATGGAGTTTTCTTGGTTGAATACCAGCGACCCATTTCCTGAGGTAGAGATGAGAAATGGAGTGGTGGAAGGGAATGCAGGGCAATACAAAGGTGATGGAGTGGTAGTTACGTGCATGAAATTCCCTTAATATTTTCGCAGGAATACAGTATTATATACTCCGGTGTAGGTAAGATATTTTGCTAGTGGTGTGCTCCGACGTTTTGTGTAGTAGATCATGAATGTTATATCTTGGTAATGTACTCATATTTCACATGAAATAGCTGTAATTAGAATTCTAATGTCACCATCTGATGCAACAAAAATCAAGGAGGATGTTTTCAAAATTACACTCTTGAAATTCCCTACCATACTCCTCTAAGGATCTTCCTATGAATGAGAATCTCCCAGACGTATCGCTCCCTAGCACAGCCATGAACAATCCATAATAACTCGATGGAGCATAAACTTGAGAGACATTTTTAATGTGTGGTTGTAGTAATGCTGTGCTCTATAACAGTATAATTCTTTTTCCGTTCCTCTATAAAAGCAACAACTGTCAGGTTTGTATCACCGCAAATACCTCGAACACTGAACACACAAGTACATTTTGCTCAGGATTATATGTATATTAAGGGTTTGTTTTTTTCTGCTGCTGTTGCGGTAGGTGCTTCCATCCACAAGGAAATCCTTTGAAAGCGATTTGTGCTAGCTTACCCTCTGATGTTGCCTTAAAAAGCCCTATTAATAAATTATGCGTCATGGGTGAAAAGGAAAAGCTGTTTGATAATGAATGATTCGTGTTATGGTATAAAACTCGTATCAAAGAAACTGAAGTATTAGTATATTGGGTAATGGAATCAAATCTATGAGTCTTCATTTTCACCTTGAGATCACTGAGATTAGAGGCAAAACATGGCGAAATGCATTTTCCTGCGTTTGACTGTAGCAGGAAAATAAGTGGCTCTGCAATGTTTGTTTAGAGTATGCGCGCTGATACAGCTAAGTTCAGACAGTGATGCTGATTGTAAAGCGGGGACAGTGTCCAATCGGGGTCAAATCTATAAATAACTCGGGTAATTCCTAGAAATGAGATTTTTCTGGGAAAACATTGTATACTCAAGGGGAAGGGAAACGTGGTTGACGTCTACGCGTTGCCTTGACTCCTAAGCGTAAGGACGTTATGTGATTGGTTGCTTTAGAAGGATCAATCACGGAAGGGGCCGTGATACTGGATTTGAAGACCAAGTGAATTGTTTCGAAATAAAACCATCAAGTCTTTTAATTTTGCCCTGTTTTTCTCATCCTTTGCCTTATCTATGCAAACATGTTCGCATCAGGGGGAAATGAACATGGCCAACTAAACGCAAGTGGGGACCAATTTGATCTCTTGCCTTCAAATGAGAAATGCGACACATTTAAGGTGGTTTTCGACTATTACTCTCCTCGACCTCATTTTATCATTGTGCCCCGCGATAGAAAATCTATAACTCGTTATAACTCCTTAGCTCCGGGAGCAAAGCTTAAGATAGTGAAGGCAGCAATGACGATGGTTTCTCACTATAAACTGCAAAAGTGTGCCACTTTGTCTCTCCATTTTGGTAAATGGGGAACTGACAAGGACAAGTTCCATGTTCATCTTTGTGTAGACGTGGAACAGTACCTCAGTATCTATGATACGAGAAAGCATGAAATTCCCAACTGGCCCTCGACAAGGTCAGTTACAAAAGAATGGAGAGCTTGCAGGAATGCCACGCACAGCAGTTACGTGATGAATGTTCGGCAGTATCCTTTCAAGACATATTTCAAGCAGGAGGTTGAAGCCGTCAGAAAGTACCGTCGAACAGCGGCAAGGACAAGTACGCTTGGTCCGTCGGCGATCCCGTCTCCACCGCTCACTGCTATACTCTACCATCCATCAGAACCAAGAGTTGGCTTTGCTGTCAAGAATTGTGTAACAGCCAGAAGCGCCGAGGCTCGCCTTCGAGCCCAAGAAGCCATAATCGGGTTTGCGAATCAGTACAACCTCACAAATATCCAAGCAGTAAGTGAGGATGACGGATGCCATGTCTGTTTAGTTCTCGACGAAAAGGCACACGGTTAGTTCAGTTCTATACATGTTAGAGTATCATTTTAATCCAGTTCGAAAGATGAGGTCTTTACGTCCCGCATAGAAGTTATGAGCAAGCAAATTGACAGAATTCCTTTTGAGTAAGGCATTTATGTCTTG
>OX421449.1:41752170-41762170 GCA_949126865.1 Montipora capitata | reverse complement strand
ATTAGAATTCTAACGTCACCATCTGATTTAGAAAAAAATCAAAGAGACTGTTTTCAAAATTACGCTTTTGAAATTCCCTACTATACTCTTCTAAGGATCTCCCTATGAATGAGAATCTCCCAGACGTATCGCTCCCTAGCACAGCCATGAACAATCCATAATAACCCGATGGAGCATAAACTTGAGAGACATTTTAATGTCTGGCTGTAGATAATGCTATGATCTACAACAGCCTAATTCGTTTTCAGTTCCTCTATAAAAGCAACAACTGTCAGGTTTGTATCACCGCAAATACCTCGAACATAACACACAAGTACATTTTGCTTAGGATCATTTGCATTTTAAGGGTTAGGTTTTTCTGCTGCTTTTGCGGTAGGTGCTTCGATACACAGGGGAATCCTTTGAAAGCGATCTGTGCTAGCTTTCCCTCCGATGTTGTCATAAAAAGCCCTTCAAAATTCAGATTAATTTCTTATGCCTCATGGGTGAAAAGGAAAAGCTGTTTGATAATGAATGATTCATGTCATGGTATAAAACTTGTATCAAGGAAACTAAAGTAGTATATTTGGGTAATAGCATCAAATCTATGATCCTTCATTTTCACCTTGACGAGATCAGAGGCATGCAAAACATGACGAAATGCATTTTCCTGCGTTTGACTGTAGCAGGAAAATAAGTTGTTCTGCAATGTTTGCTTAGAGTATGCGCCCTGGTACAGTGCTTAGTTTTCACATTGATGCTGATTGTAAAGCAAGGACAGTGCCCAGTCAGGGACAAATCTATAAATAACTCGGGTAATTCCTAGAAATGAGATTTTTCCGGGAAGAAAACATTGTATACAATGAAACGTGATTGACGTATGCGCGTTCCTTGACTCCTAAGTGTAATGAAGTTATGTGATTGGTTGCTTTCGAAGGATCAATCCTGGAAGGGGCCAGGATACTGGACTTGAAGACCTGGTGAATTGTTTCGTAATTAAACCATTAAGTCTTTTAAATTTGCCCTGTCTTTCTCATCCCTTGCCTTATCTCTGCAAACATGTTCGCATCAAGAGGAAAGAAGCCCTTTTACTTAGATGAACATGGCCAATTTAGCGCAAAAGGGGGAGATTTGATCTCTTGCCTTCAAATGCGAAATGCGACACATTCAAGGCGATTTTCGACTATTACTCTCCTCTACTTCATTTTATCATTGTACCCTGCGATAGAAAATCTATAACTCGTTATAACTCCTTATCTCCGGGAGCAAAGCTTAAGATAGTCAAGGTAGCAATGGCGATGGTCAGTTCTCGCTATAATCTGCAAAAGTCTGCCACTTTGCCTCTCTATTTTGGTAAGTGGGAAACTGACAAGGGCAAGTTTCATGTTCATCTCTGTGTAGAAGTGGAAGAGTATCTCAGTATCTATTATACGATAAAGCATGAAATTCCCAACCGGTCCTCGACAAGGTCGTTACATAAGAATGGAGAGCTTGCAAGGACGCCATGCAGAGCAGTTACTTGAAAAATGTTCAACAGTATCCTTTCAAGACTTATTTCAAGCAAGAGGTTGAAGCTGTCAGGAAGTAATGTCGAACAGCGGCAAGGACAAGTACGCTTGGTTCCTCGGCGATCCCGTCTCCACCGTTCACCGCTATTCTCTACCATCCATCAGAACCAAGAGTTTTGCTGTCAAGAATTGTGTAACAGCCAGAAGCGCCGAGGTTCGCCTTCAAGCCCAAGAAGCCATAATCGGGTTTGCAAATCAGTACAACCTCACAAACATCCATGTCTGTTTTGTTCTCGACGAAAAGGCACACAGTTCAGTTCTAGAGTATCCTTTTAAGTCAGTTCGAAAGACGAGATCTTTACGTCTCGCGCAGATGTTATGAGCAAGCGAATTGACGGAATTCCTTTTCAGTAAGGCATTTTAAGGCAGCGGTGTTATACCTCTCACCACCACTGAACTTCAGTAGAAGAAAGGCGCAAAATTAGGGGTTATTTTATTACTTACAGAAGGTGTTGGGGCTCGCATCTTATTTTGGAAATGTAGCTACATAGGCTTTTGAACTGACAACTCTTATTTTGCAACTTGTAACAAATCACATATAGATCTGACAAGAACGTTAAGACTCGTCCACCATTTTAAGGTGTGTCTCGTCAATTGTACAACAACGTTTTAGTGACCTTTGATACGGTTTACTCTGGAAAAATTGCATTGGAAAATCGACGTTTACCGCGGACCGCAAACCTCTACAGGTCACGTGACCAGACTTCAACCTCGCGTTTACGGAAAATTCTCCACGTTTTCGACGGCAAGAGGTCGGTTTTCGCGTAAGTCATTTACCTCAACTTTTATTTGCATGAATATTTTGCGATCCCACGTATGTCTGGCACTGATATATAGAAAAAACTTTTTCTTTCATTTCATATGAATTTTATTATTAACAAGACAACAGTTTTGTTTTTAGAAGGTTTGAACGACAACTGTTGCACAACGTTGAAATCCAATATGTTACCACGCGTCGTTATCACGCGATTCTTAATACACGAGGGAGGCATACCGCAAAGGGCAAACGGCAAACCTGAAACCGCGGTTTGCGGTCCGCGGTAAACGTCGATCTTAAGGTGTCTATTGACTTTCGGAACCCAGTAAGTAACACAGAAATGGCATCTTTTCCAAAGGTAAGTACCTCGATCGAAGCCTCTTACTTGTTTCTGTTTTAAATTTATGTAGGCATAATGTAGACTACTGAGAAACATGGCGGCAAGTTAAGTGAGCCTCGCGAAGCCGTCGTTTATGAGAGTGGGGTCTCGTTTTGAGGTGAACAAAAAAGGCAAAGAGTGGAAAGCGAGGTATCTCTCACTATTTTTTGTTTGTTTGTTTTTGACTTACACGGTGTGAAAGCAAAAATGTGTCATCGTCTGAAATGACGAGTAGTTGTCACGTGATTTACTGCGAGGTTAGGTTCCATTTTCCGCTCTCCTTCAACTGGTTCGGGCGAAACGCAAGGCGAATATACCATAACACCAAACCCGGTGTGCGCATGCCATCATGTCACGTATGCACACAACCATTTCACTTGGTTCATTAGCAGCATGGCAATGGACAGCCGTTTCAGCTAACTTACCAGGCGGGTGTCCATGGCTGGCAGTGAACCAGGTGAAATGATTGTGCGCATGCGCGACGTGATGGCCACAGAAAACTGGGGGAGACTGAAGGAGAACACGTTTGCGAGAAGCTTACCGCTGGTTCAACTTATCGCATGTTGAGAAAATAAAACCTGTTTTGACCAGTTTGGCGAGCGGTTTACATTTATGAGGTTCTTTGCTGGCTGGGAAACAGTGGCAAAAAGTCGGCTGGCTGGGAGTTTTCCTCACTCTTTAGCTGGGAACTGGAATTTTGCTCATAATCATTCTGGGAGTGCGGAACACCTTTTTTTTTGGCACAATTAAAAAACTCAGAAAAATGTTTTATTAGTGTTTTTCTGTATATTTTTTTGGCTATCTTTATGTAATTTGGAAATAATTTTCGATGGGTTCCCCTGAACACTTCTGCCATATTTACCGCTGTGGAGCAAGAGTGAATTAGATAACTGTGTTGTTATGGCATAGGTGGGCTCCCCAGCGCAGTCACAAATGAGTCTATTTTTAGAATACCCGTTCCCGCGAAAATCAGCTGTCAACTCCCTGAAAAAACATTGCACAAGCAGTCCAGTGTGACAAGGCTTCTTCTGATTGGCTAAAATTGGCGGTCCTTTGTTTGTTTCGTGCGCAAAGTGTATCTAAAAATAAATCAATTTGTGACTGTGCTGGGGCAAGACCGCAAAGTGATAGCGTCAACACTCTAACTTATCTAATTCACTCTTGTGTAGAGAGATATTTGCAGGGTTCATACTGTCTCGAAAGTGCTCAAATCTCAATTCAGTCCTTGTAAACTCCTGAATTGTTTGCTTTGTCTCGAAAAGTACTTACATTTTAAGAAAATGCGACTGTTGCTCCAGAAAATACCTGAATGTACCCAATAGTAACTTTGATTTTAGTGTTAACCTCCTGACTCGCTTGTTTGAACTGCCTGTGTGCTACAATCAGCAGACTGCCAGCGTAATACTTAAGCTATAAGAACTAGTGGACCAAAAGTGGCCCTGAAAAGTGCTTGAATTTTGATTGGCATTTTCTGTACGAAATTAGGAGCCCATGACTAGGAGCATACAACTTCTTTGCATTTGTGGACCAGCGTTTTTACAGAGCAAGTTATTTATTTGACTGTTTTTTAGGGTACTGGGTAGGACAGCGTACGATGTAGACGTGTTGTTCGTGGCTCCGTTTTGCGGGGTAGAAATTTTCGTGAGTTGGACGCAGATGGAAGCAGAGAAGTCTTCAAAAAGGACGAATCGCACTATTCTTCTTCTTCCTTGAGCTCTCAGGAATCTTCACTGGTCGATAAGCGACCTAAAGTCGTGTCCTCTAGTGGAGATTTGGCCGACGAAGTCATGGTGGCTTTAAATCTATCCGAAAGCCTTAGTAAGAAGGTTGATCTGATTTTATTGAAGCTTGACAAGCTCAACCTTATAGAACAGAAACTGGACTGATGTCTCAACAGCGTTGTCGAGTTTGAAGGGTTCGGTGGCAGCTTTAGAAATGGATGTTGCTTTGGTCAAAGAGAAGCAGAAATTGTCTGAGGATAATATCAAGGAGATTGAGAAGAACTTAGAATTCACGAGTGGGAGGAGTGATGATTTCTAAAACGCTCAAGCCAAAAAAAAAGGGAAACTGCGAACAAGAATTCAGTGATGTCTGCAAAAAGGTCCTCTTCCTTAAAACCTATAGCCGCCTTGAAAATTTGAGATCTGAAGGTATCGAGGAATGGCCCCCACACCAGGAGGATGTGAGTTGGAAGGAGGATACACGGACATCACTGGTATATTTCTTTGAAAATGTTTTAGGTATTGAGGACGCAAAGGATATCGAGTTTCAACGAATACACAGAATCGTTAAGCCATCGCAAGAAGGAAAAAGTCGAGCTATTATTGCGCGTTTTTTGAGATTTTCGGACAGGGAAAGAAATCTGAGTTGTGGAAAGCAACTTAAAAATACACATTATTATATCTCTCAGATAGTACGCGCGCTGTAATTGGCTAAATTAGCGGGCCGTATTCTACAGTACGGCCCGCTGTACAGCCCGCTAAATTTAAAATTTCGACAAAACATCATCTAGCGAGTTTTTCATGTCATTTCTGTTGCATAAACTTGTACTGAAAACTGTTGAATCTTGCAAGCAAATATTTCAAACTTAACGGCCAAGAAGATTTAGTTTTTGGGATTTTGGCACGGCATTCTTTGTGGCAGTTGAACCTTCCGCTTCACTTTGACTAGTTTCCTTGCCCGCGCGCCGGTTAACCTCAGAGATATAATAAATATCTTACTAACCTCGTTTTCTCGGTCCTTTTTTTCACGTTGATTTATGGCCCGCGCGCTTCGCGCTTGGGCCATAAATCTACGGGAAAAAAATCGGTCCGTAACACCTCGAACTCGGTTAGTAAGAGGTATGTATAAGATGTACGAAGACCATACCAAGAGAATTGCAGACACATAGGAAACCGCAAATTGAAAAACTCAAACAAGCCAGGAAAGAGAGTGGAAGGTCGTAAAGCTTGTTTCAGTAAATCTGAGCATGACAAACTATATATCGTCGGAAAATCTATCAAACCATAATATAATATTTGTTTCTTCTTTTGGAAACAAAATATGTAAATTTGCTCCAGCCCTCTGCTTGATTTGGTGTCATTTTTTTTAAATTTAAGTAGACAAACCCGTAGACCAGCCTGAAGGCAAGGTGTCGATTGCTTGACAGTTTAGGCAGCTTAAGCAAGCGCTTTTTTGAGACGCGGACGGGCGGACGGCAACCGGAAGTGAGCTGTTTTCTCTTTTAAATTGTCTTCACACAACCACATTTACATTGCTAAGTACCTTTTCTCCATTAGAGATGATTTGTATAAAAATCTGGGAGACACCACTGTCCTGACACGCGAACTGTTCTCTTCCGGTTGACGTCCGCGTCTCAATAACACGCGTGCTTAAGCTCTCTGGGCCAGTTAGTTCTGGAGCGCGCGGTAAGGTTGTCACTTTTCTTTGTCTTTCTATTCCCATTCGGATGTTCGTTATGTCGGTCGCCTTTTGCTATTTTTTTATGCTTGTGTTTGTCTGTGTATATGAATTGTTTCTCTTGTTTTTATATATACATTTTTTTGCCAATGGTTGTTATTGTTGCTAGTCACAAGGGGAACACACTGTTCTGACAATGTTGAATTTTTTTTTTTGAATCAAGAATAATATAGATAGTGGCTGAGACTCAAATAGACAACGTTGATTTTAAGTTAATACAGTTCGTTAATCTCGCTAAATGTTCGAGGGATTCGGGACTTGAGCAAAAGGAAAGCTATTTTTCTCCTGGATCAAAAAACAAAAGGCCAATATCATCTTTCCCCAAGAAACGTATAGTACCCTAGAGATAGCTGATAACTGGCATCTTCAATTGGAAGGGAAAATGTTTCTTTGAGTTGCTATTTTAGCAAGTAGTAAGCTAAATTTTGAAGTGAAGTCTGTAATTTACAATCCGGATGGTCGGTGTGTTTTGATCGATGACTTGATTCAAGACTCACCGTTTTTGCTTTTAAATATTTGTGCACCGAATGAAACATCTGAACAAATTACCTTTTTTCGAATATACGAGAGGTTCTTGATGAACATAACTTTAATTCGAGTAGGCAGCTTATAATTGGAGGAGACTTTAATGTCCATTTGAATGCTGTCTTAGACAATAGAACAAAAAGATTCAGTGGGAACTGTGGAGTAATTAAAATTTTCATATGATTTGATTGATATCTGGAGAATAAGAAATATTGACAAAAGACGATATACATGGAGACAGAAAACGCCTCTTGTTCAACGTCGTCTAGATTTTTGGTTGGTGAGTGATTGCTTACCCACTTGTGCAAGCCAAATTTTACGTAAGAACTACTCTAAAAATAGCTAAGGATCAGGGACAAAACTACTTGAGACATTTCCCGGTTCCAGGCATGAATTCTCTGATCCCCTTTCTTTATATTTCACTCCCTGTCCCTTGTCAATGTCGCAATCACATGACAGTGTCCATAAAGCACGTTTCAATATTGTAAGGGGCAAGGGGGGTTGGTTATTGATATAACAATTTTTCTTTGCAGTCAAGTAATGGGACTTCTGTGCTAGAGAGAGTTTTCCTCAAATGTCTCAACACTTCTGTCCCTGATTGCAGATCTCTGAAAATGCCATTACATAGATTTAGTATTGCAGACGAGTCGTGTAGTTGTTGGTTTGCTTCTTACAGCTTTAATTTTCAGCGAAACTGTCTCTGCCTGTGTGAGCAGCAGTCCTATTTGTTTATTGACATAAGAATAGCACTTTTCCATGATTAAAAACAAGCGAAAAGAGTTTGACACAACGTGTCGGTGACTCCATGTCATCATTTTCAAGTGAAAAAAGAATAAAGTTTGACAACTTAATAATATATACCGTACGAGGCGATAAAACTTAAAATACGCACGTAAAAAGTGACAAATTAAATAAATAGTTTTGTCAAACTTTATTCTTTTTTCACTTGAAAATGATGACATGAGTCATCGAAACGTTGTGTCAAACTCTTTTCACTTGTTTTTATCATAAGATGTTTAATTAAATCTAATTTTTCCATGATTCTCCTCTAATTTGGCCGAAATGGTATGGCGTCAATTCAGTCCATGCCCTTCCGCTATCCAAAGTGTTTAGAATGGCTTTTCTTTTACAAAAACTAATATTCCTCAAGACTGAATAACCACAAAATACAGACTAAAAAAGCCCCCAAACACGAAATAGAAATTAGTATATCCCAATCACCTTGATGTAGAATTACATTCAAAATTATATTATTATCGTGCTGAATTGAAGAGCGGCCTATTTCAGAAGGTTCTGCAAGTTTAGATCAAAGGAAATGTTGTAAATGTAACCTTTTTTATTTTAAAATCGGAATTGTAAAGGTCTAAAAAGAATTTCTGTGCAATAATAATTTAATTTTTGTTCTGCAGAGGAGAATATTATCAATCAAAAATTGAGTACCTCAAGGAAGAACAACATAAGCAATGGTGGGCGGAGGTTAAACGTCTAAGTGGGATGAAAGTCCAAACCAACGACCTAGTCAACCATATCGATATCGAAGACTTTTCCGAACTATCATCCAATGACCAAGCTAACCTAATAAATACTGCCTTTTTGGAACCTCTCAACCAATACAAGCTAGCAAGTCCAGTATCTTACCGTAATCTGGAAGAGTTGTCTGAAATACCCACCGTGAGCGTGGAGCGTGTCCAAAAGGCACTGAATGGCCTAAATAAGCACAAAGCTTGCGGTCCTGATGAGATACCAAACTGGTTATTGAAGGATTTTTCTGATATTCTTGCCTATCCATTTGCCTCCATCATCAACGCATCTTACAAAGAACAGCAACTCCCGAAGATGTGGAAAACAGCCAATGTGACACCACTTCCAAAAACCAGGCTAGTGCAAGACCTTATCAAACAACTTAGACCAATATCACTCACACCCTGCCTGTCAAAGTTGGCCGAAGAATTTATAGTAACAGACTATATTAAACCGGCAATAATCCAAGTTATTGACCCCAACCAGTATGGAGTGATCCCAAGCTCATCACCAACTATGGCCCTGATCAGTATGTTGCATAATTGGATCTTAGGTACGGATGGAAATGGCACAACTGTAAGATCTATATTTCTTGACTACCGAAAGACATTTGATTACATAGACCACTCAATACTTGTTGATAAACTTTGTAGTCTGGCCATTCCAACCAGTGAAATCAATTGGGTCATAAATTTCCTGAGTGATAGACTGCAACGCGTCAAATTAGCAAATGACTGCTATTCAGACTGGGGCTTCCGTCCCATCAGGTGTACCTCAGGGCACCAAATGAAGTCCCTGGCTCTTTGCATTAATGATAAATGATTTGAAACATGGTGCTCCGTCATACTGGAAATTCGTAGATGATACGACTGCATCTGAAATCGTACCTAAAGGTGGTGTAAGTGAAGCACAAGGTATAGTTAATAAAGTTACTACTTGGTCCAATAAGAAGAGAGTCCAGTTACACCCTGATAAGTGTAAGGAGCTATAAGAATAACCTTTTCCAAGCAGCCACCAACTTTCGATCCACTTATCATAAATGGAAATGAGATTGAAGTAGTAAAATCAGCGAAATTACTTGGCGTTACCATAAGTAACGATTTGACATGGAACGAACATGTTGATAATGTAATCAAGAAAGTTAACAAACGAATCTACTTCCTAATTCAGTTAAAGAGAGCTAAGGTGCCTCCAAAAGATCTTTCTCTTTTTTATGTGACTTTCATTAGATCAGTAATGGACAATGGGGTTTTGAGTTATTTTAATTCTTTACTTAAGTACCTTAAGTACGAATTTACACGAGTTGAAAAGAGAGCCATTTCAATTATATTGCCCGGATATGATTATAGAGCAGGATTAGATAAGTTAGGACTGTCAACTGTAGAACTACACCATCAACAATTGTGTGAACGATTTTTCCAATCAATTGAAACAAACAAGAGCCATAAATTAAGGCAATTACTACATTGTACCTATGGAAAATATCAATAAATGTAATCTTAGGAATAAGCATAAACCAACCGGGCAAAGAATTCGTTCATCCTGTCCATGTGTGGATGATATAGTATCCACCAACATGGCCAGTGGGGACGTCTGCTTTGTCCCGGTTGGTGTTGGTGAACATTTTGAATACCTTATGTTTTCTTTTTTTAATTGTATTTGTTGTAATAATAGATAGTGATATATATATATATATATTTTAAAGAGAAATTATGTAATTCAGCCAGTCGGCTGCAAATAATTTTTAATAAACTACTACTACTACTACTACTACTACTACTACTACTACTACTACTACTACTACTACTACTA
>OX421449.1:41717170-41724670 GCA_949126865.1 Montipora capitata | reverse complement strand
GGCAAGCATTTATATCATCCTTTCTTTCTCCCACACTATCTTGCAGTTCTTTATTGGGGCTGTCTACAAATTCAGAGGTTTTTTCTGCGTGTATAATGCGCCGATCAAATGGAAACTTCAACATCCCCCCCCCCCCCCCCGGCAAACCCCGGGCATTGACTATCTTCTGTGCCGGGAAGTGGGGAATTTGACCTTTGCCTGAGTGGTGTGGGGAAAATTGAACCGGAAAAGTCAGGTCGCTAACAGCCATAAAGCACGTGTTTGAACGAGACGGAAGAGTTTAAAGAAAGAGATATAGCATTTGTGAGCGATTGGCTTACAAAAAAAGGTCTTCAAAAGTTGGGGGCAGACAAACAAATCCGACGACAGGGTAGGGCATTTGAACACTATTTTGGCCCGGGGGGACGGGAAGTTGAACGATCCAATCTTCTAAAGTTCAAATGCCTGTGGTTTGCCTGGGGGGGATGTTGAAGTTTCGAGTTGATCGGTGCATACGCTTATCGTCAAAACTCTTCTGCTTCTCTTTCACTCGGAAACGACATCTTCTTTCAAGGATAAGTGGAGGTATGCCGCCAAATGCTAATTTCAGTTGGGCTGTAAAGGAAGTGAAACATATATAGACCTGTACATAATACACCAAGTTTGATTACTTACTGAAATAATAACTATTTTATTAACATGTACAGTGTTAAATAAGGTAACTTTCAAGAAAATGAAATTTCACACGCAAGAATGCAACCTGTAGCTATTGTAGTGCTAGTTAACAAGTCCATATCAAGCAAATACCATAAAGACTCGCAGATAAGCCGCGACCTGAGTTTAGCAACTCAGATCTTGGAAAACAATTTTTGTCGTAAAAAATTCAGAAAAAATCCAAAGTCGAGTCTTAGGAAGTCTTCATCCAACGTTAACTCGCCAACATTGAAATGAAAAATACTTCGAAGTCCTACCCACAATTTTAGCCCTTTAGTAGAATAAACATCACGTCCACTAACTATGACATATAATTGATCTTATTCTGTTATTTGTTGACAGGTATTTCTTCTTTCAATAGACAGTTTTTCATGGAATGATCTGAGTTATGGATCTCGAGACTGAATGTTCAACCTCGTTCCCAGGGTATGCACCGCGTGCTCTAATCTCAACTTTGACAAGGGAATGAATTTGTCTTTGTTGGTCAAAAATTCCATTCAAACAAGCTTTGTAAAGAGACAAGTGAATTTGAGGTTTCTTAACCCTATGGTGTTTGTTTCAATTTATATTTATCTTCTTTACACGGACTCTAGCCAGAGGGCATAGATCGGGCAAATGAGTGTAAAAGCCAAAAAGAAAAAAAAATGTCACTTTAAATTTCAACTAGCAAACCATTAGACTGCTTCAGTAAAAACAATTCGGAAAAACAGCTAATTATAACATGCATAAACCCAGCTTCAAATCCAGCCTTGTACAAGTATTGAAGCTCTTTACTGTAGGTAGGTAGGTAGGTAGGTAGGTAGGTAGGTAGGTAGGTAGGTAGGTAGGTAGGTAGGTGCTTTATAAAATACATTGCAGCGAAAGCTGAATTGCGTATTTACATAAGGGTAATAATTTATTCTAATAATTGTAATAAAAAGTAATAATTGTAATAGCTAAGAATCCTAAAAATTGTTTACAATTCTGCATGAGGACATGGAAAACTGTTCTTAAATCCATTTGTCTTGCAAGGCGTCAAAGTGAAAGTGCGCGCGTGCCTTAGATTATAGTACTGTTGCTCTTATAAAGAGGCGGCAACAGCTTTCTCAACTTGTGATTCGGGTCGCTCATTATGCTTTCAAACGTTCGCGTGCAAATGTTGTGGTGATGCTCCGCAACCGTTGGTAAACTCATAAGCGCTAAAGCTTGCTGATATTCTATGCCATTACTTATGATTCGCATTGCTCTTTTCTGAACGCGTTCCAATTCTTGCCAAAGGTAGGCTGGTAGCACGGGATGGAAAACTGGCGCAGCATAGTCTTTGACGGAACGCACTTATGTATTGTAAAAAACGCACAGATCTTCCTGTGAAACACGAGCTATTTTTAGTTGAACAAGAAAATAGAGAGTCTTAGCTGCCTTCTTAGTGATTTCCGTGATGTGCGCATTCCATGTTGAGTCACCAGAGACGGTAACACCTAAAAGTTTAGCATGCTTAACTAACTTGACGCACTTTTCTCCTACGACTACAGGAGGAAAGACACAATCTGATGTAAAACTTATGCGGAGCTCCTTACATTTGTCTCTGTTTAACTTGACTCTGTTTCTGATTGACCAATTTACTACGTCATTTACAACACCTTGAGCCTCGATATGATGTCCTTTCTCTGTTACCTCTGATGTTGTGGTGTCGTCTACATATTTCCAAATAGAAGCATTACCGACGGTTAGATCATTTATCATGATTTAAAAAAAGCCAAGGGCCTTGTTTGGTCCCTTGCGGAACGCCCGAAGGTACTGTGCCCCATCAGGAACCCATGGCCCGGAGCCTACAGCTCCATACTGGGCCTATGTAACGGCATTTTTACAGACCGATCTATTTTTAGACTATCTTTTCCGGAAAAAACAAAGGCAGTTCCGGTTCGGTGACCCTATGACGTCAGCTTAATTTCTTGTAATTGGTCATCGCGCTCCTGTAGCGGGAAATTCAATCTAAAAATAAATCGGTCTGTGAAAACGCCGTGACACGAACACAGTAGAGTTGTAGGCTCCGGGTCATGGGTTCCTGGCCCCATTCGGAAACACAGCCTTCAGAGGGTATGATTCTCTGTGAGCGAGCTGATAGGAAGTCTATTATATATCCAATTAATGACGCTAGGTGCCATGTCAAGGGCGAATAGTTTCCTTACTAAAATGCTATGGTCAATTAGATCAAATGCTTTCTTGTAATCAAACAGGAGTGTCCTGATAGTCGAACCATTCCCACCAGTCCCTTTAGACCACCTCAACAGAGCAAAAGTTGTCGAAGACTTTGGTATCGCACCAAACTGACTTGGGTACAGAGAGCGCAGTACGGCTGGCTTTACGTGCTCCGTGACGACAAAGTCTTCTGCGACCTTAGAGATACTCGGTGTTAACGATATAGGCGTCAGATCTTTCTTGATCTCCTTATTAACAGGCTTGGTTTTGAGTAAGGGAGTAACGTCTGCCAATTTCCAGAGTCTCAATAGCTGCTCTTCCTTAAAGGAGGTTTACAATGATTGAGATAGGATAGGCGAGAAATTCCGCATATGCCCTTAATATCCAATTAGGTATACCGTCCCGTCCGCCTGCTTTGGCTGCATTTAGATGGGAAAGTCTCTTATATACGTCATACTCCGTAAACACTAGATGCTGATCTTCTAGAGGGAGCCTGGGAATCTCGTCAGCTAGGCGGTATTCTTCAAGAGCCTCTAACAAGGCGTGGATGATAAAGTCAGCAACCTCGCGCATGGACAACCCCTCCAACTCATCAATGTCGAGGAGGGAAATCAGGTTGCCCGAGGAGGATTGCCGCGCTCCGCTGAATCTCTTTACTTCCTTCCACTAGCACGTAAGATCGCTCCCCTTTATTTGATCGATCTTTGTTTCGTAGAATATTGCTTTGCAGCATTTGCGCTTCCGGTTAACAGCGTTCCTACAGAACTTAAAATGGACTGACTCATATCCGTGTTCGTGAAAGGCTCGTTGCCGTTTTAGAATGAGCGACTTCAGTTCGCGATTGAAATCACCACAAACTGTAAAGGCACAGTTTGGATACATGGATTCAGCCAGAGTCAGAGAACTAAAGAGATGATCTCGGATGTTGTCATTGTTCGCACTGAGCTGATGGGTTGGGGTGAAAGACAATTGCCATAACTAAACAGGAGTACCATCGGGGAAGTCGCGTAGGCCTAAGATAGACCCATAATATTTCGTGTTCCTCGCAACATTGAAGCTCTTGAATCACCCGATATTTTGAATAACCGTCCTTTACGTATAAGCAAACCCCACCGTGCTCGACCTCTTTTCTGTCAAGGCGGATAATGGAATAGTTGGGTATTTCCACAACACTATCAGCAATGCGCTCTTTTAACCACGTCTTGGTAATGCATACTAAGTCGATGTCTTATGCACAACAAATTCAGCGACTTCTGTAATCTTTGGTGCAAGAGACATAACATTAGCCAGCATTATTTTTGGGACGTTCCGTGTTGGGTGGTTGTTGTTGTTTGACTCGATGTTTGACTTTTGGTATGGAATACTTCGAAGTACAGTGGTGTCGATTTGCCTGTCACGCATACTGTCACGCGACCAAACCCTTGGAGCATGACGTGAGAAAGACGAGTTGACCGAACTTGCTTGATGGTATTAAGTCGAGTCTTGTAACCAGCTCTCACCCCTCGGCTACAAAATAACCCAGAGGTCTTTAAGGCGTAATAGGAATCCGGACTAAGCAGAGATTTCTGTTTCCTGAGAGCGAATAATTGTGATCTTGAATATTTGATTACCTTATTATAGGAAATTAACAACGCACTTTATTAACGCGATTTTACAAAATTCGCCTTAATTTAATGTATCTTAATTAATGTCGATGTAAATTTAATGCACGCTGTTTTACAACATTGTTATTTTAAAGCACCTTTATTTCATTCCAAATCCTTGTTAGTTCCTCACTAGATCCATTTGAGCAATCCTAAAAGCTAACTACTGTAAATGCTTCTTTTTCTCCATGAGACACATGTATGTTGAGATTTTGTAACTGCAGCAAATTCGTGTTACTGCAACAAACTGAGGCTTTGAAAGGTCTTTTGAATTGATAGGGTCTAGTTAGGCTTCAAAACAAAATTTTCGGCTGTAAAAAAAACTTAGAAACATCCGTGGACTTGTCTTGGAACGTTTTATTCACGGAAGCCAAAACGCAGTTTGGCGTTCAGAAATGTAATGTGCGAGTTCACAGAATTATGAAAATCGCAGTAAGTAAAGCAAGATGCTTGTCGAAAACTTCGTGTTAATTTAATGCGTGTAAACTTAACTTTTGAAAAATTCGCGTTAATTTAGTGTAACGTAAATTTTCATCGCGTTGTCAATGTGCATTGTTAATTTCCTATAATAAGGTACGCTCGAACTCATATGCAAATTTATAGTTGGTAAATCTTTGCCCCAAGTATCAAAAGCTCTGTTCTCCTTTTCAAAGTTGGACCAGGCTTGCGGGAAACGTCACAGTAAACCGTAAGGTCAATAATGCGCCGATCAACTCGAAACTTCACATCCCCCTCCTCCCTCCCCCCTTCCCCTGGGCTAAGCCGGGCATTTGAACTTTTGAAGATTGGATCGTTCACATGCCCTTACCCTATCGTCGGATTTGTCTGTCATACCCTACTAAGGCACAATCATCGTTGACTCCTGCCGTCTTTAATGAAGACCTTTTTTGTAAGCCAAACGCTCACAAATGCTACATCTCTTCCTTTGAACTCTTCCATCTCGTCCAAACACGTGTTTTATAGCTGTTAGCGACTTGGGCGTCCGAAAAAAAAAATCATTTGAAACCTGACACTTCTGGTTCAATTTTCCCCACCCCATGCAGGCAAAGGTCAAATTCCCCACTCCCCGGGCACAGAAGATAGTCAAATGCCCGGGGGTTTTCCCGGGAGGGGGGGGGGGGTGTTTCGATTCGATCGGCGCATAACGAAACACTGTCGGGAAAAGCCAAGCAGATATTTTCACGTTTCGTACATTTACTTCACTTCTGTCTCCTAAGTTTAGTAAGTAGGCAACATTTTAACCATTTTTGTTTCCTAAATATTAAACGTAGGATTGTCTCATTCAAGGTTAAAAACTTATTTCAATTTCTTTTAAGCTAAAGAAAAGGAAACTAGGGTGCTTTGCTTTGTCACAACAAGCCAGTCAGACTCGTCCGTTTGCAAAGAAAATGTAACAATTTGAAGGAACACTTGCATGATAATCCCTCAAATTCTTCTGGAGGAGTATGTATACCCCTCGAAGTGAGTTAATTTGAAGGCGTTGAAAGTTAGTCCTTCTAAATGCTCGGTCTCAGTGTTATTTCAGTTCTGTCAAAATGGAAAAGGTCCTTAGATTTAAAAAAATCACCACTGGCTCTTTGTAGGGGCAAACTAATTCAGACTCAATCCAGAAGTAAATAATGGCTTCAACTCATTCAGCAAATGAGAAAAGAATAAGTAACCGGTTACAACTCATGAAGGCATGAACCGCAACTTCACTTTAGCCTGTGAACCAATTACATGTTGCTCGTCCCTTCGGAAATTGAAAAAAAGGTATCATGAGTAATTAACTTCCAAATCATCCTCGGAGACCCAGGGGCAGATCGCGGAGGCAAGGAGAAGTCTAAACGGGCAAAAGAAAATGGCGACAAAGAAAAGCATAGTAGGGCGAGAAGAGCCCCTGGGGACACGTTCTTACCAGACCAGTTCCAAACAGCAGATACATGGTCGTGAGTGCAAGCCAAGAATACATTTGATATCTTGTACGCATTGCGAACCTATTCTTTTTCTTGCTCGATCGGGAAGATGGCAGACCCTGGGAACCAGGTTGAATTCTGTGTAGGTCACATGATATGGTTATGTCACGCGATACTTTGTTATAAAGGAGCGAGCATCGCAGGACCAAATCATTGATTAAACGTTCCAATCTTAGTTTCTTGTTCATTCGACAGCTGTTTATCATTACAGAGAAAACATGTCGGTCCGTGAAGAAAACTGGCAATCTAAGAAACCCACTATAAGAGAAAGAACCAAGTTTATGTTCAACAACGACCTCTTCAGCGATGTGAAGTTTATGATTCGTAAGAGCGATGGCGAAAGTGAAAGCAAACAAGCGATTCCAGTTCACAAGTTAATCCTGTCGATTGGCAGTCCTGTGTTTGAAGCCATGTTTTACGGTGACCTAGCGGAGACTGGTGACTCTATTGAACTGCCTGACTGTGAATACGATAGTTTGTTGGAGTTGTTTCGTTATTTGTACAGCGATGAAGTGAACTTAAGCGGAAGTAATGTTATGGGAGTGTTGTATTTGGCGAAGAAATACATAGTTCCTTCTCTGGCAGTTAAATGCACGGAATATCTGCAGAATCACTTGGATCCATCCAATGTGTTCACCATCTTGCTATCTGCACGGAAATATGGCGAGGAGAAGCTGGTGGATCGATGCTGGAAGATGATCGAGAAACAAACTGAAGCTGCTGTGAAATCGGAAAGTTTTGCGCTAATTGACAGACCTTTACTCGAAGAACTCGTCGAAAGGGATACCCTTGACATCTCGGAAGTGGAATTGTTTAAAGGTGTGGTACATTGGGCAAACAAGAAAGTGGCAAGGCGAGGCATAGTCGCAGATGGACGAGAGAAAAGAAGCATAATCGGAGATCGGATCATAAAAGCAATTCGCTTTCCCATTATGAAGCAGGATGAATTTGCCGCAGTTGTTATGGACAGCAAAATTCTCTCGTACGATGAAGTGTCCTCTTTGATTAAACATTTCAGTGCAGTGGAAAGT
>OX421449.1:41699670-41714670 GCA_949126865.1 Montipora capitata | reverse complement strand
AAAAACGACAATAAATGGCTTTATGAGAGGACAAAGATCGTATTTATTGGATTGACTGAATTGAAGGAGTTCGAAATGATTTATTCTATTTTATATATGCATCAGGTTGCACATCACTTAACACGAGCCGGAGTTTCGGATATGTTTATTGAAATGATTCCTTTGCTAGTAATCTCCGAGGGCTATTTCATAACCATGTCACAGCGACCATGTTGACATTCAGAACAAAACAGTAGAACTTCTCATTGAATGTTAACTGTACAAGTAAGGACCAGCGTTTTAAAAGAGAAGCATTAGATCCTGTAGAAGGATCTAAATAGGGGTATAAAAAATTATCAAAAAAGAAAAAGAGCTAGGCCCATTGATCGATGAAGGAATATGTTATCCTTAGCGAACACTTAAAAAGGCACCGCCTTTCTCAATCAGGGTTTCACAAGCAAAAAACTTTTAAAACCCTCATGAAGAGAGAGCGAGAGTTCCTTTAGAAATTTAAACTAATATTTTCATTGACAGCTCAGCCAGACTGCATACCTCACTGATACAAGTTTTCATTCGTCGGCATCCCTCAAAGCTTTTAAGGGCTAATTTTACGATGTTGTTTGGGGATCTTTATCCATCCTGCCTGTCTATAATCAATTAGGGAAGTAAGAAATGCCCCTGTCTAGAACATCGCCAGGCCACAATACGGTGTACTTTGTCCCCCGCGCTTTCTAAGGGACGGACCATTAGAAAAGTGATGGGGGGGATGGGGAAAAAACCGAAAAAACATTCATGCAAGGGAAAATGCCAAGAAAAAAATTCACGCAAAGAAGAAGGTAAAGAAAAAGATTCATGCAGAAGGAAGGTCCAATTGTGACTTTTATTTACCGTGCATTTCACAAAACTTTTGACAGGCGATTTGTGAAGTTCGTTGTAAATTTCATAAGTTCGCTTCGAACTTGGGAATTTCAATACCTAACTGTCAATCAAAGGGCAAACTTTGAAAGTGTTTGCAAGACCGCGGTTTCGATCCTATCATGTGGATCTCATCAGTTGCCGATAGCTTGATTCAAGGTGAAGAGCTTTGCCTCTCTTTGTTTCTCATGTGTATATATCATTTTCACATTCGCTCAAAATAAAATTTGTAATAAATAAATATTAGAATTTGGTATCTTTGGAAATATTCTATAAAATTATTTGTGCCCACAATAAAAATTAGAGGATGGGTCTTATCGCCTTGAATAATGATTCTATAATAATATGAAAAAGAGCATTTAGTAGTAGTGTTAAAACTTTACAGAGGGGCTGTGTTGGTGAATGGACTATGGCATCATTATGATGGGCTGTGGGAGAGGAATTCCAGAGGGCAGGGACTGCAAAAATGTACAGGGAAGCCGTCCACTCCAAGTGGCTTCCTCCTCTCTCACTGTGTGTACATTTTCGAAAAGATTTTGCATTAAAAAGTGGCCTGTATCCTTTGATCTGTTGTGAGTGTAGAATAATTTATAAATCAAAAACACATAGATAATGAATCAAGATTTCACTGTTAAAAAAAAAGCAATATTTGTCTAAAAAAAAATTCGTGCACAAGCAGTGCGCGAAAAAAAAAAATTCGTACCAGCTGAAAATCCCCCACACCCCCCATCACTTTTCTAATGGTCCGTCCCTAACAACGAGTGGCAACTCAAACGTCCCGCACAATTTGATTACTAGCAATTGAGAGCTGTGAGGTTGTGCCTACCAAAAATAGTCCCTGCGCGAGAAGACTTGAAGAATGAACTATTTGCAGATGTGATTACAAAGGCGGCAATTTTCTCTCAGTTATTTTAAGAAACTGAATGTTGGCCACACAAGGGATTGCGCCCGCGAACTTTCGATCATGTATTGTTCAGGATCAAATATCCTTTTTCATGTCTTTTTAACAATGTTGACGCTTTCTTGTCAATCCGGTATAAATTTTGCTAAAATAGAACAATAAAACAATTTTAGGTGTCTCTATGTGGCGATTCATTTCTCTCATTCAGAAAGTTGGGACCGATCATTGAGACTCTAAACTGACTACTTTTAATGCGTTGCAGTTGAAGTAATGTCGCAAGAAAATACCAGAGTCTATACAAACTTCGTGGTAAACGTGGACTCGGAAAGTCCCTGATGGTTTCAGGCCAATGGAGGAAAGGTGAAGAGGTAGGAAGAAAACAACGAGGCAGGGCGAAGCAAAAATTTCGCGTTTGGGAGAACTTGATTCCAATCTTTTGCAAGTCTTGGAAAGAAGGAAAACTGAAACAAATCTTTCTTACAACAGGGTTCGACAAGTTTTAGCCTATGGCTGCTTCTAGTCCGATTTTTAATAATGAAATTTTAAAAATCGTGAAGTTCCATGGATAATTTTGTACAAATCAAAATTACGATGTTGATTTAGACAGCTCATTCCCGCTCGACAAAATTTGAGATTTGAAAATTCTCACTATTCATCAGTATTCCAACATAAAATGATATAAGTCCGTTTGAAAACTTTCGCTTATGATGATTGCGTACTAAGCCAATAGCGATATTTCTTGTTTACAAACAATGACGTCACTTTTGTTTAATACTGAAATATGCCAACCATGGGACAAAAGAATTCGAAGTTACTGTTTGAACAGCCAATTAGCTTCTGGGCCCGGTTGTTCAAAAGCCGATTAACGCTAACCCCAGATTAAAAATTAACCAAGGAGTTTATTTCTCTATTCCCAAACGCTGTTATTTGGCAAAACTTTACATTAGAAGAAGTCAATCCTTGAACAACAGAAATAAGCAAAAGAAACTTTCACCAAAAAGTTGAAAACATGAAACAAAAGTTTACGCTAATCCTGCATTAAGTTAATCCGCTTTCGAAAGGCCTACTCTGGGACCTTAACTCGCCGCGAGATTGTGCGAGCTAATGCGAGTTAAGGCGAGTTAAGGCGAGATAAGGAAAAATTGAGCTTGCCTATCAGTTGCGAGTTTGTGCGAGTTAAGGCGAGTTAAGGGAAAATGATGAACCTAATGTTGAGGTGATAAGGGTTAAAACATATAATATGCTTTAGTAACATACATATAAAGATGCCTTGCAATCTTTATATGCCTTGTGTATATATCTCTAACAGTCTCTATTTTGCCCAATTACAAAAAAAAAAAAAAAAAAAAAACTGCAGATGAGCTCCAAAGTTCACTGAAGCCAAATCTTATTTAAAATTAGTAATTTAATTTTTTTTCCTACAACTGTAATTGGACAAGTTGAATATGGAGTCCTAGGCCTGGTTGTTCAAACGTTGGCTATCGCTATTCAATGGATAAATCACTATACAGCAGATAAGTATTGGCAAAACTAATTGCATTATCCACTGGATAGAGATTGGTCCGTTGGATAGCACTATCCAGCCTTTGAATAACCGAGGCCTGTTCTTTATTAATTATATAACATTCAGACACCAAACTATACCATTTGGTGGCTGTATGGTACTACTACTAATAAATATAGTCATCATCATATGTTATTTACTATAGCTGCATAAATATTTGTCAGAATAATAAATTAGTGAAAAACAAAACTAACGTAAATAAACAATAATGAATAGATGAGAAAATGTAATTGTAGTAATTAAACACAGGTAGGATATTTCATATTACTTTATTTTTAAATTCAATAACACTATGTTTTAATTAGACAGGTGAACATAATAGGTATCACATGACATGGCATGAATTGTTATTACTAACTCCAGAATTAAAAAAAAAAAAGGTTTTTACAGTCTGTGTCAATGTTCTTCAAACAAAGAACTAGTATTAAAAAACGGGGAAGCTGACGAATTACAACTCAAATGAGGAAATGTTTATGACAAAATCAATTTTACTAAAACAGAATGAAATTTCTTTCTCCTTTAAAGTTATAAGACTTATCTTTAAGTCTTCCATTTGGCCTATTCTCTCCACTTCACTGATGGTTTCCCTTGGAATCCAGCCCAATTGTTTGGTTTCACTGCCAGACCAACACCAATTGCCTTTTCGTTCCCTCGGGATAAATCCATTTTAATCTCTTGCAAATGGAGATTGATGCCTTTACGCAAAGACAGCAGTTACTGTATTTTAGAAACTCCCTCCTTAAACTTGGACAATCCTGTGAGAGACATCTTGATTGTAATATCATTCTCAGCAAAACAGCAAAAAATAAATGACCTTATTTTCTCTTTAGGCTTACTTGTGTTCACAGTTGTGCAGAGAGCTAAACCTCATTTAAGTTGATGAACAAAAGTACTTTCCATTATCGGCTTTGTCTCACAAACCCTTAATTAAGAGTTGTCAGTGATGATGAACATTCTAATTTTACAAAAATGGCCACCGGCTCAGCCGTGTTGTAACGTGTTTTGATGTTATGTACGCCACGTTGAAGCTTCCCACCTAAAACTTCCCAGGACAATGAGTTGAGCGAGAGGGCCCTGGGTAACTTTAAAAAATGGAGAACGAAGTATCAATGCAAAAACCTTTATTCAGTTAAGGGCTAAATGTAACAAGTCTTTATGAATCATGGCTTATGGTTGCCAGCTTGACTACAATGTAAGCCAAACAGGATGTCACGTGGAACCAATCTACAGATCTTCTTGTACCAGGTAACTTTATAATTGAGAAATATGGACTGCAATCAGTACGTACATGTATGTGGAGTATTTGAAGGATTCTAGCCTACATCCCAGACTTGTCAGCTAGAATCTTCATTAAGCTTCATCAGATTATAAGATGATAATTATGCTGCTGATTTTGGCTTAACTGCAGAATACCCCGCCACTCGAACTATATTCCACGTAGCCGGCTACGCGGTACGCGGTACCCAGAAATAGGAATGCACAATACTGTAGAATACCCCGCCACTTGGACTAATTTCCAAATGAACTAAATTTCAAAATGGCGCAGCGATGTTATATGTGCTGGCTACGCGGTACGCGGTACGCCGTGACATTCCTCGTTCTTAAAGCGTCAAAGCCTAAGTAATTCCACAGACAAGAGACTGTGGAACTGTGGACTCGGAAGAACGTTATATAAACAAATGATTTCAAAATGGCGCAGCAATGTTATTTGTGCTGGCTACAAGGTACGCGGCACTCGTTTACTGATTAAGTCTAAGCGCTCGTTTCAGTATTAGGCCTATAAGCACTCTTTTAAAATTTTAGCTTTCATTTTACCCTAAGCGTTCGTTTCAGAAATTAGGCCTAAGAACTCTTCACAAATTTAAGACTTCATTTCACGGTTCGCTTAAACTTCGCTTTTTAACACGATCGTGTGATGAATATAGCACTCGTTTACTGATTAAGCCTAAGCACTCGTTTCAGTGATTAGGCCTAAGCACTCTTAAAATTTTAGCTTTCATTTTACGGTTCGGTTAACTAGCCTTTTTACCGAGACCTTGAGAAGAATATAGCACTCGTTTACTGATTAAGCCTAAGCACTCTTTTCAGTGATTAGGCCTAAGCACTCGTTTAAAATTTTAGCTTTCATTTTACGGTTCGCTTAACTATTTTTTTTACGGAGACCGTGTGAAGAATATAGCACTCGTTTACTGATTAAGCCTAAGCACTCGTTTGAAATTTTAGCTTTCATTTTACGGTTCAGTTAGGGTTAGGGTACACTAGAATTTTAATTTTCCACGTACCGCGTACCGCGTAGCCAGCTACTTAAGATACTTTGCCATCTTGACTTTAACTCTTTCCGCGTACCGCGTACCGCGTAGCCAGCTTGTAAAGATACTTCGCCATCTTGACTTTAACTCCTTCCGCGTACCGCGTACCGCGTAGCCAGCTTGTAAAGATACTTCGGCATCTTGACTTTAATTCTTTCCGCGTACCGCGTACCGCGTAGCCAGCTTGTAAAGATACTTCGCCATCTTGACTTTAATTCTTTCCGCGTACCGCGTACCGCGTAGCCAGCTTGTAAAGATACTTCGCCATCTTGACTTTAATTCTTTCCGCGTACCGCGTAGCCAGCTTCTTAAGATACTCGATGTGGCGGGGTATTCTGCAGTTACTCCCTGATTTTTCATTATCGTAAACAGCTTCCATGCATTACATTTGCAAAACGTTATTGTAAATCATTAGCTACAGTAGCTTAAAAGAAAAATTATTAACATTCTGTTATTATGTTTAAATTGTATTTCTTTGTCTCGCTTAGAAGTATAAGTAAATTTATTATGTCATGAAAAAGTTTTCGTTGATTCACTGTTTCTACTTTTAGTTAATGTCACTTACTTTGTGGCCCAAAATACTACATGTAGCAATAAGTCTGGTTTCTCCAGACCCTGTGACCCCATGCCTCTGGAATTTCTGCCATGCTTAGCATTGTAACCTTTTTGTTAGGTAACAAGTTAGTGCATGTTCTTTATTGTTTCTGATTACATAAAACCTGCCCTAGAGAGCCTAGTTGACTCCAACCAGTTTGGTACCATATCTGGTTCTTCAACCGTGTTGGCACTCATTAGTATGATTCATAAGTGGCTCGAAGCAACGGATGGTAACGGTGCTTCTGTGCGTGTCCGTCTCTTTGATTATCGAAAGGCCTTTGACCTCATAGACCACAAGAGTTTGGTCAACAAATTGAAGCGGGTCAATATTCCTAATAGTGTAATCAACTGGGTGATTGACTTCCTGTCAGGAAGATCTCAAAGAGTCAAACTTGGGAAGGACTGCGTGTCAGAGTGGGGCACAGTGCCGTCTGGAGTGCCACAGGGGACAAAGTTGGGTCCCTGGCTTTTTCTCTTGATGATTAATGACTTGACTGTTCCAAGCATCTTCAACATGTGGAAATATGTTGATGATACTACGGTATCAGAGAACATACCTAAAGGCCAACAGAGCAAGTCACAAGAAGCAGTAGATGCAATCTACGATTGGTCCAAGGAAAATTTGTTCCAGCTTAATGGCGAGAAGACTAAAGAGTTAGTTATATCCTTCAGTCGTGACTCCCCGCAACTCCCTAGGGTTTACATAGACGGAACTCCTATCAAAACCATACAGAGCACAAAGCTACTCGGCTTGACAATCAATGATACGCTAACGTGGAACGACCAGATAGAAGAACTTGTTAAAAAAGCGTCTAAGAAACTGTACTTTCTTATTCAACTTAAGCGTGCGCACGTTCCTACTTCAGATCTTGTAACATATTTTTGCGCATGTATCAGGTCTTCACTAGATTACGCTTGTCCTGTTTTCCATTACAGTTTACCAAAGTATCTACAAGTCGAGCTCGAAAGAGTGCAAAGGAGGGCCCTATCATGCATTTTTCCCAGGGCGCACTACTCGGACGCCCTTCAGTTAGCAGGGCTTGAGTCCATCAGGGCCCACCAGGAAAAGTTAACAGAACACCTGTTTAAGTCTATTGTTAACGATCCACGGAGTAAGATTACCAGCCTCCTGCCTCCCTCAGTTTCTATCTCATATGAGCTGAGAAGGCAGAGGAGGTTTGCCACGCCTCTTGTAAAGACAAATAGATTTGCAAATTCATTCATAGTTAAGAGTGCGAGGGAAGCATTTAAGTAATTTCTGAGAGTAGTCGCTTTGTAATTTTATAATAGTAGTAGTTTTAAATCATTTCTTATATTTCTTACTTGTAAAGAGGCGCAATTCAGTTTTTTTTTAACTGCAATGTTTTTCTTAATAAACACACAGTCTGTCTGTCTGTCTGTCTCTGGTTGTTCCTGGTAGTTCCATTGACTGTCCATTAAGTACTAAGAAAAACTTCATGAAATCTCAGTGAAATACCCTTATCACAGAGGCTATTTGGAAATTCCAGAAGGATGGGACTTACAAATTACTATTGTTTAAAATTGTTGAAATCCCTATTTTTGGTGTCTTCCCTTTTTGGATTAATTATGAAATTACCCTGAGAGTGGGTTGAGGTATTGGGTGCGATCCATCAACCAAAATTTCCGGAAATTTTGGTCCAAAGCTCAATGGAACAGTTCAGTGCAACCAGAAAAATTTCAAAACCTTTTGACGTGGACCACTTTTCCTGGGGACACCGGTATGAATCTTGGTTGAATGGATCAGACCCATTTAAATTGGTATCCACTTTGCAGTGGTGAGAGTGGGCGAGGGTGTGCGAGATAAAGCGAGTTTAGGCGAGTTAAGGCGAGATAAGGAAATTTGAACATAATCTCAAGCTGCGAGTTAGGGCGAGTTAAGGCGAGTTTAGGTTCCAGAGTAGGCCTTTCGAACAACCGGGCCCTGGTTGGCATATTCATAACAATGGGTAACGAAGCGTAATGTCGCTATCAGGATTATGCTAGTTTTTAAAGTAAAATCACAAATAACATCTTTTTGGGCATACTTCCAAGAATTGCTTGAATGGCATATTGAAGCTAGGATTTTGTTAACCAACACGACGAACTCGTGATTTAATTAACAATGGTGATATTATAGTTAATGCATGCATGATGGTTATGAAACTCGACAAGTGCCTTTGTTTTATGTCTTTCTTCGTTTTCTTGGCCTTGACTTAAAACCCACCTTTTTTCCGAGAAGATTACGGATCAAATTTTTTGATGAAATTATGCGCAACTAATTTGCGATCTCGTGCAAAGCGAAAACAAAAAGATTGTCCACGGTTACGGTCAATAGACCTTTTTGCAGATACGGCGGCCATTTTGATTTCTATTGTTTCAAAAGACATTATGGGATGCGCAGGGGGCAAATTAATATGTATCTGTCCTCTGGCCATCCCATAATAGCTATTTGAAACAATAGAAATCAAAATGGCCGCTGTATCTGCCGCATCGATAGCGACATTGTTCTCTCGCATAACCACTCCTTCGAATTGACTATGGTGATACGTTGGCACCTTTCACGATACTTGGCCACGTTGGTGCCAAAACAATAGAATAATGCATGTAGCTAAAATTTTGCATAAGAATAGAGTCAAATTCACAGTGAACATGAAATACATGAAATAAACTTCAAATCTTTATTTGTAAAAAATATAAAGTAAATGACCAGTTTTAAGAGACACATCGTTGTCTTCCTATTTTGAAGTCAACGAAACAATTATAAAGGTATTTTCTCACATCATGGAATCCACGCTTGTTGTATTGGGGTATTTGGAAGGGAGTCCGTCGGATTTACAACGGGGAATATCACATTCGGTAGATTCTTTTGGTACCACGCATGTCTATTTGTCAGTCATATACTTTAGGGCCGATTTACACGGCACGATTTTTGTCGCATGCGACAAGCTCACGACAGGCCTACGACATGACTTACGATTGTCGCAGCGTTTCAAAACATGTTTTAAAATGCTACGACATTTTTTCTGACGTACGCAACAATCGCAAATCATGTCGTGGACCTTTCGTAAGCCGTTGTCGCATGCGACAAAAATCGTACCATGTAATTCGGCCCTTAGGGTTCTTCGCAGTTGAAGCTCAGTCATTGTTATATCGGTCTCGTTTACAGGTGAAAGCCTAACACCTAATTTTCGCCCAACTATTGACAATTTCAATACGATGCACATGAAGAGGGTCATGAAGGGGTAAAATGGGAGCTGGGATTGACCTGATTTTTCGGTGGGAAAACGGGATTTGATCACTGGGAACTGGGATTTTGTTACTGGGAATGGGAGATAAAAAAGTCCTTGCTAAAGCCCTGGTCAAACGGCGCATGTTAGTCGATGATAGTTTATTCTCTCCAAACTATCATTAACTATATCACCAACTATCATTCACATGGTCAAACGGCCAAAGAAGTTCGTGATAGTTGATGTAGTTCACCGGCAGTCGTGCAAGCAAAGTCACGCGAGCAGTTAGTTCCAGGCTGTTTCTGCGTAAAAATGTGAACACTAAAATCGCTTCCCAAAGGCAGGGCCGGGCCTCATATTCGTCTATTAGACGTAATATTAATTAGGTCATTACTCCATCTCGCCGCATTGCCCTTCTTGACCGATGAACGTTTAGTGATACGCTTCTTTTTTTGCGGTGTCTCTTCTAACTCTTGCGAGTTGACGCTTTCTTCTGAAGATATCTTCTCTATGTTATCTTGGTCTTCAATATTTTCTTTGTCATGATTATCATCTTGGATGTAAACGCGAATTTCTGAAGCTGCAGCTGAGCCTCGCGACAAACTTTTGGTGGCCATTTTAAACGAGCCCGCCTATTTCCGGGGAAAACAGCTGACCAAAAACTATCATGAACTATCATACGCGTGGTCAAACGAGGAAAACTATCATCGACTATCCTGAAGAATTTGAACAAGCTCAAAATGAATGATAGTTGATGATAGTCGATGATAGTGTGTGGTAGTTGGTGGTCAAACAGAAGCGCGAGCTTCAACTAACATCGACTATCGTCAACTATCATCGTCTATCATATGCATGCGCCGTTTGACCAGGGCTTAAGAATGGGATTTGCATTATCAGAGGTCATCAGATAATAAGGAGCTTAAGCAACGACAACGGCGACGGCAACAAGAACGCCACAAATTTGCATATTTAGTGGGCAAAAACAATAGCTTTGCACGCCCTGCACGTGCATTTCACTTTTGTCCATTTCTTTTCCGTCGTCAGCAACACAACAACGTGAAATAGCCAAATTTGAGGTTTTATCAAGAACGTCAACACTTGAGGATAAACTTTCATTTTCTACCCTAAATTAAGTGCCGTTCTGACAAATGTCATTTTTGAGGAACTACCACACCCTTGTCATATTAAAAAGGTTGAAATACTCACGTAGGGATTAAAATTACGCGAATTTATATTTTGAGATGACGTTCCCGTAGCCGTCGCCGTTGTCGTTGTTTAAGCTCCCTATTATCAAATGAAACCATGTTGTCTCGCAGTGACGAGCGCAAATTTCTATTGCGTCGAGAAGCCTGAAAATTTTTTCAGGACTTCAACGGGATTTGAACCCGCGACCTCGCGATACCGGTGCGATGCTCTAACCAACGGAGCTATGAAGCCACTGCTTCTCGACGCAATAGAAATTTGCGCTCGTCACTGCGAGACAACATGGTTTCATTTGATTTCATACCCGCAGTGTAATATATGATGTATTTCATATATATCTTTCACTCAAGCTCCCTATTAGTTCTGCTCAAACGTCCTGATATCAAATATTTCATGCGCTCTTCTTGGGTTTTTGGCCACTGCCATGTGAGAGCGAGGACCTTCCTGATGCTAACAGATTTGACTATCTTCTGTGCCGGGAAGTGGGGAATTTGACCTTTGCCTGCGTGGGGTGGGGAAAATTGAACCGGAAGAGTCAGTTCGCTAACAGCCATAAGACACGTGTTTGAACGAGATGGAAGAGTTTAAAAGAAGAGATATAGCATTTGTGAGCGATTGGCTTACAAAAAAGGTCTTTAAAAGTTGGAGACAGACAAACAAATCCGACGATAGGGTAGAGCATTTGAACACTATTTTGGCCCAGGGGTGCGGGAAGTTAAACGATCCAATCTTCTAAAGTTCAAATGCCCGTGGTTTGCCTGGGGGGAGGGGGGGGGGGACGTTGAAGTTTCGAGTTGATCGGTGCATATGCTTATCATCAAAACTCTTCTGCTTCTCTTTCACTCGGAAACGATATCTTCTTCCAAGGATCAGTGGAGGTACGCCGTCAAATGCTAATTTCAGTTGGGCTGTAAAGGAAGTGAAACATATAGACCTGTACACAATACAAGTTTGATTACTTACTGAAATAATAAATATTTTATTAACATGTACAGTGTTAAATCAGGTAACTTTCAAGAAAATGAAGTTTCACATGCAAGAACGCAACCTGTAGCTATTGTAGTGCTAGTTAACAAGTCCATATCAAGCAAATACCGTAAAGACTCGCAGATAAGCCGCGACCTGCGTTTAGCAACTCAAATCTTGGAAAACAATTTTTATCGTAAAAACCTCGGAAAAAATCCAAAGTCAAGTCTTAGGAAGTCTTAATCCAACGTTAACTCGCCTACATTGAAATGAAAAATACTTTGAAGTCCTACCCACAATTTTAGCCCTTTAGTAGAATAAACATCACGTCCACTATTCAAGTAACTATGACATATGATTGATGCTATTCTGTTATTTGTTAACAGGTATTTCTTCTTTCAATAGACAGTTTTTCATGGAATGATCTGAGTCATGGATCTCGAGACTGAATGTTCAACCTCGTTCTCAGGGTATGCACCGCGTGCTCTAATCTCAACTTTGACAAGCGAATGAATTTGTCTTTGTTGGTCAAAAATTCCATTCAAACAAGCTTTGTAAAGAGACAAGTGAATTTGAGGTTTCTTAACCCTATGGTGTTTGTTTCAATTTATATGTATCTTCTTTACACGGACTCTAACCAGAGGGCATAGATCGGGCAAATGAGTGTAAAAGCCAAAAAGAAAAAAAATATCACTTTAACATTCAACTAGCAAACCATTAGACAGCTTCAGTAAAAGCAATTCGGAAAAACAGCTAACATGCATAAACCCAGCTCCAAACCCAGCCTTGCACAAGTATTGACGCTCTTTACTGTAGGTAGGTAGGTAAGTACTTTATGAAATACATTGCATTTATTCTAATAATTGTAGTAAAAAGTAATAATTGTAATAGCTAAGAATCCTAAAAATTGTTTACAATTCTGCATGAGGCCATGAAAAACTGTTCTTAAATCCATTTGTCTTGCAAGGAGGCAAAGTGAAAGTGCGCGCGTGCCTTCGATTACAGTACTGTTGCTCTTATAAAGAGGCGGCAACAGCTTTCTCAACTTGTGATTCGGGTCGCTCATTATGCTCTCAAAGGTGCGCGTGCAAATGTTGTGGTGATACTCCGCAACCGTTGGTAAACTCATAAGCGCTAAAGCTTGCTGTTATTCTATACCATTACTTATGATTCGCATTGCTCTTTTCTGAACGCGTTCCAATTCTTGCCAAAGGTAGGCTGGTAGCAAGGGATGGAAAACTGGCGCAGCATAGTCAATGACGGAGCGCACTTATGTATTGTAAAAGACGCACAGATCTTCCTGTGAAACACGAGCTCTTTTTAGTTGAACAAGAAAACAGAGCGTCTTAGCTGCCTTCTTAGTGATTTCCGTGATGTGCGCATTCCATGTTGAGTCACCAGAGATGGTAACACCTAAACGTTTAGCATGCTTAACTAACTTGATGCACTTTTCTCCTACGACTACAGGAGGAAAGACACAATCTGATGTAAAACTTATGCGGAGCTCCTTACATTTGTCTGTGTTTAACTTGACTCTGTTTCTGATTGACCAATTTACTACGTCATTTACAATACCTTGAGCCTCGATATGATGTCCTTTCTCTGTTACCTCTGATGTTGTGGTGTCGTCTACATATTTCCAAATAGAAGCATTACCGACGGTTAGATCATTTATCATGATTTAAAAAAAGCCAAGGGCCTTGTTTGGTCCCTTGCGGAACGCCCGAAGGTACTGTGCCCCATCAGGAACCCATGACCCGAAGCCTACAGCTCCATACTGGGCCTATGTAACGGCATTTTTACAGACCGATCTATTTTTAGACTATCTTTTCCGGAAAAAACAAAGGCAGTTCCGGTTCGGTGACCCTATGACGTCAGCTTAATTTCTTGTAATTGGTCATCGCGCTCCTGTAGCGGGAAATTCAATCTAAAAATAAATCGGTCTGTTTAAACGCCGTGACACGAACACAGTAGAGTTGTAGGCTCCGGGTCATGGGTTCCTGGCCCCATTCGGAAACACAGCCTTCAGAGAGTATGATTCTCTGTGAGCGAGCTGATAGGAAGTCTATTATATATCCAATTAATGACCCTAGGTGCGATGTCAAGGGCGAATAGTTTCCTTACTAAAATGCTATGGTCAATTAGATCAAATGCTTTCTTGTAATCAAACAGGAGTGTCCTGATAGTCGAACCATTCCCATCAGTCCCTTTAGACCACCTCAACAGAGCAAAAGTTGTCGAAGACTTTGGTATCGCACCAAACTGACTTGGGTACAGAGAGCTAAGTACAGCTGGCTTTACGTGCTCCGTGACGACAAAGTCTTCTGCGATCTTAGAGATACTCGGTGTTAACGATATAGGCGTCAGATCTTTCTTGATCTCCTTAACAGGCTTGGTTTTGAGTAAGGGAGTAACGTCTGCCAATTTCCAGAGTCTCAATAGCTGCTCTTCCTTAAAGGAGGTTTACAATGATTGAGATAGGATAGGTGAGAAATTCCACATATGCCCTTAATATCCAATTAGGTATACCGTCCCGTCCGCCTGCTTTGGCTGCATTTAGATGGGAAAGTCTCTTATATACGTCATACTCCGTAAACACTAGATGCTGATCTTCTAGAGGGAGCCTGGGAATCTCGTCAGCTAGGCGGTATTCTTCAAGAGCCTCTAACAAGGCGTGGATGATAAAGTCAGCAACCTCGCGCATGGACAACCCCTCCAACTCATCAATGTCGAGGAGGGAAATCAGGTTGCCCGAGGAGGATTGCCGCGCTCCGCTGAATCTCTTTACTTCCTTTCACCAGGACTTAAGATCGCTCTCCTTTATTTGATCGATCTTTGTTTCGTAAAATATTGCTTTGCAGCATTTGCGCTTCCGGTTAACAGCGTTCCTACAGAACTTAAGATGGACTGACCCATATCCGTGTTCGTGAAAGGCTCGTTGCCGTTCTAGAATGAGCGACTTCAGTTCGCGATTGAAATCACCACAAACTGTAAAGGCACAGTTTGGATACATGGATTCAGCCAGAGTCAGAGAACTAAAGAGATGATCTCGGATGTTGTCATTGTTCGCACTGAGCTGATGGGTTGGGGTGAAAGACAATTGCCATAACTAAACAGGAGTACCATCGGGGAAGTAGCGTAGGCCTAAGATAGACCCATAATATTTCGTGTTCCTCGCAACTTTGAAGCTCTTGAATCACCCGATATTTTGAATAACCGTCCTTTACGTATAAGCAAACCCCACCGTGCTCGACCTCTTTTCTGTCAAGGCGGATAATGGAATAGTTAGGTATTTCCACAACACTATCAGCAATGCACTCTTTTAACCACGTCTCGGTA
>OX421449.1:41657170-41694670 GCA_949126865.1 Montipora capitata | reverse complement strand
TTCAAAGATTGAGGCTGCCAGGGGAGATCTACACAGCGCTGATTTGTTCCTAAGTAACCGCACGTGATTTCCAGATGACAGGTTCTCAACGTGTGGCTTGTTTCAGCAGACGCTAGACGCTCGTGGGAGAGGAACGCGTGACGATTTCCTAAGATCTGCGTGGAAAGCTACTCCAGGCAGACCCTGGGAACAAGGTTGAATTCTTCGTAGGTGACACGACATGGTTATCTGACGCGTTACTTCGCTTAGCCTCCCACGCAAACGTTCTTACGGGTTCGTCACGCAATCATTCGTGACGAACCCGAAAGAACGTTTGCGTGGGAAGCTATACTTCGCTCAGATCGTTGTAATCTCGTTTTCTTGTTCATTCGACAGCTGTTTATCATTACAGAGAAAACATGTCAATCCGTGAAGAACACTGGCAAACAAAGAAACCCACTATTAGAGAAAGAACCAAGTTTATGTTTAACAACGACCTCTTCAGCGATGTGAAGTTTATGATTCGTAAGAGCGATGGCGAAAGTGAAAGCAAACAAGCGATTCCAGCTCACAAGTTAATGCTGTCAATTGGCAGTCCTGTGTTTGAAGCCATGTTTTACGGTAAGCTAGCGGAGACTAGTGATTCTATTGAACTGCCTGACTGTGAATACGAGAGTCTGCTGGAGTTGCTTCGTTATTTGTACAGCGATGAAGTGAACTTAAGCGGAAGTAATGTTATGGAAGTGTTGTATTTAGCGAAGAAATATATGGTGCCTTCTCTGGCCGTTAAATGCACGGAATATCTGCAGGATCACTTGGATCTATCTAATGTATTTAACATCTTGCAGTCTGCACGGAAATATGACGAGGGGCAGTTAGTGGATCGATGCTGGGAGGTGATCGACAAACAAACTGAAGCTTCGGTGAAATCGGATGGATTTTCTATGATTGACAGACCTTTACTCGAAGAACTCGTTGAAAGGGATACCCTTGAAATCCCGGAGGTAGAATTGTTTAAAGGCGTGGTTCAGTGGGCAGAAATGGAAGTGGCAAGGCGAGGCATAGTCGCAGATGGACGAGAGAAAAGAAACGTAATCGGCGAACGCATCATAAAAGCAATTCGCTTTCCCATTATGAAGCAGGATGAGTTTGCCGCAGTTGTTATGGACAGCAGAATTCTCTCTTACGATGAAGTTTCCAATTTGATCAAACATTTCAATTCAGTGGAAAGTTCCCCAGTGGAATTTCCAGTTTCAAAACGATCGGGGTCCCGTACTGTGTTATTGCGGTGTGGTAGGTTTAAATCAGTGAAATTTGGCTGGCAGAATGCAGCGACACAGCGAATTGGTTTTATAGTTGACCGAGACATTCGTATTCACGGAGTCAATTTTTTTGGCAGTCAGGGCAACTCCTATCATGTTGTTGTTGATCTTTTCATCGGCAATGACAGTTTTGGACGCGTTTCTCTTTCATCTGCGACTGGTAAGTTTTCCTCCGTGCTAAACAAGTCAAGAGAGTTCTATTGCTTTGATGTTCGGTTTCGAAGCCCAGTTATTTTAAGCAAGGGTGCATTCTATCTTCTCGAAGCCAGCATCAATGGACCCAATTCGTTTTACGGTGTCCATGAAAAGGGAGGTGTCGCTTGTTCGGGAGCAACATTTGACTTCATTGGGTTTTTTTCATGTAAGGGAAGCGAAACTGTTACAAAACAAGGGCAATTTAATGAAATTATTTTCAGCTTCATGGAGTAATATAGTGGTCTGCGTTGCAGACAGACTGCACCGTTTTCACTAAACAGCCACCTCTACTCGAACGAAATGTAAAAACTGCAAAACACAGGAATTACTATTTGACGAAATGTTGTAGAAATAGTACTTGAAAGTCAGATGAAACAAGCAGTCTCCGGAAAAAATGCACATCATTATTAGTCATTGCTCATCCAAGTACGGCGCTTTATTTCGTCAATTGATAAAGGTTTTGCCTTAATCAAGGAAGTGGAGCGTAAATTAGCAAACCAGTTCCTTGAGAAATATGCGAAGCAATCTTGTTTTTATTCCAAACAGAGCGATTGAAATGCGGCTGTATATTCAAGGACCTTTGCGCGGTTTCACTGTTTGGAGCAAATTTCCAGTTGAGACAGAGAATTAATCCCCCATATAGGCCCTATCCCCATCGTAATACCTCTAAATTTATTTTTAGACACCCTTTTACCAATGTTGACAGCGCCCACGCGATGCTCCGCGTCGTTCGTGATACACAATCAAACAAAATGGTGGAGGATGTGGAAAAAATGCCTTTATACACGCAACGCGGAGGTAAATTATCCGAGGGAAAAATGATATCTTCCAAAAATAACTTAACGAGGAATTACGACGCGGGTATAGGACCTATATGAGGGATTCGTTCTCTGGTCCCTTTATCCTCTCTTGTGGTTGATCAGTGTGTTTAGAAACCGTTTCGGAAAACCTAGATCTGAATAAATAGGAAGCATCCCTTGCCACAATCTTTCAAGCTAAGAGAATTGAGACCTGTGTAATAGACCAGATATCATGTGTAACTTCACAAGTATTTCGCATTTTATTATAATTTTTCCATCGATGATTAAATAGCAAGAAATAACTTAATTAAATATTCCACCACTGGACAACTTAAAACAAGTAACTTTTCGAGTCACGCACGGCACAACGGGGAGTTTTTAAAAAATTGAAAAGTTTTTGGTTTAATAAATCGAAATGCAACGGAGAAAGGAAGTTTTTTATGAAATAATAGGCCATTTCCGAGTTCTTGCCTGGCTCCTCTTCAAAGCGAGGCTAAGTTTTTGTTATGAAAATTAGTAGTCATTCTTATGTAAAGTAGAACTAATTACCATCACAAATTTTTTGCACTTAGACTCGCTTTGAAGAGGAGGTAGACATGAAATCGGAAATGGCCTATTGGCCCTGGAGTATCTTTGAGACTTTCCAGCCGTTGGCTAGAGAAACAAGCGTTCAACAGTAACTGTTTGGATAGGTGAAATTTCCTCTTTTGCAACTCCCGCCCATCCACGAAAAGAATCCTTGTATTTCGACGGTATCAGTATATGTATAAAGTTTCTTACGTGGTGTTAAGAAAGCAATAACGTCTCTTAATTAAGGCGATGTTACATCATGCAATTTCTCTCGCAATCTTGTTGCAACAAAAGTAAAAGTATTAAACTGGGGAAAGTTTTTAGCAACTTGTCTCTTTCTCGATTATCACCCGAGGTTACAGGGACATTTTCATCGTCGGATGACAAAAAGAGTTGCGACATAAGTAGCGAGAGACGCGTTTGTTTCGAGAACAAGATCCTCAACAAAAATATGTAACATAATTGAAAGTACGTCGACGCTTTCCGAGTTTCGAGAAGCATTGCGGAAAGCAGAACTGACATAGTACCACTTCTCCCTTGCAAAGATTGTGGTAACAAAAAAATAATTCTCGAAAACTTGCCTGGTAAAACATACGCCTCATTTGTTTAAATGGAAGTATTTTTTTTTGTTCGGTAAAGTCTCTGTTACGAGCCTAGAAAGACCCATCAGGCCGGCGCTTATCTCCGGTTTCTTTTTTGTTAGGACAAGAGTATAAATAAATTATTGTACAATAATCCAATTCCAAAGGCAAGTTGACAAAAGTCAACTGATTTTAAATAAAATTGTGCCCTGCTCCTACAGAAGCATGAGTTGTTCGGTAACAAATATATATCCAAGTATTTTGATTTGTTTTCGTTTAAAGTGCGAACATAGTCCATATAGACAGACTGGCAATGAAACTCTGGAAACTTCAAACATCGCAATTCATGGTTAACCGTTCACCGTGATCATGCACAATCTTTTGTCCTCGGTTCACAACTGAATTTTGCATGAATAAATTAATCGAAACTTTAGATTGACTTTCTTTTAGAAAAAGGGTGTGGTTTGTGCATGGTCTGGGCCAGAACCAACCTCGTTCCCAGGGTATCTTTGTCGATGACAACGACAATGGAGTTCCTGGGAACGAGGTTGGGCCAAAACAGCGAACAAAACACAAAACAAAGAAACTCGTAGAGTTTCATAACCATCTCCATATATTAACTATGGTGTGAACAGCAGGTTGATTTACAAGCTTCGAGAAGGCAGTCAAGGAAAATTTAAGTTCGTGAAATATCAAAACGCAATTCAATCAGACAACATGAAAGCGTATCTTCGCCAGACTGGATGTCCAATGTTAAAGTTAGAAGCCCAGTTTAGCAGTCACAAAGTGTGGTATCTTATTTTCCTGTAACACAAGAAGAACTCAGCGAAGAAACAGAACATGTAGATGGTGAAATTACTAGAGGAAAAGTGACCTATAAATATTGCGCACGATAAACGCGAGAAAACTATGTATTCTAGTTTCTTAGCATCTTGCCCCCCCCCCCCCCCTTCCCTTTCCCCCGTATCCCTTAACGAGTTCCAAAATTAAAGAAATAATTAAGGGGTTTTTAATAGAATGCCGAAGATACCAAACCTTAAGAACCTTGGCCAATCAGAATAGAAGTTGGCATTTCAATGCGCAGAAAAGCGCAAAAACGCGGCCAACCATTAGATGTCACAAGGTGAGAACATGGCGCGAAATGTTTAAGCCAATCATACGAGAAGGCTTTATTTTGCACTGAATACTACGGCGTAGCATTGAAAAAACCAAACGCATACGCAAAATTACTTTGGCCGGAACTCGATTAAAAACCACTTTATTAAATCTACTGTAATTAATACATCACTCAGCAAGTTAAAGCCTCTAATGTCCTGCATTAGCGACAACAACTGGTTGATCGTCAAATGTTAATGCCACTACGTTACCCGATAAACTTCCGATTCTTTCATCGTAGGATCCATTATCGCTTCCGGCGAGCACTTCACTCAGAGCGGCTAACATTTCGCAGCTCGATTCATCGTCACTCGCGGCAGAAGTAACTTCCCCTTTCACAAAACCGATTTTTTTCTCCAGGCTTAGGTGTGGTTACATCCCTTTCTTTACTGGCCAGGCGATAAACAGACGCCGATAATGTGACAGTTCTTCGTACGAGAGACTCTTCTAGAGATGCTATTCTTATATTGGCTGTTACAGTACACATTCTACGTCCTTCTACTGTAGTTTCATCTTTCAATACCGAATCTTGCCTATCACTAACGTCAACTTCGTTTCCACCAGTAACGCCGTTTTCCTTTTGTCCTTGCTCTTCTTCCCCATTTAAGGAAACCACTTCTTTTTTCGACATTTCTGCTCTCTCTAACACTTGTACAGGTCCGACCGTTGACGGTACGTTGATTTCTGGAGAAAAGCCAAGGTCCTGTTGTGCCAGATGGATTTCGCCGTCAGAGTTCCTGATACTGTCTGCTCTATCATTTCTGGTCAGGAAGTTTTATTTTTTCTAGCAACCTGGTGGTCAGGATATTTTTTTCCCTCCTAAATGCTCTGCAGGATATCTTTTTTCTCTCCTCATTTCTCTGCAGGATTTTTTTTTCCTCAAACAAAGTGTCGTGTTTACATTTATAGAATGTATTTACAGAATGTATTTACATTTACATTGTGGTTATTGCAGTAATAGTTCTAATATTGAGCTGCAAAGCCTTAAAATGTTGTAAGCTATACAAAATCATTCTTGTATAGCCACATGTTTTCGGAATGTCATTCTTTAGAATCATTTAATATTACCTAATAACAATATTCTCATGTTATAAAGTGATGCTCCACAGGTAGATTTGAAAATGTTTAGCTTCTTAATTTAAAAAAATAGCTAAAAATAGCAAAAAGCAGTTCATACATGCTCATAGCATGGTAATTACTGCTAGAATCATAAGTTACAATTCAAAAGTGGACTGAAATCTCGGGAAGCCACTGTCCAATGTGGACAATCAAAATGGGGTGAGGTTCTGAACAAGCTAAGGTAAACTGGCCATTCTAAGAATACTTAAAACTTAACGTTGTTTATTATTGTTTTATTTCAGAACAATATCGTATGTACACTTTTCTTTGGCATCTTGCAGGATATTGCCCCTTTGCCAGAATTTCTAATGTTGCCCCATTAAGTTGCTCTGTGTGGTTGATCTGATGTCCACAGAGGGAATAATGAAACCAGTAACCCAAGATGCCAAAAAGGCACATACATGACAAAACATCACAAATAGTAATATTAAAGCCTAGACCCCTTCTTACAGTTGCCTGAATTTGTCTAATCCACAACCACACACACTTCAATGTAAAAAAAGCAAACTGTTGATAAAAACATCCTTTCATCATCATCATGAATCCTTACAGCCCCCATTGGGGCATATAAGGGCCGCAAAAAAACATCCTTTACTTGAAGAAAAATAGATTTTGATTTGGAACGTTAACTTATAATAATAATTACACTGACTGACTCTTGGGCCAGCAATGGAGAAGTTTTTTTTTCTCTTCTTATGGGCAGCACAAAGGATTTAATTAATAAAATGATGATAATATCTCAATGCAGTCTACGTTAATTGTCTTTTTTTGCCCCTGTGCAAAATATACAACAAAATATGTACCTATAGATGTAGGTATTTTAAAATAATCATGTTGTATAATATGAAGCATGTTTCTAAGACATCATCTGCAAAACAAACGATTGATTGGATGGATCTGCATGTTTTTTTTTTAGAAGCAAAATTTCATACCCAAACAGAAACAGATCTTGATCTCCTTCTGTTTAGTGGGTGCATCACCCGCACTGTATGTCACAGGAAGATATAGCTTACAGTACCCTTTATTACATATATTATATTCACTATAATACCCTGTATTGATGAAGTTTTATGAAGATGATGATGATGATTATCATGACGGAAATGATAATTACATGTACTTTATTTTAAGTGCCTTAATGTATGATCAAAAAATCAGAAATTCTTATTTTTCTTTCACTTTTAAAACTATGTTTACAAAACACTAAGTGACCCGAGTTTTAAGCTTCGATTTTAAAATGACAACTAGCAACTGTTTATTTGAACTGGAATTTTCCAATTTAACCCATTGACACCTGGTCTATTTTTTTAGACTGTCTCACTCCCAAGGATCAATGCTGGTTAATGGAGGGAGCATTTTTGACTGCTTAACCCAATGACACCTCAAATGTCCTAGGACCTTCCACCTTTCCCACCTTACGTGTAAAATCTGTTAAGTCTTACTCCCAGGGGTCAATGGGTTAATGATCATTAATAACTTTAAAGGGTTAAGCTGGATTGAGGAGAAAATGACATCAAAGACTCACTAGTTTAAGAATGCACGTCACTTTTTCCTGGATCCAGCCCTCTGAGCATTAAGGTCCAATTTATTGGTCAGTTTTGAACATGAGTTAATGGCCGACCATGAAATCCTAAACTTACACTCAAAGTTATAGGCTACTATGACCAAAACATCAATTATACTTTTTCTTTGTATTTCAAAACTATGTTAACTGAACACTAAGTGACGGAATTTTTAATCCTTCATTTCGAAAAGACACCTATTTATTTTGACTGAAAATTTCAAATTAATGGTCCACCACTATTACACTTAAAAATCTTGAGAGAGTTGGATCGAGGATAAGATGACGTCAAAGACTCACTAGTTTAAAAATGCAATGCGTGTGCATGCGCCTATAAATAATGTGAGTTTCAAGCTTTCAGACTTTTAAATTTGTGTTTTGCATGTGTAATAAGCTGTGTTTACACTCTGCAGTTTTAAGCTAGTGAGTCTTTGACGTCATCTTATCCTCTACCCAAGCCTCTGAGGTCCAATCGGTCAGTCTTGGACATGAGTAATGGCGCACCGTGAAATTCAAAACTTGCACTCAAAGAAAACAGCCTAGAGTACTAGCGAAAAAGTCTTTTGGGAATTTGGCTCTATAATTATGCAAAACGCGAGCGACATTTTGCTTTTATTTTCTACGTCAACATGGTCGTCTAATCACGTGAGTGCAAGCCAAGAATACATTTGATACTTGTTTCTCTTGTAAATGTCAGCACTTAGAGCGAGTTTCAATCGAGTGCCCTAAAATCAAAACTAAAGTAATTACTTTGGCCAAGGACGGAGACAATCTAGTAAACTAATCAAGACTCGAAGTCGAGCCATGATTGGCTTTGGTTTCACTTCTGATTGGTTGAAAAAATGGTGCGAGAACTTTGAAACAATCACTGAGTGAAGTATTGCAAAACCAAAGCAATTCGCTAATTACTTTCGACTAGCGTTGAAATGGCATATCATAAGAAGTCACGCAAAGTCTTAAAAGTCACGACCTGTCTCCAACACCAGCTGCGGCTGCAAAGGGCAACTACACATGTACGCATTGAGAACCTATTCTTTTTCCAGCTCCAGGTCGCTCCAGGCAGTCCCTGGGAACGAGGTTGAATTCTTCGTAGGTCACACGACTTGGTCAGCTCCAACCTCGTTCCCAGGGTCTTCTCGGCTTTCAATATGGCGGCGGGTCTTGAGAAGACCCTGGCACACAGCAGATCACGTGATTAAAATTTGTCCATCGAGGATGGACAAATATGCAATTTTTTTCAAAATGGCGGCAAGGAATAAGGTGAGAGAAATCTGGGTGCAACAACTGCCAACAAACAAAATGGAGTACTAGAGGGGAAACCCAAAGCTGTAAAATTTGATGTAAGAAACCAAAAAATACGGATGGATAAATGCACGAGCAACGAGAATGCGGTAGATGACAGAGAAATCTTGCTTTTTCTTTTCATTTAATGTTATTTTAAACCAATGCAATTTTATAGACGGCTATTATGACCTAGCTGAAAGTCTAGTGCTCCGAAAATTATAGGGATCAAAACGTACCTTTTCGATAATTTTTTTCCTGAAAGGAGTTAATGATAAAAATGCGGTTTTATTTTTGCTTTGCAGATCTTTCTCCAGGGTATCCGCCTCATAGCAACATCAGCCAGGCAATGGATAATTTCTCCGGTGAGTATTACAACCTTAAACTGATAATTTGTGCCCACTTTAATTCTAATGTCGTTCGCTAGCTCGTTCAATTTATTAGCAGCAAAATATCTCCATGATTTTAAACTATCTTTATTCGTATTGACTTAAACGGTAGATATAGGCATATTTTTTCCCTAAAAAAAATTTCATCTGTTCGGATTTCCTAGCTGAAAGTCTATTGATCCGAAAATTATAGGGATCAAAACGTACCTTTTCGATATTTTTTTTCCTTAAACGAGTTAATGATAAAAATGCGGTTTTATTTTTGCTTTGCAGATCTTTCTCCAGAGTATCCGCCTCATAGCAATATCAGCCAGGCAATGGATAATTTCTCTGGTGAGTATTATAACCTTAAACTTTCCTCCTTCTCCACCCATGAGTAATTTATGAGTAATTCAATACTAAACTCAACCAGCTAAGCTAGCCTTAAAACTTACCTCCTCCACGGGTGCTTCCCCCATCAGTATATATCAGTACAGTTGTAGAATGCTCGACCGTAAGAAGCTTATTTAACGTTCAATAGAACATTTCCACCTAGATGAGTTGGTCGCTGAAACAAGAACTTAACCTTTCGAAGGTCCAGTCTTATCTCTCCTGGATGAGACTCACTTGCCCGACGACTTCCTACAAGCTGACGTCGAAGCAAGGAACCAGCGACATCTGGTATTTGCGGTTGCAGGGCAGCTCGAACTTCTTTCAAAAGCGAAAACATGGTACATCGACGGAACATTCAAACTCGTCCGCCAGCCATTTACCCAACTGTTGACAGTGAATGCATTCGTCAGGTCTGGTGATGCTGCCAAACAAGTGCCCCTTGTTTATGTATTGATGTCGTCTCGCAAAAAGAAGGATTACAAGAAGGTGATTTATTCAATAAAACTGTGTATTGCCTTATTTATCCCGCTTTAATTGCCTCAAAACAAAATAATAAAAATGTTCATTTCATCACGGTACAGCTGCCGCCGCATAATTAATGTGACGCGCATAAGACGTGATTGTCGGCACGCGTGTAAACAAGATATCAAGCGGATATTACGGTACTTATGTTCGGAAACACTAAAACTAATATTACAACGACTTGACCGTTTTTCCAATGAAAATGAGAATGCACCATATTAACTTGGTTTGTACTTTTTTGTGTTATACAGTTGTTGAGAGCAATTGTGTCCAAACTTCCACGCGAGCCATCCGTTCAAAAGATAGTCCTTGACTTCGAGCGAGCAAGCAATGTGGAGAAAGGTTTGTAGCCTTTAGCAGTTAGCGAGTCTCCAACTCGCCTAATAAATTCTGAATTTTTTAATGATCATTTTATGTTTCTCAGGTTCAAGAGCTTGGTCTGGCTGTGGCATACAGCAATGACAACGGCATCCACCGGAATATTAAGATGTTCATGGCGCTACCTTACCTACCCCACCAAGAAATTCAAGCGAGTGTCCAGCGGCTAAAGTTGCAAGCGACCACCCCCGTGCTTCATGTGTTGGTAGACTATATAGACAACCAATGGATCAACACCAACACTTTTCCACCCAGTTCCTGGAGCGTCTACGGACAGCCTGTCCGTACCAATAATGATATCGAGGGATGGCACAACTCCCTCAACCGACGCGCTGGTGGTAGAGTTCATCTACCTGTCTACCTACTGATTCAGCTGCTCCATCGAGATTCCTCTGTGTGCACCGTCCAAGTTCGCCTCGTCAACGCCAGAAAACTTCAAAGGATCCAGCGTAAAAAATATCGCGCACTTCAAGCAAGAATCTTTGGTTACTGGGAGGACTACGCTGCGAGTAAAATCTCAAGTAGACGACTCCTTAAAGCATGCTCTCACTTAGCACATGGACCAGTTCGTACAGATTAGTTTTCTTTTTTTATCACATTTTGCTCGCGTTTAGGAAAATAAATAATATTTTTGTTCTAGTTTAAAAGGAATATCGCTAGGTTTGTTTACTACAAATATTAGACATGTAATAAGTCTACCTGAATTTCAAGGGGCGGGTGTCAGTAGGACGGCCCACACGTCCCCGCGTGTGATAAGTATTTTATTATTTATTTATTTTTATCACGAACTTACCTTAAGTTGGTATTTGAATTTGCTTTCAAGGGGCGGGTGTTACTTGGGTAACCCACACGTTAGTTGTTAGCAATCAATATGTTTGCGTGTCCGACACGCAAACATATTGATTATAAAACTCTTGCTTAGCAACCATGTGATGATTATTGAGCACGTGCTGTAATCAAGATGGCCGCGTTTTCCACTATTCCAATCGCTAGTGATGTGCACCTTCTTTCAAATCAGAATGCTTCAACATATAAAACAACAATAGTAAGAACCATACTGTAACTGATATTACTAGTATTTTCATTGTCATGTTTTACCTCAGGATTACTATCTCCGTGATATCAAACGACAGCGAAATGAGCAACCTGAGTTTCACAGTTTTATATTTCACTCTGACTAGTTTTTAACATTTTCCGAATCTTTTTGAGCATTATGAAATTTCGGGCGGCACGACTCAAGATATCGGGCGACATGACTATAAATTTCGGGCAACATGACTCTGCTTTCGGGCGACATAACTTCGGGCGAGATGACTTTCGGGCGACTTGACCGTAAACCCTGCAGACAAAAAAACAACACCAAAAGCGTCTGCTAGCGCTAATCACTCAACAAAAATGTTGTTTCAGGTCTCGGGGAAACTTTTGACTTAGTTGTTGATTATTGGAGCGCTAGCAGCGACCTCTAGTCTTGACCTGTGGAATGAGACCTGTATTTAACAGACCCGCCTTCATTGCAGCTGTCACACGAGTCAACAGCGCCACATACAACTGCTAAATCAACCACATCAATAATCTATGAACCCTGTTGCACAATTTTATAATTTGTCACAACAGTAACAATACTCGCGTCAGGGAATTACAATTTTGGGACGCCAAAATGAACGAAAACGCAAAGGTACGTACGAATAAAATCACTTAATTACCGTTACGTCTTTCAAACACCATTATATCCTTCTATATAGAGAGCGATCGCTATGCCAGAGGTCGTGAAAAGCCAACGTAGCTTTCATTGGAATCGAGGCCTGATGTAGACCACCGTGTAACGTGAAAAAACCTGCGAATTATTTTTGACTGTTATGCTTGTTAATTTGCGGCTGCTTCTTACGGAACAGCGACAATTTTGAAAATGATTTAAACACGAATTCTGTTCTTCTTCTGGCTCTCCTCACTAGCCGCCATCTTTCTTTCGACATTAAACCAATCAGAGTTCAGGTGAGAAAAGTACCAATCAGCGATCTTTTTAGTTCACTGTGTGCCAGGGTCTGCTCAAGACCCGCCGCCATATTGAAAGCCGAGAAGACCCAAGGAATGAGGTTGGGTCAGCTCAAGCCTTCCTTCGCTCAGATCACAAAGATTTTAACGTTCCAATCTCGTTTTCTTGTTCATTCGACAGCTGTTTATCATTACAGAGAAAACATGTCAATCCGTGAAGAACACTGGCAAACAAAGAAACCCACTATCAGAGAAAGAACCACGTTTATGTTCAACAATAACCTCTTCAGCGATGTGAAGTTTGTGGTTCGCAAGAGCGATGGCGAAAGTGAAAGCAAACAAGCGATTCCAGCTCACAAGTTAATGCTATCGATTGGCAGTCCTGTGTTTGAAGCCATGTTTTACGGGGAGCTAGCGGAGCCTAGTGACTCTATTGAACTGCCTGACTGTGAATACGAGAGTCTGTTGGAGTTGTTTCGTTATTTGTACAGCGATGGAGTGAACTTAAGCGGAAGTAATGTTATGGAAGTGTTGTATTTGGCGAAGAAATACATAGTGCCTTCTCTGGCCGTTAAATGCACGGAATATCTGCAGGATCATTTGGATCCATCCAATGTGTTTAACATCTTGCAGTCTGCACGGAAATATGACGAGGAGCAGTTAATGGATCGATGCTGGGAGGTGATCGACAAACAAACCGAAGCTTCGGTGAAATCGGAAGGATTTGCGGTGATTGACAGACCTTTGCTCGAAGAACTCGTTGAAAGGGATACCCTTAACATCCCGGAGGTGGAATTGTTTAAAGGTGTAGTTAAGTGGGCAGAAATGGAAGTGGCAAGGCGAGGCATAGTCGCAGATGGACGAGAGAAAAGAAACGTCATCGGAGAACGGATCATAAAAGCAATTCGCTTCCCCGTCATGAAGCAGGATGAGTTTGCTGCAGTTGTTACGGACAGCAGAATTCTCTCGTACGATGAAATTTGCAATTTGATCAAACATTTCAATTCAGTGGGAACTTCCCCAGTGGAATTTCCGGTTTCAAAACGATCGGGGTCCGGTGCTGTGTTATTGCGGTGTGGAAGGTTTAATTTAGTAAAATTTGGCTGGCAGAATGCATGGACACAGCGAATTGGTTTTAAAGTTAACCGAGACATTCGTATTCACGGAGTCAATTTTTTTGGAAGCCAGGGCAACACCTATCGTGTTCTTGATCTTTTGATCAGCAATTCTAGTTTTGGTTACGTTTCTCTTTCATCTACGACTGGTGAGTTTTCGTCCGTGCTAAACAAGTCAAAAGAGTTCTATAGCTTTGATGTTCGGTTTCGAAGCCCAATTACTTTGATCAAGGATGTAAATTATCTTCTCGATGCCCGTATCATTGGACCCACTTCTTTTTACGGTGTCCGTGAAAAGGTAGTTGTTGTTTGTTCGGGAGTAGCATTTGAATTCATTGACTTTTTTCCTGATAAGGGAAGCAATATTAATCCAAAAGAAGGGCAATTTAATGAAATTATTTTCAGCTTTGTGGAGTAATATAGTGGTCTGCGTCGCAGACAGACTGCACCGTTTTCACTAAACAGCCTTGCACTGAGAACAAGTCGCTTGAAATTATGGCAGAGCTGTGCAACTTCTTCCATTGCTCGTTCCCAGGATCTCTCTTCTTCTTCTTCTTCTTCTTCTCCCGGGAAAAGAGAGAGTTACGAACATGGCTATCTCATCTCGTGGTGCAAGCAAGCAATAGTCAATATTTCAGGTTTTAACCTGGGCTTCCCATTGAATTTCCTGCAGGCTGAATGGCGGCTCTTGTTTCAATTAAAGGCCACCTCTACTCGAACGAAAAGTAAAAACTGCAAAACACAGGAATTACCATTTGACGAAATGTTGTCGAAATATCACTTGAAAGTCGGATGAAACAGGCAGTTTCCGGAAAAATGCACATCATTATCATTGCTCAGCCAAATACGGGGCTTTATTTCGTCAATTGATAAAGGTTTGGCCTTAATCAATGAAGTGGAGCGTAAATTAGCAAACTGGTTCATTGAGAAATATCCACAAGCACTCTTGTTTTTATTCCAAACAGAGCGATTGAAATTCGGCTGTACATTTTGACCAATTCAGCCATTGCCACGCCCTTCTCAAGGACCTTTGCGCGGTTTCACTGTTTGGATCAAATTTCCAGTGGAGACAGAGAATTAATCCCCCATATCGGCCCTATCCCCATCGTAATCCCTCTAAATTTATTTTTAGATGCCCTTTAAGATCCGGTATTGCCTAGAAGGTTGAGTGATAGCAAATCATATGTCCCCACTTTTCCCAATGTTGACAGCCCCCACGTGATGCTTCGCGTGGTTCGCGATATACAATCAAACAAAATGGCGGAGGATGTGGACAAAATACCTTTATACACGCAACGTGCGAGGTAAAATTATCCGAGGGAAAAATTATATCTTTTACGACGCGGAGAAATAAGACCTATATGAGGGATTCGTTCTCTGGTGCTTTTATCCTCTCTTGTGATTGATGATCAGTGTGTTTAGAAACCGCTTCGGAAAACCTAGCTCTGAATAAATAGGAAGCATCCCTTGCCATAATCTTTCAAGCTAAGAGAAGTGAGGCATGTGTAATTGACCAGATATCACGTGTAACTTCACAAGTATTTCACATTTTATTATACTTTTTCCATCCACGATTGAATAGCAAGAGATAACTTAATTAAATATTCCACCACTGGACAACTTAAAACAAGTAAAAAGTTTTTGGTTCAATAAATCGAGATGCAACGGAGAAAGGGCGTTTTTTATGAAATAATTGGCCCTGGATTATCTTTTGACTATCCAGCCGAAATGCTTCAACAGTTTGGACAGGTGAGATTTCCTTTTCTGCAACTGCCGCCCATCCACGAATAGAATCCTTGTATTTCGACGGTATCAGTATGAGAAATCGCTCAGGAAAAGATATAGCTCTATAGAAAATTATATGTATGAAGTTTCTTACGCGTGGGGTAGAGAAAGCAATAACGTCTCTTAATTAAGGCGATGTTACACCATGCAATTTCTCTCGCAATTTTGTTGCAACAAAAGATAAAGTATTACACTGAGGTCACAGGGACATTTTCATCGTCGGATGACAAAAAGCGTTGCGACATAAGTAGCGAGAGAGGCATTTGTTTCGAAAACAAGATCCTCAACAAAAATATATAACATAATTGAAAAGTACGTCGACGCTTTCCGAGTTTCGAGAAGCATTGCGGAAAGCAGAACTGACATAGTACCACTTCTCCCTTGCAACGATTGTGATAACAATTCGAAAACTTGCCTGGTAAAACATACGGCTCATTTGTTTAAATGGAAGTATTTTTTTGTTAGGTAAAGTCTAGAAAGTCTAGAGCCTAGAAAGGCCCATCAGGCCTGCGCTTATCTCCGGTTTCTTTTTTGTTAGGACAAGAGTATAAATAAATTATTGTACAATAATTCAATTCCAAATGCAAGTTAACAAAAGTCACCAGTTGATTTTAAATAAAATTGTGCCTTGCTCCTACAGAAGCATGAGAATTAAATTTTACATTTTAACAGAAGTACATTCTTCTGAAACCACCATATATACAATGATCGGTCCGGTAACAACTATATATCCAAGTCTTTCGTTTAAAGTGCGAACATAGTCCATATAGACAGACTGGCAATGAAACTCTGGAAACTTCAAACATCGCGCTTCATGTTAATCTTTTGTCCTCGGTTCACAACTGAGTTTTGAATAAATTAATCGAAACTTTAGATTGACTGTCTTTTAGAAAAAGGGTGTGGTTTGTGCATGGTCGGGCCAGAACCAACCTCGTTCCCAGGGTATCTTTGTGGATGACAACGACAATGGAGTTCCTGGGAACGAGGTTGAGCCAAAACAGCGAACAAAACACAAAACAAAGAAACTCGTAGAGTTTCATAACCATCTCCGTATATTAACTATGGTGTGAACAGCAGGTTGATTTACAAGCTTCGGGAAGGCAGTCACGGAAAATCTAACTTCGGGAAATATCAAAACGCAATTCAATCAGACATGAAAGCGTATCTTCGCCAGACTGGATGTCCAATGTTAAACTTAGAAGCCCAGTTTAGCAGTCACAAAGTGTTGTATCTTATTTTCCTGTAACACAAGAAAGAACCCACCGAAGGAAAAGAACACGTAGATGGTGAAATTACCAGAGGAAAAGTGACCTATAAATATTGCGCACGATAAACGCGAGAAAAACTATGTACTCTAGCTCTAGTTTCTTTGCATCTTAAAGTAAACTCCTCCCCCCCCCCCCCCCCCCCCCCCTCCCTTCCCTCCCTATCCCTTAACGAGTTGATGACCCGTAAACCGATTTCTCCAAAATTAAAAAAACCAAGGGGTTTTTAACAGAATGCCGAAGATACCAAACCTTAAGAACCTTGGCCAATCAGAATAGAAGTTGGCATTTCAATCATGACGCGAAGGAAATAAATTAGGCCGCTGCCAAGTGCGCAGAAACGCGGCCAAGCATTAGATATCACAAGGTGAGAACATAGCGCAAAATCATACGAGAAGGCTTGATTTTGCACTGAATACTACGGAGTAGCATTGAAAAAACCAAACGCATACGCAAAATTACTTTGGTCGGCACTCGATTAAAAACCACTTTATTAAATCTACTGTAATTAATACATCACTCAGCAAGTTAAAGCCTCTAATGTCCTGCATTAGCGACAACAACTGGTTGATCGTCAAATGTTAATGCCACTACGTTACCCGATAAACTTCCGATTTTTTCATCGTATGATCCATTATCGCTTCCGGCGAGCACTTCACCAGTAAGGACACCTGACTGATGCTCAGGATCATCACTTGGAGTCAAATCCGCTGTTATAGTAGCTACTTTCTCACCAGAATAGAAAGATACAACATCGACTAAAGCAGTGGCAACGACGCCATTAGCTAGAGCCTCTTCTGTCACCGCAAAAAGATCTCCACTCAGAGCGGCCAACATTTCGCAGCTCGATTCATCGTCACTCGCGGCAGAAGTAACTTCCCCTTTCACAAAACCGATTTTTTCTCCAGGCGTAGGTGTGGTTACATCCCTTTCTTCACTGGCCAGGCGATATACAGACGCCGATAAGGTGACAGTTCCTCGTCCGAGAGACTCTTCTAAAGATGCTATTCTTACATTGGCTGTTACAGTACATATTCTGCGTCCTTCTACTGCAGTTTCATCTTTCAATACCGAATCTTGCCTATCACTAACGTCAACTTCGTTTCCACCAGTAACGCCGTTTTCCTTTTGTCCTTGCTCTTCTTCCCCATTTAAGGAAACCACTTCTTTTTTCGACATTTCTGCTCTCTCTAACGCTTGCACAGGTCCGACCGTTGACGGTTCGTTGATTTCTGGAGAAAAGCCAAGGTCCTGTTGTGACAAATGGATTTCGCCATCAGAGTTCCTGATACTGTCTGCTCTATCAGTCTGTTCTTGTTCATGGGAACCTGCCCTGTGCGACATTGGTTCGACACTAGTATTACTGTGCGTCGCGGTGTCGCCAGATAAGTTGGTATTACTGGTTTCCCTGGATGCAGGCACCTCCCTGTCAGCGATATCAAGATCACTGGAATTATTTTCTGCAAGAGATTCTTTAACAGGAGTGTTGGTATCATTGGTATCCGTTTGCTTCGCCGTCTCCTCTGGTTTACCAGATAAGGTAACCTTGTTTATCTCCTTCGTTGAACTCACAGAGCCTTCCAATCCGCTGTTGGCCACATCGGCGTTAACTCTGTGCTGCATAGAATCTGCCTCCGAAGACTCTCCAGCATTATGATTTCCTTGTCCAGAGGAGCCCAGCGCCTCTGCAATGTCACCTTCTTCAGTAGCTTCCGGTTCTTCGTGAACATCTTTCTTTTCCGTAGCGACACTTCCGCCTCCTTCTAATTGACTGCCAGATGATATGGGTTCCACAATTGGTTCTTGATCGGCGGGCGAGTCATCTCTCTTACTTAACTGGGCTTCTTCCTGGTTTTCATTTGCCCCTGTCAAATCATTCACGTTGGTATTGGAAGTCTCATTAACATTGTCACCTGCTGTTTCCTTGATGCTATGTTTACTTTCATTGCTTGTTTGTGATTTCGACTGATGAAGCACGTGGCCATTGGCTTCGGGAGAACCGCTGTAATTGTCCTTGATTCCCTGCGCATGTCCATTTCTCTCCTTTAAGGATTTGGTTGAGGTCGACTTTGGGACTGGTGCTGGTGCAGGCCGGGAAGCCACTGTGGACAATCAAAATGGAGTGAGGTTCTGAACAAGCTAAGGTAAACTGGCCATTCTAAGGATATTTAAAACTTAACATTGTGAAGAGTTCCGAGCTTTTCATCGGCAGTTTTTGAAGCATTTGTTCATCAAAAGGAAGCCAACTTGATAACAACAAAATTTGCATTGCCTTCTTCCACAATCATACTGAGAAAACTCTCAGCTTATTGTAAAAACGCTGTCATAATCTTTAAAATTTCTTTCAGAGTTTACGAGGGCAGTATCTACCATGACAACTCCAGACGCTTAACTTTCGAGTGTTCATCAATTCTAAAGTTAAACAAACCTTTGTATAGGCTTTTCCAGGGTTCTGTAATTTTAATACAAATTTATAACTGATTTCAAATTAGGTTTTTACATATTCACATACACTATCTTCGAGAGATATATGTACCATATGGGCTGTATTGTAGCTTGTCAATGCGTTGTCAATTAAGGTAAAACCCACACAAATCTTGGCCACTCACTTGAAATATTCATTAATTATTAATGTCACTGCTATACCCCTGTACAATTCCAATATGGTACAAATGTTACCCTAAATGGTATCATTATTCCAGAACAGGATCATATGTAGCCAATTATTGAAACATTTTTGTTTGGCATCCTGTAGGATATTGCCCCTTTGCCAGAATTTCTAATGTTGCCCCATTAAGTTGCTCTGTGTGGTCCACAGAGGGAATAATGAAACCAGTAACCCAAGAAGCCAAAAAGGCACATACATGACAAAACATCACAAATAGTAATATTAAAGCCTAGACCCCTCTTTGGCTCCCTTAGCAAATTTAATCATTAACTCTGAAATGATTGGATACTGCAGGAAGTTGGAATTGTGTATTCAAGACAATTTTGCAGTACCTATGATATAACAATTTTTGGGAAGCTATTTGAAAACTCACCTGTGCCAGTGGCTGTAGATGAGCCACAACCCATAAAAGATGTTTTTTCCCCCAGGAAACCTAAGAACTTTTCGATCTGCAATAGAAATAGTGTATACCCTTTAAATGACCATTATCCTTAGCGGGTTTTCAGGACCAATGAAATAAATGATAAAATGAATCTCCATTTTTTTTGAGAATCTTGGCTGGCATGCAGGAGGTAGACAAGTTGGCTATGCATACGTATGCACAGCTGACAATCCAAGAGGGGATTGCATGGCCAAAACACCTACAGCTAACAGTGAGAGAAGAAATTTTTCCACAGAACTCTGGATTTAAAGTCCAGTGCTCTAACTTCTTGGCCACCTTGGGTCCCTTAGCATTACTACTGTATGTAACATAACCACAGCTTGAGCATCTATAATCACTTCTTGCTGGATTAATAGGTCACCCATGAACACTACAAACACTAAGTCTTTTAAAGTCAAAAGAATATATTTTTTTTCTTACCAGATTGCATTTTAAATGTACATGTACCATAAACTAAATCAGTTCTATGCCATTGCACTTTGGAGGATTAAGTATAAGGGGAAGAAACTATTTTAAGGAGGCAGAGTGGTTCAGTGGTTAAGACACTGGTCTTAAATGGGGCTAAATCTGTTTCAATTCCAACTCTTACAACTGCCTGAATTTGTCTTCCACAAACACACACACGTTAATGTAAAAAAGCAAACTGTTGCTAAAAACATCCTTTACTCAAAGTGAAACAGATTTTGATTTGGAACTCATAATAATAATAATAATAATAATAATAATAATAATAATAATAATAATAATAACAATAATAATAATAACAATAACAATAATAACAATAATAATAATAATAATAATAATAATAATAACAATAATAATAATAATAATTTAATAATAATAATAATAATTACACTGAGTGCTCTTGGGCCAGTAATGGAGAAGCTTTTTTTTTTAATTTAATGGGCAGCACAAAGGATTTAATTAATAATAATGATAATATTTCAATGCAGTCTAAGATAATTGCCTTTAAAAAGACCCTTTGGAAAATAAAATATGTACCTATAGACGTACGTAAGTAATCAACTACATGCTGTATAATATGTAGCACGTTTCTAAGACAATATTCGTCTGCAAAACAAACTCAATTTATTGGATGCCCAGGGGAGGGAAAATTTTGAACAGGTCCCTAAGAGGTACCAAGATCCTGTTTTGTGGGCGTGGCATGAAATTTTTTTCACCCCTAAGAGGTACCAAATTATTGGGTTTTAATTAGAAAAAATTAAAAGTTAGTGAATTGTCAAATGTCTCCTGTCATAATTTTTTGGCTCAATACCCTACAGTGTAAAAGGTACCGGTAAAGCACCCGCTGTGGACCTTTTGAGGCTGACCTCCCTTAGCTGTACCAAAACTGCTTTTTTAACCCCTAAAAGGTACGATGAGCACTTTAAATAAAGTAATTATCATCTCCGTCATCATTATCATCAACATCATCATCATTATCATCATCATCTTCACAAAATGTAATCAATACAGGGTATGATGACAATATGTAATACTGGGTATGTAAAGCTATATCTTGCTGAGACGGACAGTTCGGGTTTGCACCCACTAAATAGGAGGAGATCAAGATCTATTTCTGTTTGAGAATGATGTCTTGCTTGTAAAAATAGAAAAAAACGTCGGAAACATCAAGAGAATCCCATATAAAAGGACAGGGGTGCTTATATGAACAAAAAATTCAGCACTGGTAATTCTTATTTTTCTTTTGTTATTCAAACTATTTTGACTAAACACTACGTAACCCGAGGTTTAAGCCTTGATTTTAAAAAGACACCTGTTTATTTCAACTGGAATTTTTCAATTTAACCCATTGACACCTGGTCGGAGTAAAATCTGTTAAGTTGTCCCATGGATCAATGCCAGTTAATGGAGGGAGCATTTTTGACTGCTTAACCCACTGACACCTCAAACTCCCTAGAAAGCCCCCAGTTGACAAGTAATTTAATCGTCTGGCGTTAGACAAAGTAAAGTCTGTCAAGTCTCACTCCCAGGGGTCAATGGGTTAAATTAGTGACTTTGAGCTGGATAGAGGAGAAAATGACATCAAAGACTCACTAGTTTAAGAATGTACACTTGCGGAGTAAAATCTGTTAAGTAGTAACAGTAGTAATAGAGGAGAAAATGACATCAAAGACTCACTAGTTTAAGAATGTACACTTGCGGAGTAAAATCTGTTAAGTAGTCCCATGGATCAATGCCAGTTAATGGAGGGAGCATTTTTGACTGCTTAACCCACTGACACCTCAAACTCCCTAGAAAGCCCCCAGTTGACAAGTAATTTAATCGTCTGGCGTTAGACAAAGTAAAGTCTGTCAAGTCTCACTCCCAGGGGTCAATGGGTTAAATTGGTAACTTTGAGCTGGATAGAGGAGAAAATGACATCAAAGACTCACTAGTTTAAGAATGTACACTGTACTTCACTTTTTCCAGGATCCAACTCTCTGACCAAGGTCCAATTGGTCAGTTTTGAACGTGAGTTAATGGCCAACCATGAAATCCTAAAATTACACTCAAAGTTAAAGTGCTATTATGACCAAAAATCAATTGTACTTTTTCTTTGTATTTCAAAACTAATTTGTTAACTGAACACTAAGTGACCAAATGAAAGTTTTAAGCCTTTGTTTCGAAAAGACACCTTTGATGGAACTTTTTCTATTAAATTAATGGTCTGCCATTCTTAAATTTAAAATCTTGAGAGAGCTGGATTGAGGATAAGATGACATCAAAGACTCACCAGTTTAAAAATGCAATGCGTGAGCACACGTCCATAAATAATATGAAGCAGGGGAGTTTCAAGCTTGTTTTATACACCCTGCAGTTTTAAGCTACAGTATTGACTCTTTGACATCATCTTATCCTCTACCCAACCCTCTAAGGTCCAATCGGTCAGTCTTGAACGTGAGTAATGGCAGACCATGAAATCCAAAACTTGCACTCAAAGAAAACAGCCTTTGGATAAAATTTGAAGCTCAAGATTTTGCCAGTCACACGTCAAGCAAACACTTTCAAAATCTGAACGAAAAACGGAAATGAACTTTTGATCATACATGTACAGTAGCACTTTTAATTAACAAGCTCAAAATTTTGCAGCAAGGTGCTAAGCAAACACTTTCAAAATCTGAATTAAAAAAGGAAGGGATTTTTCTTATCATGATAGTAGCACAGGTCTATAGTCTCAATCTTATTTATCCAAGCACACTAAAAAGCTCTGCTAATTGGAAGAACTGAAATCAAACCAATCACAGGATATCAAAGCCGATCAAATCAAATGTTTCCTTTTAATGTGAGGGGAAAACTGCATGCAGAAAAACCTGTCACAGCAGAGAAGGGAAATAACAGACTCAACCCTTACAGGTGTATATGACATTGTCAGAGTGACTTAGAAATCTGCCACAGTGATAACCAAGGACAAGTTCGCTCACCACTGTACCAATCCGGTTTCCCTGCATTTTCTTTGTTGCATAATAATAATAATTATTATTATTGTTAAAACACCAAATTATAATTTTCCAACAGCTTTATCCTGACTTCCTCAAGTCATGCACTGTTATCACTTCAAATTTTTCCAAAATTAAAAAAAAATACACTGTGAAAAGTCAATATTATTGTAATGGTTATGTGATCAGCCCTTTCACTTGTCCTGCTGTAATAGAATAGATATAAAAAATATAAGGAAATATAAAATAAATAACTTTTGTCCTCCAAGTACTAAGACACCAAATCGGTTATTAGCATTAACTTTAGTTAATTAACTACTAAAGGCCCTGTTGTAGACTAAGAGTTTGCTGGTCAGTTTGTTAGCAACAATAGAAATGGACAAAAGGGTATCACATGAATTATTTTTATGGTTGGTATGTCAGGGTAGTGAAACATGGTTTATTAATAAAACAGTGTTATCAGAGCAAAAAAGTGTTGAACAGTGTCTTCAGTTTCTTGAGATTGCAAAATGATTGGTAAATAATTTTCAACTAATGGCAACTTGTTGAAGGGAATATAGCACTTGCCTCTGTTATAACTTTGTTGAACATTTAAGAGCAGTAACTTTCGTTCATTACTGAAATTATATTGGAGGCAGTATGGCCCAGTGGTTACAGGGCACTTGCCTTATCTGGAGATTCCAGGTTCACCTTATTTTGGAGTAACTTGGTTCAACTTCTTGGCTGCATGAATTGTAAAACGGTCAACTGGTTTGCAAATGGCCAGTTGAAATTCTGTAACAGTTGCTGTTGTTCAATTCTGTTGTTTCATTAATTCTGTTTAATTGGCCCAGAAAAGTCCCTACTGGGGAGGTCAATAATTACTATGTGTGATTGTCCTTTAATTTCCACGGGAGGTGTGTTCTGATATGGTTGGATTAGTTTGCAACTGTTTAAGCTAGATGACAAGTTGTCATTATTATTATTATTATTATTATCATCTGCAGTTTATTGAAACATTTGTTTGCAAATCTATTACAAAATTTGGGCACCCAAAAAGCGTAACCAATTCCTGTTAATCCCTAAAAAATAATAGTAAATACAAAATCCTCTATTGATATTATATATCCTATATAATAATATATCCTAAGTATCTAAATGTAAAAATCGTAACCATTGATGTGTGTATCTAAAAATCTTAAATCTTATTTCTCATAGATCATTGTAAAAAAACACCCAAACAAGAAAAAGCTAATAAAAAATCCCTAATAATATATGTACGGCCTTTAGTATATCTAAATGTTCATCTTTGCCAATATTATTACTATTATTATTATTATTATTATTGTTATTATTATTATTATTATTATTATTATTATTATTATTATTATTATTATTATTATTATTATTATTATTATGTTGAATCTAGTGTCATCAACTTACGAAAGCCAAGTCACCTATGCACACTATTTCCGTATTGTTTCTTTCCATAGGTTTCTGCAGGTCAGATCAGAATGCTCATTTTCTCAAGAGAAATTGTATTCATTTTAAAGATCATTCCATTGCGATGAGCATTTGTCAGCGATTGTTCAAATAACAATAACGCGCTTCTCGCAAAGCCGGCGTAACCATGGATTCCATGTCAAAACAGACACCATGCAGATTAAACTGAAAGCTACTTATATTAAACTAATAAAATAAAGACGGCCATAGATAACTGTAACGAACGGTTAGAAAAACTTGCACTAAGATACTCTCACTCAACATCGAGTGAATATCAATCGTTAAGTGATCGTAAACACAACACAATATTGTAAATGATGCATACACACGAAAAGTCAATGGAAAACAGTGGATTGTTCATCGCCAAATATGAACATCAATCATCAGAGCTTAAGCCGAACTAATCACTATGGTTATGTTTCGTAAACTAACAGATACATACCTTTCGTTTAAATACAAATGACCTTTCTTGTCCTAAACGTAGCTTACAAGAAGTAAGGTGAAGAGGTCCCCTCGAAAATCTCGTCAACTTCAGAAATACGCCAAGCGCAAAATCGTTAGTGAACTCGGTTTAGTGCACGCGTCAACAAACGAACAAATCATGAAGAACTTCATCGAGATACTTGAAGAGCCACAAAATGATCTTTTTTTGCGCTTTAGCACTTGTCACAAAGAGTTATCCACGACATTGTCCCTTAACTTTGCGCCAAGAGAAAAGGAAGTACATCTTCAAAGCACAAATGACGTTTATGCTCCATCATTTGCCGTGTATTTCGTAAAACATCTAATCATTACGTAAAGCGGAAATGGACGCACTCGGTGAACATGAGGGTGTCGTAACCGGCAACGCGCTCAAAAAACTGGTATCTAGTAATCGTTAACCTCCCCGCCCCACCCTTAGTGCTATTTGTTTTTGACGAGCAAGATTTCAAATTCCTCGTAGAACGGGGAGGGGTGAATTTGAAAAACACTGGCCTTTTGCTAGAATTGGAAAATTCGTGTCGTTCAATCGACAAGACGCTGTTTCCGAGTCTCAATCATCTTTCAAATCTAGAGTACAATGGATGTACTGCGCACTGCCCTCGAGCCGTCAAGTGTCAAGTGTCTATTGAAAAGTTTTGCTTTCAAATTGATTGAATCTGATTGAGTGTTAAGTGTAGGGTTTTTTTTTTAATCTTTGATGTAGAGCATTTTGTAAATCAAACAATGCAACTTCCTACGCGGCATCTCTCGAGGATTGTAAACCTTGGTCGTCACGCCACGAAGTTGATTACCAATGACGCAATGCTTATGTTCAACAATGCGCTGAAACAAGGACTAAAACAAGTGCCGACAACTGTTTCAGTGCATTGTTAAACATGTACTTTTACCATATAAGGACTTTCCGAAATCTGCTTACGTGAATTTGATCGTGATGGCATGACGAAAAGTCAGTATTTGATATATAGCTCATTTTCTATTCTTAATTGCTATTGGGGTAAAGTCAGTGCGCTAATTAGCGCTTTTTCAACAAAACTTTGCTCGGATTCGTTATATTTTCGACATACTCTTTACAGAAATAATTATACGTATCCGAGTGTGTCACATTTTAGCTTAAATCTTGTATTTTTATACACACGTAATTCAGCATCTGGCTGCCATGTCTGTACTGAGACATTAACATTGCCGGTTTTCACTGTGAAAACATTTACATAATGACTGTTGGACACGGCCTTTTGTGCTCTATGCGTTTGATTCTTTTTCTCATTTCAAGCTCTACGTTAGGTAGACAGATTGAGCTTAACACCTACGGGAACATTGTAGGACGCCGTGGACTGGCGTTTTCTAGAGGTTTTGCGCAGTATATCCAAGAAAGGAGTGCCATTTCGATTTACTCTTCGCTAACCAGACATGCTTATGGAAGATTTTGCAATTCAGATGAGTTATGGATTAGCTTCGCCCGTGGAAATCTGCCTTGCGAGTTCATCCTTTGTTAGGGTCCAATATACCACCTCTGAGCCTTTTGTTTGTCTTCGGCGGTGTGGTCGTTCTACGTGCCGGTTCACTGATCTGCGACGAAAATATTTCAAACAAAGAATTTCATATTATTCAAACTCTTGTGCTGGTTTTAACTTTATGGAACTGTGTACTTCATTAAGTGGCGACATCCATCCATTACCAGGTCCAGATACCAGCAGCAGTAGGATTGCTGTTATTCATGGAATAGACTGACTCGTCGCATCCCTGACCCGGGTGGACACGTGAGCGCAAATTCAACGGTATAAGAATACAATTGACAAAGAATGCACAATCAACGGTGCATAAAAAACCAAAACAAGCTCTTGGAAATAGCCCATCTTAACGCAGAGCTTTTCAAATGCAGACAACACTTCATTGAAACGAAGGAATTAGCCCTGGAACGTGATTTTGATATTTTAACCATCTCGGAGACTTGGTTTAACTCATCCGTGTCTAACAGTATTGTCGAAATTCCTGGATACCAGGTCTATAGACTTGATCGCCTTGGAAAAGCAGGCGTTAGTGTATGTGCTTATGTAAAATCTACTCTGAAAGTTAAAGTCCTGAAGGATCTCACAGAAATATCCGAGTCTGGCTTGCACCAGTTGTGGATTCAAGTTCAAAATAAGAAGCTTCGCTCACTGCTGGTTTGTATTGTTTACAGACCTCCGGAAATTGGAACTGCATGCCTAGAGACTGAACTGCTCCCAAAGTACATCGAAGCGTTATCACGCAACAAGGACATTGTGCTAACAGGCGACTTAAACTGTGACCTTCTTTCAAACAATCCGAGGGGAGAAGCATTGCTGTCGTTTTGTGCAATTGTAAACGCGACACAGCTTATAGATAAGCCGAAACGCGTGACTGAGAACTCACGCTCCTTACTCGATGTCATTCTGGTTTTTGACCCTGCCCTTGTCAAGTCGAGCGGTGTTCTTGAAATAACTATAAGTGATCATTTTCTAGTTCATGTTGTTATTAATTTAAGACCACCCAAGCAAGCTCCAACCTACATTGTCACACGTAGTTTTCGGAATTATAAAGCTGATCAGTTTGCAAATGGCTCAAAAACGTCGCTTGCAAAATTATCTACCTACAAACGAGAGTAGTGACCCTCGAACTTAAATGGACAATTTAATTAATTTAATTATTATTGTCGTCTTATAGACATCTGAAAAATGCAGGTGGTTCCAACTGGATTCGAACCCATGACCTCTGTGATGCCCCATGATGCAATGCTTTACCATTTGCAGAGCTATAAAGCCACACAGTTGAGAGCAGGTCATTTTGTTGGGCTTATTTATTCCCTTGAGGGAGTCGATGAATGAAATGAACGTATCTTTGGAGTGCGGGCTCTTGACGAAGTCATGGGTTCGAATCCCATGGGAGCCACCTGAATTTTTCGGGTGTCTAATAAACCACAATTGCTTAAACAGTCCAGATATAGTAGTTTTCAATTGAGTGTCGAAAGTAATTAGCGAATTGTTTGGTTTATGATTACTTCACTCAGTGATTGGTTCAAAGTTCAGGCGCCACTTTTTCAACCAATCAGAAGTGAAACGAAAATCAATCGTGGCTTGGGCGTGCACATTTTCCCGCGCTTTGTGTCGGCTATGTGTAGTTACTTCGAGTTTTGATTGGTTTACCGGATTGTCTCCGTCCTTTTTGATTGGCCAAAGTAATTGCTTTGGTTTTGGTTTTATGACACTCATTTGAAAATCGCTCTAAGTGCGAGGATCACTTCTCTAATTTGTCTATAACCCGCACTTCAAATATACATTCATTTCATTTCATTTCATTTCATTCAAAGTATCACACAGTTTTTGCAATAACAATTTCGTAGGGAATAGAGTTCTCGGTGTTTGTGGCCTCTCTGTGTCGATCAGCATGAGGTCTTTCAGATTGAAGTTAACGTCACTTGAGGGGCTTCTGAACGAATGAGACCACACAAAAAAAGAATTGAGCGAGAAGGCAGACTATATTCCTGGGAGGTTGGATCCTTCCGTTTCACTTTCAATTTCGTCCCGTTTTCCTCTCCAGGGGCCCGGCTGTTTCTCATCACTCCACAGAACTTTTATGACACGTAAAAAACCGAGATCGGGCTTGTTCTGAAAAAAACAAAACAAAACTAAAAAAAACACGAGAAAACGAAACGTTTGCCTTTGAATGATACAAAGCGTAGGTTTCAATAAATGCCGGGGCCTTTTCTCCCGCAATTGGGCTCTTATGTCTGATTCGGTATGGTTTCAGTTCGGATTCAACTTCGAGTGCATGTTAGAGCCTTTCCAGTTTGCGTTCTAGTTCTTTACGGAGTATTGATATCTTCGTCTGGTAATATAAGCTCTCCTCTTAATGAAATCCCCCGGGCACCCCGCCCTCTCTGTTAAGCTATCGTGCACAAGCAGCCAGATGTTGCCCACCCGCGCAGACATGTGCAAGGCATCACACGATCCCGACCCCTCAATGAAAATTCTATGTAGAGAGGGGACTTCTTTATTTCAAGCATGTTGTTTCATTCGAAGGATTATTCACTAGCGCTGGTATGTCAACGACAAGCTTATTTCGAAGAGATATAGGATTACATCGAAATTCCATTGCTAATTAATGAATAATAATAGAAATTATTACTTTTATAACAACAAAAAAACACCTTTCTGCAGAAGACTGAGCCTTTCGCGTTTGCTACAAGGCTATAAGACGCAAGTGTACAAGGAAACTTTTAACTGACTTCCAGTATCCAGCTCAAATATCATTTTGATTGACTGCCATGGGATAAAACACTGTTTGCGTGACAGCAACTTGATCTTCTTGTATCTAGCTGGATGAAAATTTATTGCGATATCTTTTGAAAGAATCGAAATGCGTAGAACTGACCCAAACTTTGAAGTCAAGTACAAGGATGTGTCACAAAATGAATCGCAAAGAAGGTAAGAATATCATAATTTGATTTGTGACGACGAAAAAACCTAATTTAAAATTCGTGCAGCATTGTAACCATGATAGATTGTAAGCACTTAAGACTGCAGTTTTCGAGGAAAGAAAGAGTGTCGCTAAGGGAAAAAAAGCCAGTAAAGACTTATAATAACATTTGTTTTACATTTTTCTGGTCCTTTTGGATTTCAGATTATGTAATACATGCGCAACGTGAATCATTCTAGGGGAAGGAAACATGCAACACTCAATTAATCCTGGTAACGTTATACCTGTATGAGAAACGAAAAGCCATACTCCGTCAAACCTGGGTGACATGAGTTAGTAGGGCTCTTATTCGATTAAGATCAAGCCGAAGCTATATATATAAATCCTCCGATGGATACAACGCTATGAACAGGATAAACAAGGTTCATGCAAAAAATTCGTATTTCTATTGAAATATGGACAAGCGCAAAGGATGTTACCGTTTGACTATTTATTAGCAGGCTACCTGGTCATGTTTTTTTCCGGCGCCATGCGGAGTCACGCTTTTAACGTACTTAATTTGCTCGTGTGCGAAAAACGCGCCAAAATGACTTCAAAGTAGGAAGGATGCTTGGCTTGAGCGTTTACCGCGGTTATAAATGACCAAGGCGAAATTCGTTCATTGTTTGCACTGGGTAAACATTCACCAAGAAAGAAATTGCAACAACTTGACGCAAACTTCAATTGATAATCATGCTCCCGATTGGAGGGAAAACAGTGGTTTTTACAGTCATTGCCTTTAATTTTCTTGCACTTGAAGCTACTTGAGCCGCAAATGGAAGCCTCTCGATTGCAACATGTGCGAATGTGCGTACACAACGGTCACGCAACTATAACCGGTTATCCCAAATCTCAATTGAAATCGGAAGCTCCATTAAATAACAAAAATTAACTATTACATTTATGCTTAAGAGGTTAGTTTATAAAGAAAACGTTTCGCCGGGGAGTGAAACATACATAGCAACCGTCCCCCCGCTTTTTTTACGATTTTTTGTTATGCTCAGTGCAGTGGGAATGCTCCACTCACAGTATGACTGACAAGGGCATTCAGTCAAATCACAGACGTCATTCTCTCTGTCGCTCGCGAACACAGTTTCAGCAAGAAACTATTTCCGGAATGGTAAGGGCAGGAGAAAGATAAAATACTGTTGTCTTGGTCACTCGCTCTCTCATATTGATTTTGCTTCGTCTATGGAAACTCTCGAGAAATAAAGATGGAAATGTAAATTCCGGCGAGAATCCTGATACAGAGCGTGTCAAGGAATCTTTCCATCAACTAGAAGAACAGATACTTGTTCATTTCCGCACTGAATACATCGAAGTCTACAAACCTATTTTACCTTCAAATGCCATTGCATAACATTTCAAATTCCGTTTTCCGTGAATCTTCTATGTGTTACTATGAACCTCGGAAGGTTCTTTGAATTGAAAGTTCTTTACCTGTATTGTCATACTTGACCACTCATTTGGACTAAATGTGTTTAAATAGCCAACAATAACGCTTCAAAAATTGAAATCCGCCATCTTTGTTTTTGTGTATGCAAACGAGAATATGACGTAGTATAGTCAAGGATTTCTCAGGATGACTAAATGTACTTGATAAAAAGAAGAAAAACACAGGCGAGGAGAGCAATACTTTGTAGACTTGAATCTTAATCCAGAGGCTAAATTGTATTGATATTGGCTCCACCTCTGAACAGATTTACCTCGTGGTCGTTAAACAGGGTTTTATATGTAAGTTATATGCAGGAGTTTTACAAAGCGAAAGCCCGACAGCTTGCAGTGCTGTAACGCGCTCATTGCTGTGAAATAAATGCCAGGAAATCAAGTTTAATCTGTCTACCGTGGCTTTCTACGAGATCACTGTTACAACTTCAAAACAAATGATCGATTTATATATTTCCATCAAATGGTAAGAGTGAATCGTTTCAGTAGTTTCTATACTGCTAACAAAATTTAACCACATTTCAAGTTACGTTTATTAGCTCGAAATAGTGGAAGTCGTCTATATATGGCTTGATTCACTTTTCTCGCTCCAATATGATGATATTTTGGTCTAGTTGACTGAGATTTGCGTATGAAGCGAATGTCACAAAGACCAATATTCATATACCTGAAGATCCCGCTTGAAGTCCTCCTTGGTAAAATGACAGACCCGAAAAGACAATATAGCAGTCAGGTTTTCACGTTTGAGAAATCCACCAAGGTGTTTTTTTTCGCCAGCCAACTTTTCTTTAAATTTTAATTTTCCGGTGTAAGTTTCGGTTTTTCTTGAATTTTTATATGTGTTCTTAAGTCTAGACATGTGTCTAGTTTTCATCCGCCTGGATAGCGACACCTTAACAGCGGTAATTGTTGATGTCAAAAAGCCTTGCTATGTGTATTGAGCAACATCTGAAAGTTTCGTCAGCTTATTCTAAATTAAACGCTTCCCCGTGTGAAAGCAAACAAATACGTTTGCTGAAGCATCGAAGACGGCTGTCGCTGAAGGAAGAAAGTGAAAAAGGTACGCTGGTCGAATATATCTTTGTCGCATATTCAAGCTTTTTGTCTTGTTTATATTTGCTCTGAGTTTTTGCCGCACAGTTTGATTGACTAGAAAATCTATAAGTATTAAGTGACTTGAGTTTCCGTTGCACTTATGGCCTACATGGCCCACTAGCTATTGAACCACAAGACCGGTTACCATAGTTTATCTTATATTTGAATTTCTCGAAGCGGAAAGGTCACACAACATTGAGAAAGTGATCGGGAATCGAAGAACTTGGTAAGGTCGAACACGTTTGTTGACTATTCCTACGTCATAACACGTCATATCCAAGATGGCGCTCTCAATGCCACGAAAGAGGCAACTTCAAAGTGCTCTTGTCACATTTTAACAGGGAATTGGACAAAACGGGAATTATTTTCGAATTCCTGGGAAAAAGTTTTCGTAATTTAGAGAAACTTTTTCTAGACATTACTCATTAACAACATGTCCTACAAAAAGATTTGTGAATTTAACGTGAAACCGAACAACCCAGGTCGCCCTATCGTTTCTGCCTGTAGTTGCCCTACCGAACTCATTTCTAGCTACTTAGACAGAATTATGACGCCTATCGCGCCAAATCTTTGCCATCATACATTAAAGACAATACACACGCACTACAAATTTTTTCCTGATTTCAATTTCTCCGGCCAAGACAAACTTATTTTCACCATGGACATTACATCTCTAAACACAGTCATTCCCAATAGCGAAGGTCTTCCAGCACTTTAGAAACACTTTTTCGATCAACGTACTGTCAAAGAACCAAGCTCGGAAACGCTACTCCGCCTTGCCGAACTAGTTTTAACGCTTAACTGTTTTTCAGTCGCCGGCAGCTATTACAAACAAATTAATGGTGTAGCGATGGACACAAGAATGGGACCTAGCTATGCCAATCTTTTTGTAGATATGTTGAATACCAATTTTTTAATCAGTACAACGACCTCAAACCTGAACTCTACGTCCGCTACATTGACGACTGCATCGGCACTATTTCATCCAGCAGAGAAGAACTCGATCAATTTATAACCTCCGTTAATTCCTTTCATCCGGCTCTTAAATATACCTGGGAAATTTCGGAAACTTCATTGGCTTTCCTAGATATCAAAGTTCCTATCAGTGACAACGGTTTATGTACCAGTGTGCACTACAAACCTACAGATTCTCACACTTATTTGTTGTATTCATCGTCACATCCATCACATGTCAAGAACTCCATTCCTTATTCTCAATTTCTTAGACTTCGACGTCTATGTAGTGATGACTCCGACCAGAGTTTAAAAACGTGGCTCTCCTGTCTCTGTGGTCAAAGCGGGCCATCATCGTGCCCAACAATTTGATCGACAGTCAGCACTACAAACGTCACAAAAGGATAAGAATGACATAATTCCATTCACCCTCACTTTCCATCCTCATAATCACGCAGTCAAAAGTATCATACTTAATAAATTTAAATTACTCCAAAATGATCCCGAGACTGGTAGAATCTTTTCGCAACCTCCACTAATTTCATTCAAACGCGACAAAAACGTAGGCAACTTTTTTCAAATGCTCGCCGCGCTCACGATGCAAAACTTGTCCTTTCACGCTTAACACTAGAAAAATATCGGGACCTAAGAGATCTGTGAAGATCACCGATCGTTTCACATGTACCTCCGCAAATGTCATTTATTGCATAACCTGTACGTTATGTAACAAATTATACATTGGCGAGACTTTGAAGACGACTAGGCGACCGATTCCGCGAACACCTTTGCGATGTTGAGAAGAATGGCATAGATGCATCCAAGCCAGTCCCTCGTCATTTTAATCTCCCTGTGATGGTGGGTTCGCACACAAAACGAAAAAAAAAGACAATAACACACATACGCCCCTTCCCACAATTGCGCAACGCACAAGCATGAAACTTATAAACAAATATAAATTAATGATTTTAATTTGAGAGGGACAAAAAAAAGAAACCTAAACTTGCTTAATATTACAGACTAATTAGGGTACATAGAACTAACCTTACTTAAATAAGTATCTATTCGTTTACAAAAAAACTTGATAATACTAAATATACTAATTGCTTTTCTCTAATAAATACAGTCAAACAGTTCGGTCTTTCAACAAACCCGCAGAAAAAGAACCTCAACAAGTTCTTTCCCACCTCGGCGCTTCCTTCTCTTCTGGCAATCAATTTCTTCTTTCAAACTTTACTGCACCCGCGTCACTTTCTTCGACTTTTCTCTTCTTCTTGCTTATCTCAAGCTTCTTGAATTCTTTGAAGGATTTTCCTCATTCACCGCCACTGACAAAGGGGTTTTGTCATCGATTCTTCCGACAGCTCCAGCTAATGGCTCTTAGCAGTGTTCTTCTTTCTCTTCCCTTTTGCCCTCAGGCTTTCGTTCTTCAACCCTTTGCTTTTCTGCTCGTCAACAAACCTTGCGCCACTTCAGCAATCAACCAACGCCCACGACTTTTACATCTATATATAGTTAACTAATTCATTCAAATTACGACTACAAGCAATGACTACATTACAACACTTAGAAATTCTATAACACTAAATCAGATAATGCATAATACACCAGGGAATCGTACAATTGGTAATTAACACTAACACTAACGAACAAGACGAGTGGCTAAAGCTATCTACAAACTGGTGACACAAAAAAAAATAATTACGTGACACCTTCCCCCTTTCCAAGTCTATTTTGGGGTTGGAAAACACAAAAAATAGAGATATTAAAAGAAAAGGACTACAGTAGGCATATGGGGCTAGAAAACTAAAGCAAGCTTAAACTCTACTGAGGGCGTCCACGTTGCTGTTCTTTTTTTCCACTCTTATGTTCGATGATCATATCGTATTCCTGCAGTGTAATACTCCATCGAAGAAAAATTTTTCAGGCTTCTCGACGCAATAGAAATTTGCGCCCATCACTGTGAGACAACATGGTTTCATTTAAGTTTCCTACTCTTGTTTCGCACTTGATCCAGCCATGTTAACGGGTTGTGATCAGTTTGTAAGATAAACGTTCTGCCAAAGAGATAGTATCTGAATGTCTCAACAGCCCACACGATTCCTAAACACCCTTTTTCTGTTGTACTTAATTTTGCCTCTCTGGGCTGTAACTTCCTGCTGGCATAGGCGACTGGATGTTCTTCACCATTCTTACCTTTTTGACACAAAATAGCTCCAAGGCCTCTATTGGAAGCATCGACCTGCAAAATAAATTCTTCATCCCAATGAGGGGGCCTTAATACCGGAGGTTTTTGCATAGCCTCCTTTAAATCTAAGAAAGCCTTTTCGTGTTCGTGCAGCCAACTAACCTTAGTTGGATTTTTTCCTCTTGTTAAATCCGTCAAGACGGCTGCTCTTTCAGAAAAATTGGGGATAAATTTACGATAATAGCCGACCATCCCTAAAAAAGATCTTACTTGTTTTTTTGGTTTGAGGTCTGGGATATTCGACGATTGACTGAACTAAAGCTTTACGTGGTTCGATCCTATCCCCTCCAATGCGATGTCCGACAAAATCTACAGTTTTCATGGCTATCTTACATTTAGATCTATTTAGGCTATCTTACATTTATCTTGCCAGTATCGAGTTCGTAATTGAGCCCGTCATTCAACACTTTAGTAACTCTGTATGGGCCTTGCCAGGAAACTTCCAACTTGCTACCTGGCGAGGGCAGTAAAACCAAGGCTTTGTCTCCAACTTCAAAACGTCTTCTGGAACTGTGAATGTCATACAGTCGCTTTTGCGTCCCTTGTGATTTCTTCAAGTGCTCTTGAACCGCCTGCTGCATTACTGCGAGTCTTCGTCTAATTTCGAGGACATGGGTCACCAAACCTTTCCCAGAGGGATGTTTTTCTAACCATGTCTCTTTTATAACAGCTAAAGGTCCCCTAACCATACGACCATACAGTAACTCGAATGGGGAATACCCAGTTGACTCACAAGGAACTTCCCTGTAGGCAAATAACAAATATGGGAGGTACTTATCCCAATGCGTCACCTGCTCTCGAACAAACTTTTTAAGCATCACTTTCAATGTGCCATTGAAACGTTCCACTAAGCCATTAGCCTCTGGATGGTATACTGAGGTTTTGATCCTAGAGATCCCTAACTGATCATACAATTGCGCCATAAGGTTACCAACAAAATTAGCGGCTTGATCTGAAACTATTTCCTCTGGGATTCCGACTCTGCAAAAATACTGGATAAGGGCATCAGCAATGGTCTTCGAATTGATGTTTCTTAGCGGTATGGCTTCGGGATAACGTGTCGCGTAGTCGACGATAGTTAAGATATATTTGAAACCTGTTGTTGTTCGCGGTAATTCTCCAACAATGTCGATGGCTATCTTTCGAAAAGGTTGTGTTTCAATTTTTACAGGGTTCAAAGGCGCCCTTTGCGATTTCATTTTGCGTGCCACCAATTGACACTGAGGGCAGGTTGCACAATATTTGCGAACATCAAAGTTAAAACCGGGCCAAAAGAAATGGGCTGCTATTCGATTAAGTGTTTTCGTGCTTCCCATGTGGCCAGCTAGGGGAATGGTATGGCCAACGCGAAGAATTTCATCTCTATAGGCTTCTGGAACCACTATGCGATCGACAAACTTTACCCCATTATGAAAGTTTCCCAAAAACTTACGATGCAAAAGTAATCCTTTTTCAATAAAATAACCATCCGCTTCCTCAGGGGGCCTCTGAGACACTTTACTACGGGCCTTTTCGAGTGTTACATCTGATTGCTGATCTTCCATAAGCTGGTACCTATTTCTATCCAGAATGTTATTTGCAAAATTCTCCATACGTGACTCCTGCCTCTCCTCACTTTCCGCATTCTTTTCTTCGTTCCCAGAAAGCTCCTGCTCCTCAAAGAGTGTTGGCAAAACACTTTCTATCAGACCGTTATCCTTCTTTGTCTCTTTCTGCGACAAATTTCTAACTGCGAATGAGTTTTTTTGATCAATCATCTCATCTGCTCGCTTCTGCGCCTCCTCTAATGATTTTTGTCGTCGGGTCATTACGAATGCCTCGTTATGTTCCCTATCGCGAGCCAAAATATTGTTTTCCCATTGATCCAATATATTTTTCTTGCAGAGGGTCTGACCAAAAGACGACCTACCAAGTAGACAATCAACGGGTAGCCTGTTAAACACCCCCCACCAATTCCTTGTACTTTCCCTGTTCACTCTCAATTTCTACCCAGGCTAAAGGTATTACCAGCCGTTCGCCTGCTGCGGTTAAGACAGTAATCTTTTCACCGGACAAAGATGCATCGCTAACGTATCTTTGTACGAGGGTTCTCGTACACCCAGAATCGACAACCATCTCAGCTTGTTTGCCCGAAATTCTGCCTCTAACATTGCACGCTGGGAACTCTAATTGGTCAGTCTTCAGTGGCGTCATACATAAAAGATACCCTTGTGAAGTTGTATTGCGAGTTCTTCCACAGTTATACAACATATGTCCCTTTTTACCACACTGGAAGCACGTCACCTCAGGCTTTGCATTCCTAACGCTGGGTGGAACAAATTTTTGGGGAACTACTGACTTTTGGCCTTGGTTTGGTTGCGTTGGCGACGTACCCTATTTTACATTCAATTC
>OX421449.1:41652170-41654670 GCA_949126865.1 Montipora capitata | reverse complement strand
GATAAAACCAAATTTTTGTGTACTACTTCCCCACCGACGCACCACTACAGTTTCTTTAGAAACAACCCCCTTTATTCATTAGTTTTATTTTGCGGTCAGGTACCTATCTAGCGCCTACTTGTCGCTAACTTTATCTGCGAGGCTAGAAAACTCGTTTGCGAGTGTAAACTTGCCGCGCTATCAAAGAAAAAAAAAAACAGTTCTATGTCGCGCACGCTCTCAATAACTTCTCGGTAGCTTGTCCTGAGTCTACTGAGTGCGGGATGTTCTGAACACGACTCTAGTGCGTCAGCGTGTATCGGAAAACACGAAAGATCCATTCACTGTGGCCATAATAGAAGACTGTGGGAGAGTTGTTGGACATATTCCGTTAGGATTATCAAAATTGGTGTCTCCGTTTTTGGAACTAGTTGATCATAGGGGAGAATCTATGGAAACTTGAGAGTAAACAGAGAAGCTGGCGTGGGTTTAGAAATTCCCGTTCTTTACAAGTTGACTGAATGTATGTTGAACAGAGATAGATAGAGCGACGTTTATATGACCTTGAAAAATAAACGTAAAAACAGAGCGTAAACAAAAATGCATGCAAAACATTTAATGGCTTATCGAACAAAAATAAACGAACGTCTCTCCATATAACTTTCTGGGAGGTGATGGCAGTTTGCTTTGACGTCATTTGAAATGCAGTAATGTGAATGGTAATCGAACTGTTTACTGCCCATATCAGGAGTTTCCTTGGTCCATGAAACAAATTGCGGATACTTTTTCAAGGTCATACGAAAGTCGCTCTATTTAACAAGACTCTACGAACTCATTACGGACAGTGATAAGGCTAGAAAGTCCTTACATCCCAAAGAAGAAGGACTAGCAACCGAGCCTACTCGAAAGCGTATGTCTGTCAAGAACACTGAACTGATAAAACCAACTAAAATGCTAATGAAGTTGATACAGCACAGTAGACGAGCGTTGAAAATCGGAACGGACACCTTTGTTCATATTTTGTTGGACATGCATACCGAGAAATGAATGACAAATTTGCATTCAGCAATAATCGACAGGACTGACAAACTTGTCATTCAATACGTGCAAGTTGTCCGTTTTAATTAAGGACTTGGGGACCAAATTTCCGTAACTGCGATTTTTGGTGCCGTTTAGTGAGATTATTTGTTTTATTAAACATTTTCATTGGTGAATTCAGTCCTTCTGTTGTCAGAAATCCATCATCGACTTATGGTTAAATGCTTGTTACCTTCCGAAATACACTACGTAGATTCCACCTTATTCCGAAGTTATGTCAGTAAAGGTCTGCAAATACCTTTCTTGTATTTTGAGACTTTTAGCTCGATTTATAATTTAGCTCTGCTACTATTCTAAATGGACTTAACTGATTAGAGTGTAATGTGAAGTGCTAAGTATCTACACCATATGAACCATGTGAGCGTTAGCCCTACTGATGGAAATGGGCCCACACAAGGGGTAGATATGGGTTCATATGGGGTAGATACTTAACACTTCACATTACACTCTAATCAGTTAAGTCTGCATGTTCAAATGTAAGTGCTAGACGGCCAACGTTTCCAAAAACGTAATCCCTCCTTGTACTATTCTAAATGGTCTGGCGCCCATCATCATCATCTTATCCTTTTCCCTCTGAGGGAAATAGGGCCTTGTTCTTGTCTTGTACTTTACAATAAATGCTGTAAACGTTTATTTTTTAGGAACTGAAATAAAATTGTTGTTGCTGTTTTGTCGAGATAATTTGTCTTTCGTTTCTTATGTATGTGCTGTTGCGCTCTTTCTTCCTCGCAGTGCTTTCATTTACATTTTACACTTTATAATTTATCAAGTCACTAACTATTTCGGTAACAATGAACTTTAACTCATATCAAATGGTAGATTGGTTTTCAAAAGGAGAGGGGAAAGCCGCAGTTCCCGGAGAAAACTCTCGAAACAGAGTAGAAAACCAACAAACTTAACACACATATGACACCAGGTCTGGGAATCGAACTCGAGCCACACGGGGGGAAGGGATTGTTTTCCGGGCCACTGCGCCATACTGTTCCCCATGAAGCGTGTATTTTTTGTCCGTCATTGTTTTCGTCGCTAGTCGCTTAATTGAGTCGTGTGAACTGAAGCGTGGGCACAAATTTACTCCAGTGTACTCCTAAAGCCGGAGGGAATTTGTTGTTCGCTAGACATTTTCCGGAAAGAAACGGCTGCAGCATTAAGAACGAGGAATTAAGACTTGTGTCTAACACCGATTGAAAGCCTAATATGAAGAAAAGTTCGTATTCTAAAGTCACATTTTCCCCCCGCAGGAGGTGAGAGCAAATTTCAACATACTGCTAAAAGTAATAAGTAATCATAAGTCTGGAAAACAGTTGATCTTGGGAATATTTGGAGCTAGTTTCAGTTAAATACATTTACTCTTTTTGCACACGCCACTTTGGCGACAAGAGTTATGCAAACAAGTATGACTTGGTGCGTATCATATTTAAGT
>OX421449.1:41644670-41647170 GCA_949126865.1 Montipora capitata | reverse complement strand
TTGAAGCAAACCATGTGATACTCAACTAACTTCACTTTTCTTGCTTAACACTATATTTTTGCAATCTTCATTTTTAGGATACGTAAGAGGAAAGTGATCATCATTGCAGTTGTGGCGGCTGTGGTAGTGCTAGCCCTCATCATTGCGTTAGCGCTCATTTTAACCAAAGAAAAGCCAGCCCCAACTCCGCAACCTACGATAAAGCTTCCTCCGACTGGACCCCTCGGAACTGACGGCCCGCAACCTACGATAAAGCTTCCTCCGACTGGACCTCCCGGAGCTGACGGCCCGTACCAGCACGCTGTAGTTGCGTCCGATGCAGGACCATGTTCGGAAATAGGTCGGGAAATCTTAAAAAAAGGGGGGACAGCTGTGGATTCAGCTATTGCCGCCCTGTTTTGCATCGGAGTTTACAATATGCATTCGGCTGGCATCGGTGGTGGGGGCTTTATGGTGGTGTACAATAAAAGTACGAATTTCGTGGAGGTGATAGATTTTCGAGAAGAGGCACCTGGCAAGGCCAATAGAACAATGTTCGTTGGAGGCAAAATGAACTCAAGAGTCGGTGAGTTACGAAGATCTAGAATTGTGTTTACTTACGTTTCCTTTTTTTAAAGACCCTCCACTAAGACAAGAAAAAAACTTTAACCTCAGAACATAACAATAAACATTGTTTCCAGTTTTCCTAATGAAAGCGTTTGTATCAGCAATAAATAAAATTCCAAAACGCCTGTTTTGGTTTTCAAATTTCCCGGGCGCCGCCATCTTGAATAACACTGACCTGTCGTGGTTGCCCTGTTGTTCAAACAATACGGCAACCACGACAAGTCGCAATTATTCAAGATGGTGGCGCCCGTCCGTGAGTTCAATCTTCCGTGTAAGCGAGTTCGCGAAATGTCGCTCAGCTGGAACCTGCGTTTTTTGGCGGGAACTTGGTTGCATGGCAAGCGTACCGCATTTGACACTGCATTTTAGTGAAACTAGCAAACATTTTGAAGACATCGAAGATACAAGCAAAGTATTTTTTCAATATGTCGTACAACGGGGAAAGAAGAGAAAGCGAGCGAAAAAACAGTAAGCAGAAGACGAGTAAATTACGTCATGCTCAACGCGAAAGAGAGCGACTGAGAGCACGAGAAAACAGGCGAAATGTCAGTGATAAACAACGAGACACGTGACGAGCAGAGCAAGCAGGAGCATGAGAAAACAAACTGAATCATGTTGACGAAGAATGGTGAGAGAGCAGGAAAGAGCAAAGTGAAAATAGACTAATTTATAGTAATGAGCAGGCCGGACTGTTCCTTCGGGAAGGAGACTAGTTATAAAATTATCTGAAAACAAAAACATAAATCAATAATAATTGAGGAGTCCGCTTTTAGGCTTGCCTAAATTTATTATTATCCTGTTAAAACAGGTGCGACAGCTTCGGGAGTGCCTGGCGAAGTTAAAGGATTTCACGAAGCTTGGAAAAAGTATGGCAAAATGGCGTGGAAGGATCTGGTACAGCCTTCCATTGACATGGCCAAGAACGGATTTCCCTTCGGCTACTCGGCTTATTATGCTGCTACGCGAAACAGTGTTAAGCCACTACTTAAAAATAATCCTGGTTTTAGGTAAGTTTTTATTTTGAAAAGGGCTTAGTCTTTTAAGGTAATGTTAGGCTTCATCCACGCATGTGCATCAAACCTAAGCCTTTAGCTCTGAGACACTAAATCTCGGGGTTCCCTAGCCTGGCCTCTTCTGTTTAACATTTTTATTGGCGATTTTTAGAGCCTTAAAGACATATGAGGAACGTTTTCGTTCCTCATATGTCTTTAGCTCTACGCAGACGATATTACAGGTTATTACTCTGATACCTCCCTTACCGTGCTGCAGTTTGTTGTGAACTCTGAGCTTAGTTTATTGTCATCCTGGTTTGATCAGAATCATCTCCTTCTTAACAATGAGAAGACCTAGGCACTGCCCTTGGGGCCATGTTCGTATAAATACGACGTTGTTCTTAACGGTATTAATGTAGGGACCCAAGAATCCATGAAAATTCTTGGGATTACACTGGATAAAATGATAACCTTTAAGGATCATATATCAGGGCAACTGAAGAAGGCATATGCTAAATCTGCAGCGCTAAGGCGCGTAAGGCGTTTTGTTCCAACCGAGGTTATGATAATCTTTACAATTCCTGTGTTTTGCCGGACTTAGAATACTGCAGCCCCCTCTTACTGGGTGTGGGCGATATGCAAGCAAGTCGTCTTGAGGACGCTAAATTTTACATTGCTAGCGACAATGACTCATCCTAGTAGAGTGCTCAATTTGGACATGAAAGCCAAAGCTATATATCTAACTGCAAGACAGTGCCGTTTCATTATCTATATTTCAAAGGTATTTAATGTTAGCACGTTCGTATGTTGAACGAGCCTTTTAGCTCACTAGACGCTACGTGGGTAAATAAAGGGTTGTATTGATTGTATTGTTGTATTTTATCAAATAAAATAAACGCATA